>OZ004320.1:4172179-4753818 GCA_963924455.1 Pelagia noctiluca
CAATGTTCGTTCCAAATCAGTCAAAAATGGAAAAAAATGCCTGATGGTTAGCCCACAGTTTTTGGTCAGATTGGCCCAAAGTACATTCTTCCAAATATCTTTTAAATTCACTCAGGACTGTTCAATGAGCAATATTAGGCTATAATTGAATCAGGAAAAGCACAAAATCACCAAATAAATATTCGTTCCAAATCAGTCAAAAGAGGGTAAAAATGCCTGATGGTTAGCCAACGGTTTTTGGTCAGATTGGCCCGAAATTCATTCTTCCAAATATCTTTTAAATTCACTCAGGACTGTTCAATGAGCAATATTAGGCTATAATTGAATCAGGAAACGCACAAAATAACCAAATAAATTTTCATTACAAATCAGTCAAAAACGGTAAAAATGCCTGATGGTTAGCCCACGGTTTTTGGTCAGATTGGCCCAGAATATATTCTTCCAAATATCTTTTAAATTCACTCAGGACTGTTCAATGAGCAATATTAGGCTATAATTGAATCAGGAAACGCACAAAATCACCAAATAAATATTCGTTCCAAATCAGTCAAAAATGGAAAAAAATGCCTGATGGTTAGCCCACGGTTTTTGGTCAGATTGGCCCAAAATATATTCTTCAAAATATCTTTTAAATTCACTCAGGACTGTTCAATGATCAATATTAGGCTATAATTGAATCAGGAAACGCACAAAATCACCAAATCAATGTTCGTTCCAAATCAGTCAAAAATGGAAAAAAATGCCTGATGGTTAGCCCACGGTTTTTGGTCAGATTGGCCCAAAGTACATTCTCCCAAATATCTTTTAAATTCACTCAGGACTGTTCAATGAGCAATATTAGGCTATAATTGAATCAGGATACGCACAAAATCACCAAAAAAAAGTTCATTCCAAATCAGTCAAAAATGGCAAAAATGCCTGATGGTTAGCCCACGGTTTTTTGTCAGATTGGCCCAAAATATATTCTTCCAAATATCTTTTAAATTCACTCAGGACTGTTCAATGAGCAATATTAGGCTATAATTGAATCAGGAAAAGCACAAAATCACCAAATAAATATTCGTTCAAAATCAGTCAAAAGAGGGTAAAAATGCCTGATGGTTAGCCAACGGTTTTTGGTCAGATTGGCCCGAAATTTATTCTTCCAAATATCTTTTAAATTCGCTCAGGACTGTTCAATGAGCAATATTAGGCTATAATTGAATCAGGAAACGCACAAAATAACCAAATAAATTTTCATTACAAATCAGTCAAAAACGGTAAAAATGCCTGATGGTTAGCCCACGGTTTTTGGTCAGATTGGCCCAGAATATATTCTTCCAAATATCTTTTAAATTCACTCAGGACTGTTCAATGAGCAATATTAGGCTATAATTGAATCAGGAAACGCACAAAATCACCAAAAGAAAGTTCGTTCCAAATCAGTCAAAAATGGCAAAAATGCCTGATGGTTAGCCCACGGTTTTTGGTCAGATTGGCCAAAAATTTATTCTTCCAAATATCTTTTAAATTCACTCAGGACTGTTCAATGAGCAATATTAGGCTATAATTGAATCAGGAAACGCACAAAATCACCAAATCAATGTTCGTTCCAAATCAGTCAAAAATGGAAAAAAATGCCTGATGGTTAGCCCACGGTTTTTGGTCAGATTGGCCCGAAATTTATTCTTCAAAATATCTTTTCAATTCACTCAGGACTGTTCAATGATCAATATTAGGCTATAATTGAATCAGGAAACGCACAAAATCACCAAATCAATGTTCGTTCCAAATCAGTCAAAAATGGAAAAAAATGCCTGATGGTTAGCCCACGGTTTTTGGTCAGATTGGCCCGAAATTTATTCTTCAAAATATCTTTTCAATTCACTCAGGACTGTTCAATGATCAATATTAGGCTATAATTGAATCAGGAAATGCACAAAATCACCAAATCAATGTTCGTTCCAAATCAGTCAAAAATGGAAAAAAATGCCTGATGGTTAGCCCACGGTTTTTGGTCAGATTGGCCCAAAGTACATTCTCCCAAATATCTTTTAAATTCACTCAGGACTGTTCAATGAGCAATATTAGGCTATAATTGAATCAGGAAACGCACAAAATCACCAAATAAATATTCGTTCCAAATCAGTCAAAAATGGAAAAAAATGCCTGATGGTTAGCCCACGGTTTTTGGTCAGATTGGCCCAAAATATATTCTTCAAAATATCTTTTAAATTCACTCAGGACTGTTCAATGATCAATATTAGGCTATAATTGAATCAGGAAACGCACAAAATCACCAAATCAATGTTCGTTCCAAATCAGTCAAAAATGGAAAAAAATGCCTGATGGTTAGCCCACAGTTTTTGGTCAGATTGGCCCAAAGTACATTCTTCCAAATATCTTTTAAATTCACTCAGGACTGTTCAATGAGCAATATTAGGCTATAATTGAATCAGGAAAAGCACAAAATCACCAAATAAATATTCGTTCCAAATCAGTCAAAAGAGGGTAAAAATGCCTGATGGTTAGCCAACGGTTTTTGGTCAGATTGGCCCGAAATTCATTCTTCCAAATATCTTTTAAATTCACTCAGGACTGTTCAATGAGCAATATTAGGCTATAATTGAATCAGGAAACGCACAAAATAACCAAATAAATTTTCATTACAAATCAGTCAAAAACGGTAAAAATGCCTGATGGTTAGCCCACGGTTTTTGGTCAGATTGGCCCAGAATATATTCTTCCAAATATCTTTTAAATTCACTCAGGACTGTTCAATGAGCAATATTAGGCTATAATTGAATCAGGAAACGCACAAAATCACCAAATAAATATTCGTTCCAAATCAGTCAAAAATGGAAAAAAATGCCTGATGGTTAGCCCACGGTTTTTGGTCAGATTGGCCCAAAATATATTCTTCAAAATATCTTTTAAATTCACTCAGGACTGTTCAATGATCAATATTAGGCTATAATTGAATCAGGAAACGCACAAAATCACCAAATCAATGTTCGTTCCAAATCAGTCAAAAATGGAAAAAAATGCCTGATGGTTAGCCCACGGTTTTTGGTCAGATTGGCCCAAAGTACATTCTCCCAAATATCTTTTAAATTCACTCAGGACTGTTCAATGAGCAATATTAGGCTATAATTGAATCAGGATACGCACAAAATCACCAAAAAAAAGTTCATTCCAAATCAGTCAAAAATGGCAAAAATGCCTGATGGTTAGCCCACGGTTTTTTGTCAGATTGGCCCAAAATATATTCTTCCAAATATCTTTTAAATTCACTCAGGACTGTTCAATGAGCAATATTAGGCTATAATTGAATCAGGAAAAGCACAAAATCACCAAATAAATATTCGTTCAAAATCAGTCAAAAGAGGGTAAAAATGCCTGATGGTTAGCCAACGGTTTTTGGTCAGATTGGCCCGAAATTTATTCTTCCAAATATCTTTTAAATTCGCTCAGGACTGTTCAATGAGCAATATTAGGCTATAATTGAATCAGGAAACGCACAAAATAACCAAATAAATTTTCATTACAAATCAGTCAAAAACGGTAAAAATGCCTGATGGTTAGCCCACGGTTTTTGGTCAGATTGGCCCAGAATATATTCTTCCAAATATCTTTTAAATTCACTCAGGACTGTTCAATGAGCAATATTAGGCTATAATTGAATCAGGAAACGCACAAAATCACCAAAAGAAAGTTCGTTCCAAATCAGTCAAAAATGGCAAAAATGCCTGATGGTTAGCCCACGGTTTTTGGTCAGATTGGCCAAAAATTTATTCTTCCAAATATCTTTTAAATTCACTCAGGACTGTTCAATGAGCAATATTAGGCTATAATTGAATCAGGAAAAGCACAAAATCACCAAATAAATATTCGTTCCAAATCAGTCAAAAGAGGGGAAAAATGCCTGATGGTTAGCCCACGGTATCTCGTCAGATTGGCCCAAAATATATTCTTCCAAATATCTTTTAAATTCACTCAGGACTGTTCAATGAGCAATATTAGGCTATAATTGAATCAGAAAACGCACAAAATCACCAAATAAATGTTCGTTCCAAATCAGTCAAAAACAAGAAAAATGCCTGATGGTTAGCCAACGGTTTTTGGTCAGATTGGCCCGAAATTTATTCTTCCAAATATCTTTTAAATTCACTCAGGACTGTTCAATGAGCAATATTAGGCTATAATTGAATCAGGAAAAGCACAAAATCACCAAATAAATATTCGTTCCAAATCAGTCAAAAGAGGGGAAAAATGCCTGATGGTTAGCCCACGGATTTTGGTCAGATTAGCCCAAAATATATTCTTCCAAATATCTTTTAAATTCACTCAGGACTGTTCAATGAGCAATATTAGGCTATAATTGAATCAGGAAACGCACAAAATCACCAAATAAATGTTCGTTCCAAATCAGTCAAAAATGGGAAAAATGCCTGATGGTTAGCCAACGGTTTTTGGTCAGATTGGCCCGAAATTTATTCTTCCAAATATCTTTTAAATTCACTCAGGACTGTTCAATGAGCAATATTAGGCTATTATTGAATCAGGAAAAGCACAAAATCACCAAATAAATATTCGTTCCAAATCAGTCAAACGAGGGGAAAAATCCCTGATGGTTAGCCCACGGTTTTTCGTCAGATTGGCCCAAAATATATTCTTCCAAATATCTTTTAAATTCACTCAGGACCGTTCAATGAGCAATATTAGGCTATAATTGAATCAGAAAACGCACAAAATCACCAAATAAATGTTCGTTCCAAATCAGTCAAAAATGGGAAAAATGCCTGATGGTTAGCCAACGGTTTTTGGTAAGATTGGCCCGAAATTTATTCTTCCAAATATCTTTTAAATTCACTCAGGACTGTTCAATGAGCAATATTAGGCTATAATTGAATCAGGAAAAGCACAAAATCACCAAATGAATTTTCATTCCAAATCAGTCAAAAATGGAAAAATGCCTGATGGTTAGCCCACGGTTTTTGGTCAGATTGGCCCAAAATATATTCTTCCAAATATCTTTTAAATTCACTCAGGACTGTTCAATGAGCAATATTAGGCTATAATTGAATCAGGAAAAGCACAAAATCACCAAATAAATATTCGTTCCGAATCAGTCAAAAGAGGGGAAAAATGCCTGATGGTTAGCCCACGGTATTTGGTCAGATTGGCCCAAAATATATTCTTCAAAATATCTTTTAAATTCAGTCAGGACTGTTCAATGAGCAATATTAGGCTATAATTGAATCAGAAAACGCACAAAATCACCAAATAAATGTTCGTTCCAAATCAGTCAAAAATGGGAAAAATGCCTGATGGTTAGCCAACGGTATTTGGTCAGATTGGCCCAAAATATATTCTTACAAATATCTTTTAAATTCACTCAGGACTGTTCAATGAGCAATATTAGGCTATAATTGAATCAGGAAAAGCACAAAATCACCAAATGAATATTCGTTCCAAATCAGTCAAAAGAGGGGAAAAATGCCTGATGGTTAGCCAACGGTTTTTGGTCAGATTGGCCCTAAATATATTCTTCTAAATATCTTTGAAATTCACTCAGGACTGTTCAATGAGCAATATTAGGCTATAATTGAATCAGGAAACGCACAAAATCACCAAATAATTTTTCATTACAAATTAGTCAAAAACGGTAAAAATGCCTGATGGTTAGCCCACGGTTTTTCGTCAGATTGGCCCAAAATATATTCTTCCAAATATCTTTTAAATTCACTCAGGACTGTTCAATGAGCAATGTTAGGCTATAATTGAATCAGGAAAAGCACAAAATCAACAAATAAATTTTCATTCCAAATCAGTCAAAAATGGAAAAATGCCTGATGGTTAGCCCACGGTATTTGGTCAGATTGGCCCAAAATATATTCTTCCAAATATCTTTTGAATTCACTCAGGACTGTTCAATGAGCAATATTAGGCTATAATTGAATCAGGAAACGCACAAAATCACCAAATCAATATTCGTTCCAAATCAGTCAAAAATGGAAAAAAATGCCTGATGGTTAGCCCACGGTTTTTGGTCAGATTGGCCCAAAATATATTCTTCCAAATATCTTTTGAATTCACTCAGGACTGTTCAATGAGCAATATTAGGCTATAATTGAATCAGGAAACGCACAAAATCACCAAAAGAAAGTTCGTTCCAAATCAGTCAAAAATGGGAAAAATGCCTGATGGTTAGCCCACGGTTTTTGGTCAGATTGGCCCAAAATATATTCTTCCAAATATCTTTTAAATTCACTCAGGACTGTTCAATGAGCTATATTAGGCTATAATTGAATCAGGAAACGCACAAAATCACCATTTAAATGTTCGTTCCAAATCAGTCAAAAACGGTAAAAATGCCTGATGGTTAGCCCACGGTTTTTCGTCAGATTGGCTCGAAATATATTCTTCCAAATATCTTTTAAATTCACTCAGGACTGTTCAATGAGCAATATTAGGCTATAATTGAATCAGGAAAAGCACAAAATCACCAAATAAATATTCGTTCCAAATCAGTCAAAAGAGGGGAAAAATGCCTGATGGTTAGCTCACGGTATCTCGTCAGATTGGCCCAAAATATATTCTTCCAAATATCTTTTAAATTCACTCAGGACTGTTCAATGAGCAATATTAGGCTATAATTGAATCAGAAAACGCACAAAATCAACAAATAAATGTTCGTTCCAAATCAGTCAAAAATGGGAAAAATGCCTGATGGTTAACCCATGGTTTTTGGTCAGATTGGCCCAAAATTTATTCTTCCAAATATCTTTTAAATTCACTCAGGACTGTTCAATGAGCAATATTAGGCTATAATTGAATCAGGAAACGCACAAAATCACCAAATTGATTTTCATTACAAATCAGTCAAAAATGGCAAAAATGCCTGATGGTTAGCCCACGGTTTTTGGTCAGATTGGCCCGAAATTTATTCTTCCAAATATCTTTTAAATTCACTCAGGACTGTTCAATGAGCAATATTAGGCTATAATTGAATCAGGAAACGCACAAAATCACCAAATAAATATTCGTTCAAAATCAGTCAAAAGAGGGGAAAAATGCCTGACGGTTAGCCAACGGTTTTTGGTCAGATTGGCCCTAAATATATTCTTCCAAATATCTTTTAAATTCACTCAGGACTGTTCAATGAGCAATATTAGGCTATAATTGAATCAGGAAACGCACAAAATCACCAAATAAATTTTCATTACAAATCAGTCAAAAACGGTAAAAATGCCTGATGGTTAGCCCACGGTTTTTTGTCAGATTGGCCCAAAATATATTCTTCCAAATATCTTTTAAATTCACTCAGGACTGTTCAATGAGCAATATTAGGCTATAATTGAATCAGGAAACGCACAAAATCACCAAATCAATGTTCGTTCCAAATCAGTCAAAAATGGAAAAAATGCCTGATGGTTAGCCCACGGTTTTTGGTCAGATTGGCCCAAAGTACATTCTCCCAAATATCTTTTAAATTCACTCAGAACTGTTCAATGAGCAATATTAGGCTATAATTGAATCAGGAAACGCACAAAATCACCAAATAAATTTTCATTACAAATCAGTCAAAAACGGTAAAAATGCCTGATGGTTAGCCCACGGTTTTTCGTCAGATTGGCCCAAAACATATTCTTCCAAATATCTTTTAAATTCACTCAGGACTGTTCAATGAGCAATATTAGGCTATAATTGAATCAGGAAACGCACAAAATCACCAAATCAATGTTCGTTCCAAATCAGTCAAAAATGGAAAAAAATGCCTGATGGTTAGCCCACGGTTTTTGGTCAAATTGGCCCAAAGTACATTCTCCCAAATATCTTTTAAATTCACTCAGGACTGTTCAATGAGCAATATTAGGCTATAATTGAATCAGGAAACGCACAAAATCACCAAATCAATGTTCGTTCCAAATCAGTCAAAAATGGAAAAAAATGCCTGATGGTTAGCCCACGGTTTTTGGTCAGATTGGACCAAAATATATTCTTCAAAATATCTTTTAAATTCACTCAGGACTGTTCAATGATCAATATTAGGCTATAATTGAATCAGGAAACGCACAAAATCACCAAATCAATGTTCGTTCCAAATCAGTCAAAAATGGAAAAAAATGCCTGATGGTTAGCCCACGGTTTTTGGTCAGATTGGCCCAAAGTACATTCTCCCAAATATCTTTTAAATTCACTCAGGACTGTTCAATGAGCAATATTAGGCTATAATTGAATCAGGAAACGCACAAAATCACCAAATCAATGTTCGTTCCAAATCAGTCAAAAATGGAAAAAAATGCCTGATGGTTAGCCCACGGTTTTTGGTCAGATTGGCCCAAAGTACATTCTCCCAAATATCTTTTAAATTCACTCAGGACTGTTCAATGAGCAATATTAGGCTATAATTGAATCAGGATACGCACAAAATCACCAAAAAAAAGTTCATTCCAAATCAGTCAAAAGAGGGGAAAAATGCCTGATGGTTAGCCCACGGTTTTTGGTCAGATTGGCCCAAAGTACATTCTTCCAAATATCTTTTAAATTCACTCAGGACTGTTCAATGAGCAATATTAGGCTATAATTGAATCAGGAAAAGCACAAAATCACCAAATAAATATTCGTTCCAAATCAGTCAAAAGAGGGTAAAAATGCCTGATGGTTAGCCCACGGTTTTTGGTCAAATTGGCCCAAAGTACATTCTCCCAAATATCTTTTAAATTCACTCAGGACTGTTCAATGAGCAATATTAGGCTATAATTGAATCAGGAAACGCACAAAATCACCAAATAAATATTCGTTCCAAATCAGTCAAAAATGGAAAAAAATGCCTGATGGTTAGCCCACGGTTTTTGGTCAGATTGGACCAAAATATATTCTTCAAAATATCTTTTAAATTCACTCAGGACTGTTCAATGATCAATATTAGGCTATAATTGAATCAGGAAACGCACAAAATCACCAAATCAATGTTCGTTCCAAATCAGTCAAAAATGGAAAAAAATGCCTGATGGTTAGCCCACGGTTTTTGGTCAGATTGGCCCAAAGTACATTCTCCCAAATATCTTTTAAATTCACTCAGGACTGTTCAATGAGCAATATTAGGCTATAATTGAATCAGGAAACGCACAAAATCACCAAATCAATGTTCGTTCCAAATCAGTCAAAAATGGAAAAAAATGCCTGATGGTTAGCCCACGGTTTTTGGTCAGATTGGCCCAAAGTACATTCTCCCAAATATCTTTTAAATTCACTCAGGACTGTTCAATGAGCAATATTAGGCTATAATTGAATCAGGATACGCACAAAATCACCAAAAAAAAGTTCATTCCAAATCAGTCAAAAGAGGGGAAAAATGCCTGATGGTTAGCCCACGGTTTTTGGTCAGATTGGCCCGAAATTTATTCTTCCAAATATCTTTTAAATTCACTCAGGACTGTTCAATGAGCAATATTAGGCTATAATTGAATCAGGAAACGCACAAAATCACCAAATAAATATTCGTTCCAAATCAGTCAAAAGAGGGTAAAAATGCCTGATGGTTAGCCCACGGTTTTTGGTCAGATTGGACCAAAATATATTCTTCAAAATATCTTTTAAATTCACTCAGGACTGTTCAATGATCAATATTAGGCTATAATTGAATCAGGAAACGCACAAAATCACCAAATCAATGTTCGTTCCAAATCAGTCAAAAATGGAAAAAAATGCCTGATGGTTAGCCCACGGTTTTTGGTCAGATTGGCCCAAAGTACATTCTCCCAAATATCTTTTAAATTCACTCATGATTGTTCAATGAGCAATATTAGGCTATAATTGAATCAGGAAACGCACAAAATCACCAAATCAATGTTCGTTCCAAATCAGTCAAAAATGGAAAAAAATGCCTGATGGTTAGCCCACGGTTTTTGGTCAGATTGGCCCAAAGTACATTCTCCCAAATATCTTTTAAATTCACTCAGGACTGTTCAATGAGCAATATTAGGCTATAATTGAATCAGGAAACGCACAAAATCACCAAATCAATGTTCGTTCCAAATCAGTCAAAAATGGAAAAAAATGCCTGATGGTTAGCCCACGGTTTTTGGTCAGATTGGCCCAAAGTACATTCTCCCAAATATCTTTTAAATTCACTCAGGACTGTTCAATGAGCAATATTAGGCTATAATTGAATCAGGAAACGCACAAAATCACCAAATCAATGTTCGTTCCAAATCAGTCAAAAATGGAAAAAAATGCCTGATGGTTAGCCCACGGTTTTTGGTCAGATTGGCCCAAAGTACATTCTCCCAAATATCTTTTAAATTCACTCAGGACTGTTCAATGAGCAATATTAGGCTATAATTGAATCAGGATACGCACAAAATCACCAAAAAAAAGTTCATTCCAAATCAGTCAAAAATGGAAAAAAATGCCTGATGGTTAGCCCACGGTTTTTGGTCAAATTGGCCCAAAGTACATTCTCCCAAATATCTTTTAAATTCACTCAGGACTGTTCAATGAGCAATATTAGGCTATAATTGAATCAGGAAACGCACAAAATCACCAAATAAATATTCGTTCCAAATCAGTCAAAAATGGAAAAAAATGCCTGATGGTTAGCCCACGGTTTTTGGTCAGATTGGACCAAAATATATTCTTCAAAATATCTTTTAAATTCACTCAGGACTGTTCAATGATCAATATTAGGCTATAATTGAATCAGGAAACGCACAAAATCACCAAATCAATGTTCGTTCCAAATCAGTCAAAAATGGAAAAAAATGCCTGATGGTTAGCCCACGGTTTTTGGTCAGATTGGCCCAAAGTACATTCTCCCAAATATCTTTTAAATTCACTCAGGACTGTTCAATGAGCAATATTAGGCTATAATTGAATCAGGAAACGCACAAAATCACCAAATCAATGTTCGTTCCAAATCAGTCAAAAATGAAAAAAAAATGCCTGATGGTTAGCCCACGGTTTTTGGTCAGATTGGCCCAAAGTACATTCTCCCAAATATCTTTTAAATTCACTCAGGACTGTTCAATGAGCAATATTAGGCTATAATTGAATCAGGAAACGCACAAAATCACCAAATCAATGTTCGTTCCAAATCAGTCAAAAACGGGAAAAATGCCTAATGGTTAGCCCACGGTTTTTCGTCCGATTGGCCCAAAGTACATTCTCCCAAATATCTTTTAAATTCACTCAGGACTGTTCAATGAGCAATATTAGGCTATAATTGAATCAGGAAACGCACAAAATCACCAAATTAATTTTCATTCCAAATCAGTCAAAAATGGGTAAAATGCCTGATGGTTAGCCCGACGGTTTTTGGTCAGATTGCCCTAAAATATATTCTTCCAAATATAATTTAAATTCACTCAGGACTGTTCAATGAGCAATATTAGGCTATAATTGAATCAGGAAACGCACAAAATCACCAAATCAATGTTCGTTCCAAATCAGTCAAAAATGGAAAAAAATGCCTGATGGTTAGCCCACGGTTTTTGGTCAGATTGGCCCAAAGTACATTCTTCCAAATATCTTTTAAATTCACTCAGGACTGTTCAATGAGCAATATTAGGCTATAATTGAATCAGGAAACGCACAAAATCACCAAATCAATGTTCGTTCCAAATCAGTCAAAAATGGCAAAAATGCCTGATGGTTAGCCCACGGTTTTTGGTCAGATTGGCCTGAGATTTATTCTTCCAAATATCTTTTAAATTCACTCAGGACTGTTCAATGAGCAATATTAGGCTATAATTGAATCAGGAAAAGCACAAAATCACCAAATAAATATTCGTTCCAAATCAGTCAAAAATGGGAAAAATGCCTGATGGTAAGCCCACGGTTTTTGGTCAGATTGGCCCAAAATATATTCTTCCAAATATCTTTTAAATTCACTCAGGACTGTTCAATCAGCAATATTAGGCTACAATTGAATCAGGAAACGCACAAAATCACCAAATTGATTTTCATTCCAAATCAGTCAAAAACGGGAAAAATGCCTGATGGTTAGCCCACGGTTTTTTGTCAGATTGGCCCAAAATATATTCTTCCAAATATCTTTTAAATTCACTCAGGACTGTTCAATGAGCAATATTAGGCTATAATTGAATCAGGAAAAGCACAAAATCACCATTTAAATGTTCATTCCAAATCAGTCAAAAATGGGAAAAATGCCTGATGGTTAGCCCACGGTATTTGGTCAGATTTGCCCAAAATATATTCTTCCAAATATCTTTTAAATCCACTCAAGACTGTTCAATGAGCAATATTAGGCTATAATTGAATCAGGAAACGCACAAAATCACTAAATAAATGTTCGTTCCAAATCAGTCAAAAATGGGAAAAATGCCTGATGGTTAGCCCACGGTTTTTTTGTAAGATTGGCCAAAATATATTCTTCCAAATATCTTTTAAATTCACTTAGAACTGTTCAATGAGCAATATTAGGCTATAATTGAATCAGAAAACGCACAAAATCACCAAATAAATGTTCGTTCCAAATCAGTCAAAAGAGGGGAAAAATGCCTGATGGGTAGCCAACGGTTTTTCGTCAGATTGGCCCGAAATTCATTCTTCAAAATATCTTTTAAATTCACTCAGGACTGTTCAATGAGCAATATTAAGCTATAATTGAATCAAGAAACAAACAAAATCATCAAATAAATGTTCGTTCCAAATCAGTCAAAAGAGGGGAAAAATGCCTGATGGTTAGCCCACGCTTTTTCGTCAGATTGGCCCAAAATATATTCTTCCAAATATCTTTTAAATTCACTCAGGACTGTTCAATGAGCAATATTAGGCTATAATTGAATCAGGAAACGCACAAAATCACCAAATAAATTTTCGTTCCAAATCAGTCAAAAACGGGAAAAATGCCTGATGGTTAGCCAACAGTTTTTGGTCAGATTGGCCCAAAGTACATTCTCCCAAATATCTTTTAAATTCACTCAGGACTGTTCAATGAGCAATATTAGGCTATAATTGAATCAGAAAACGCACAAAATCACCAAATCAATGTTCGTTCCAAATCAGTCAAAAATGGGTAAAACGCCTGATGGTTAGCCCAAGGTTTTTGGTCAGATTGGCCCAAAATATATTCTTCCAAATATAATTTAAATTCACTCAGGACTGTTCAACGAGCAATATTAGGCTATAATTGAATCAGGAAACGCACAAAATCACCGAATCAATGTTCGTTCCAAATCAGTCAAAAGAGGGGAAAAATGCCTGATGGTTAGCCCACGCTTTTTCGTCAGATTGGCCCAAAGTACATTCTCCCAAATATCTTTTAAATTCACTCAGGACTGTTCAATGAGCAATATTAGGCTATAATTGAATCAGGAAACGCACAAAATCACCAAATCAATGTTCGTTCCAAATCAGTCAAAAGAGGGGAAAAATGCCTGATGGTTAGCCCACGCTTTTTCGTCAGATTGGCCCAAAATATATTCTTCCAAATATCTTTTAAATTCACTCAGGACTGTTCAATGAGCAATATTAGGCAATAATTGAATCAGGAAATGCACAAAATCACCAAATACATTTTCGTTCCAAATCAGTCAAAAACGGGAAAAATGCCTGATGGTTATTCAACAGTTTTTGGTCAGATTGGCCCAAAGTAAATTCTCCCAAATGTCTTTTAAATTCACTCAGGACTGTTCAATGAGCAATATTAGGCTATAATTGAATCAGAAAACGCACAAAATCACCAAATCAATGTTCGTTCCAAATCAGTCAAAAATGGGTAAAATGCCTGATGGTTAGCCCAAGGTTTTTGGTCAGATTGGCCCAAAATATATTCTTCCAAATATAATTTAAATTCACTCAGGACTGTTCAATGAGCAATATTAGGCTATAATTGAATCAGGAAACGCACAAAATCACCAAATCAATGTTCGTTCCAAATCAGTCAAAAGAGGGGAAAAATGCCTGATGGTTAGCCCACGGTTTTTCGTCAGATTGGCCCAAAATATATTCTCCCAAATATCTTTTAAATTCACTCAGGACTGTTCAATAAGCAATATTAGGCTATAATTGAATCAGAAAACGCACAAAATCACCAAATAAATTTTCATTCCAAATCAGCCGAAAATGGGCAAAATGCCTGATGGTTAACCCATGGTTTTTGGTCAGATTAGCCCAAAGTATATTCTCCCAAATATCTTTTAAATTCACTCAGCACTGTTCAATAAGCAATATTAGGCTATAATTGAATCAGAAAACGCACAAAATCACCAAATCAATGTTCGTTCCAAATCAGTCAAAAATGGGTAAAACGCCTGATGGTTAGCCCAAGGTTTTTGGTCAGATTGGCCCAAAATATATTCTTCCAAATATAATTTAAATTCACTCAGGACTGTTCAACGAGCAATATTAGGCTATAATTGAATCAGGAAACGCACAAAATCACCGAATCAATGTTCGTTCCAAATCAGTCAAAAGAGGGGAAAAATGCCTGATGGTTAGCCCACGCTTTTTCGTCAGATTGGCCCAAAGTACATTCTCCCAAATATCTTTTAAATTCACTCAGGACTGTTCAATGAGCAATATTAGGCTATAATTGAATCAGGAAACGCACAAAATCACCAAATCAATGTTCGTTCCAAATCAGTCAAAAGAGGGGAAAAATGCCTGATGGTTAGCCCACGCTTTTTCGTCAGATTGGCCCAAAATATATTCTTCCAAATATCTTTTAAATTCACTCAGGACTGTTCAATGAGCAATATTAGGCAATAATTGAATCAGGAAATGCACAAAATCACCAAATAAATTTTCGTTCCAAATCAGTCAAAAACGGGAAAAATGCCTGATGGTTATTCAACAGTTTTTGGTCAGATTGGCCCAAAGTACATTCTCCCAAATGTCTTTTAAATTCACTCAGGACTGTTCAATGAGCAATATTAGGCTATAATTGAATCAGAAAACGCACAAAATCACCAAATCAATGTTCGTTCCAAATCAGTCAAAAATGGGTAAAATGCCTGATGGTTAGCCCAAGGTTTTTGGTCAGATTGGCCCAAAATATATTCTTCCAAATATAATTTAAATTCACTCAGGACTGTTCAATGAGCAATATTAGGCTATAATTGAATCAGGAAACGCACAAAATCACCAAATCAATGTTCGTTCCAAATCAGTCAAAAGAGGGGAAAAATGCCTGATGGTTAGCCCACGGTTTTTCGTCAGATTGGCCCAAAATATATTCTCCCAAATATCTTTTAAATTCACTCAGGACTGTTCAATAAGCAATATTAGGCTATAATTGAATCAGAAAACGCACAAAATCACCAAATAAATTTTCATTCCAAATCAGCCGAAAATGGGCAAAATGCCTGATGGTTAACCCATGGTTTTTGGTCAGATTAGCCCAAAGTATATTCTCCCAAATATCTTTTAAATTCACTCAGCACTGTTCAATAAGCAATATTAGGCTATAATTGAATCAGAAAACGCACAAAATCACCAAATAAATTTTCATTCCAAATCAGCCAAAAATGGGAAAAATGCCTGATGACCCACGGTTTTTGGTGAGATTGGCCCAAAATATATTCTTCAAAATATCTTTTAAATTCAGTCAGGACTGTTCAATGAGCAATATTAGGCTATAATTGAATCCGGAAACGCACAAAATCACCAAATTGATTTTCATTCCAAATCAGTCAAAAATGGCAAAAATGCCTGATGGTTAGCCCACGGTATTTGGTCAGACTGGCCCAAAATATATTCTTCCAAATATCTTTTAAATTCACTCAGGACTGTTCAATGAGCAATATTAGGGTATAATTGAATCAGGAAACGCACAAAATCACCAAATTAATTTTCATTCCAAATCAGTCAAAAACGGTAAAAATGCCTGATGGTTAGCCCACGGTTTTTCGTCAGACTGGCTCGAAATATATTCTTCCAAATACCTTTTAAATTCACTCAGGACTGTTCAATGAGCAATATTAGGCTATAATTGAATCAGGAAACGCACAAAATCACCAAATAAATTTTTATTCCAAATCAGTCAAAAACGGTAAAAATGCCTGATGGTTAGCCCACGGTTTTTCGTCAGATTGGCTCGAAATATATTTTTCCAAAAATCTTTTAAATTCACTCAGGACTGTTCAATGAGCAATATTAGGCTATAATTGAATCAGGAAACGCACAAAATCACCATTTAAATGTTCGTTCCAAATCAGTCAAAAACGGTAAAAATGCCTGATGGTTAACCCATGGTTTTTGGTCAGATTAGCCCAAAGTATATTCTCCCAAATATCTTTTAAATTCACTCAGGACTGTTCAATGAGCAATATTAGGCTATAATTGAATCAGAAAACGCACAAAATCACCAAATAAATTTTCATTCCAAATCAGCCAAAAATGGGAAAAATGCCTGATGACCCACGGTTTTTGGTGAGATTGGCCCAAAATATATTCTTCAAAATATCTTTTAAATTCACTCAGGACTGTTCAATGAGCAATATTAGGCTATAATTGAATCCGGAAACGCACAAAATCACCAAATTGATTTTCATTCCAAATCAGTCAAAAATGGCAAAAATGCCTGATGGTTAGCCCACGGTATTTGGTCAGACTGGCCCAAAATATATTCTTCCAAATATCTTTTAAATTCACTCAGGACTGTTCAATGAGCAATATTAGGGTATAATTGAATCAGGAAACGCACAAAATCACCTAATAAATTTTCATTCCAAATCAGTCAAAAATGGGAAAAATGCCTGATTGTTAGCCCACGGTTTTTGGTCAGATTGGCCCAAAATATGTTCTTCCAAATATCTTTTAAATTCACTCAGGACTGTTCAATGAGCAATATTAGGCTATAATTGAATCAGGAAACGCACAAAATCACCAAATAAATTTTTATTCCAAATCAGTCAAAAACGGTAAAAATGCCTGATGGTTAGCCCACGGTTTTTCGTCAGATTGGCTCGAAATATATTCTTCCAAACATCTTTTAAATTCACTCAGGACTGTTCAATGAGCAATATTAGGCTATAATTGAATCAGGAAACGCACAAAATCACCATTTAAATGTTCGTTCCAAATCAGTCAAAAACGGTAAAAATGCCTGATGGTTAGCCCACGGTTTTTCGTCAGATTGGCTCGAAATATATTCTTCCAAATATCTTTTAAATTCACTCAGGACTGTTCAATGAGCAATATTAAGCTATAATTGAATCAGGAAACGCACAAAATCACCATTTAAATGTTCGTTCCAAATCAGTCAAAAACGGTAAAAATGCCTGATGGTTAGCCCACGGTTTTTCGTCAGATTGGCTCGAAATATATTCTTCCAAATATCTTTTAAATTCACTCAGGACTGTTTAATGAGCAATATTAGGCTATAATTGAATCAGAAAACGCACAAAATCACCAAATAAATGTTCGTTCCAAATCAGTCAAAAACGGTAAAAATGCCTGATGGTTAGCCCACGGTTTTTCGTCAGATCGGCTCGAAATACATTCTTCCAAATATCTTTTAAATTCACTCAGGACTGTTCAATGAGCAATATTAGGCTATAATTGAATCAAAAAACGCACAAAATCACCAAATAAATGTTCGTTCCAAATCAGTCAAAAATCAGAAAAATGCCTGATGGTTAGCCCACGGTTTTTGGTCAGATTGGCCGAAATATATTCTTCCAAATATCTTTTAAATTCACTCAGGACTGTTCAATGAGCAATATTAGGCTATAATTGAATCAGGAAACGCACAAAATCACCAAATAAATTTTCATTCCAAATCAGTCAAAAACGGTAAAAATGCCTGATGGTTAGCCCACGGTTTTTCGTCAGATTGGCTCGAAATATATTCTTCCAAACATCTTTTAAATTCACTCAGGACTGTTCAATGAATAATATTAGGCTATAATTGAATCAGGAAACGCACAAAATCACCAAATCAATGTTCGTTCCAAATCAGTCAAAAACGGTAAAAATGCCTGATGGTTAGCCCACGGTTTTTCGTCAGATTGGCTCGAAATATATTCTTCCAACTATCTTTTAAATTCACTCAGGACTGTTCAATGAGCAATATTAGGCTATAATTGAATCAGGAAACGCACAAAATCACCATTTAAATGTTCGTTCCAAATCAGTCAAAAACGGTAAAAATGCCTGATGGTTAGCCCACGGTTTTTCGTCAGATTGGCTCGAAATATATTCTTCCAAATATCTTTTAAATTCACTCAGGACTGTTCAATGAGCAATATTAGGCTATAATTGAATCAGAAAACGCACAAAATCACCAAATAAATGTTCGTTCCAAATGAGTCAAAAATGGGAAAAATGCCTGATGGTTAGCCCACGGTTTTTGGTCAGATTGGCCAAAATATATTCTTCCAAATATCTTTTAAATTCACTCAGGACTGTTCAATGAGCAATATTAGGCAATAATTGAATCAGGAAACGCACAAAATCACCATTTAAATGTTCGTCCCAAATCAGTCCAAATGGGAAAAATGCCTGATGGTTAGCTCACTGTTTTTGGTCAAATTGGTCCAAAATATATTCTTCCAAATATCTTTTAAATTCACTCAGGAATGTTCAGAGATCAATGTCAAGCTATAAAATCCTTAGTTAACGCACAAAATCGCAAAATAAACCTTTGTTCGAAATCATCCAAATTTCTAAAATGCCTGATGGTTAGCCTACAGTTTCTGATCCAATTAGCAGAAAGAAATTCAACAAATAGGTTTTTAAAGTACATATGTCATAAACCTGATTGATTCATTCAATACAATCCCCTCTATTGTTTATTACAAAGCACAGGATTGAGGCTGAATTTTCATTGCAATGAAAATTCATGAAGCAGAAATGAAAGGTCACAAAACAATGGAATTCGACATCACGCTTCTTAGTTTTATTAACCAATAGCTAATGTGACATATATCCTTTAATCTATTGCAGACTGTGCAGGGAGCAATATTGGGCTATAATAGGCTTAGGAAACGCATAAAATCACTAATTAAATTTTCGTTGAAAATTAGCCAAAAGTTGAAAATGTGTTTGATAGAAATTCGCCAAAAAATAATAATTCTAAATATGCATTTTATCCATTCAGGAATAGTCATGGAGTAGTAACATTAGGTTACAATAGCCTTAAAACACCGAGACGCTAAAAAGACCTTCAAAAGCAGCTAAAAATCACAAAAACCGGAGAGGTTAGCCTATGATTTTTGGAAATGCAGTGAAAATACCAGATATCATTATAATACAATAAGTCATTTATATGAACGCAAATGGAAATATTAAATTCAACAAAACAATTATATTTACATTTGATAAGCAAATACGCTGCTCCTGCAGTCTTTGATATGATAAACTCAACTTAATTACTGATGAAGCACGTGTTTCAATTCACCATTGAAATCCACTATGAAAACATTCGGTCACAGCTCATTTACTTGCCATAGTCAAATTTCAACCCTAAATGGGGCCTGTTCTAACTTCGTTCGTAATTTCTAAATATAATGATAGTGAAAACCCAGCCTATCGGAAGTCGTTGCAGCTGCAACTGGCCTATAATCTGGTACACTAAGTATTTTCTGAAATGATTTGAATTGAAGCATTTAGTTCTCTATTACATTGGAAAATTGTCTCTCTTAATGGTTGGTTTGTAAACTCAAACTGGGTTGAAGAAAATTTCCTATTTTCTGAAAAAAACTGAAATCAGCTGAAGACGTCCGAGATGGACTTTCGGAAATTCAACATCCGGTATAGTACCATTCGAACATTTCGCTAGTTAATGAACTTCTCTTGAAAAGTAAGGTTGTATGGACTATACCTTTGAAAACCACAAAACGAACTGGGTTTACCATTAGAAACTGCAATACATTACTATCTAACTTTTTACACATCACATACCGAATTTCACACATGGTTTCTGTGGCGACTTTATGAGGCTTCTAATGGCATTGGTTGAATGATATTCGTGTATGTCATTTATACGTGGTTCCAAAATTACAAACCGTTCATCATCAACTTAATCTTTGGCGTCTCCAATTCCATCTGTATTTATTGCAAACATGGCTTCAGCTTCAGGTAGACAAGGAGAGTCATAGATTTTGCATATTCGTGTTTCGCCTCTTCCTTTCCGACAGTATAACCTAGAGTATGAAATGAATTGGTGAACTTGTATGATGATTTAAAGCTTAATGGGAGTTAATTCACTTGGCGAGTGGAACCGTGTTTTAGGTTCCACAGTCTGCCAGGATTGCATTTCTCAGTACTTCCGGTTATCTAACGAATCAGATACTTTATCCGGTTATTCAACGAATCAGATACTATATCCGGTTATCTAACGAATCAGATACTATATCCGGTTATCCAACGAATCAGATACTATATCCGGTTATCTAACGAATGAGATACTATATCCGGTTATCTAACGAACCAGATACTATATCCGGTTATCTAACGAATCAGATACTATATCCGGTTATCTAACGAATCAGATACTATATCCGGTTATCTAACGAACCAGATACTATATCCGGTTATCTAACGAATCAGATACTATATCCGGTTATCTAACGAATCAGATACTATAAGGATGTCTACAAAGTTTCTACCTCTTCAGAGATTAGGGAATGCCACTGTTCACAGAGACCATCGTTATACAATTAGTACCTTGGGGGGGGGGAGGTACCATCAGTATCTGGAGGTCAATCAGTACTGTGGCAGGGATATCATCAGTACTATGGCAGGGATATCATCAGTACTGTGGAGGTATATCATCAGTACTGTGGAGGTATATCATCAGTAATGTGGCAGGTATATCATCAGTACTGTGGAGGTATATCATCAGTACTGTGGAGGTATATCATCAGTAATGTGGCAGGGATATCATCAGTACTGTGGAGGTATATCATCAGTACTGTTAAGGTATCTCATCAGTACTGTGGAGGTATATCATCAGTACTGTGGAGGTATATCATCAGTACTGTGGAGGTATATCATCAGTACTGTGGAGGTATATCATCAGTACTGTGGGGGTATATCATCAGTACTGTGGAGGTATATCATCAGTACTGTGGAGGTATATCATCAGTACTGTGGAGGTATATCATCAGTACTGTGGAGGTATATCATCAGTACTGTGGAGGTATATCATCAGTACTGTGGAGGTATATCATCAGTACTGTGGGGGTATATCATCAGTACTGTGGAGGTATATCATCAGTACTGTGGAGGTATATCATCAGTACTGTGGCAGTGATATCATCAGTACTGTGGGGGTGAAAGGAAAACTTTCAATCAAACTTCAACCAACATGAATATTCATCCTGGTAGCTATGCCTTTGGTGAATGAATGCACCAGAGGCAATTTTTGTGATACAAAACCCTATAACCCCCTTAGTCAAAATGTTATCTTTGATGAGAGTATTACTCACCGCGTTGTTGAGGCGTGTGCCATTATATTCCCACCAATCGGCTTCTTGGGGTCTGCAGTAAACATTGATGCCCCATCAACTTGCGCCACGACTTGATTTGTAATGACAACAGCAACACCAAACTAAGTAGAATTATTGAGTATGAGAAAATAAGAACACCATTCTAAGAAGTTTCTGTGCGATTCTAGCCATGTCACAGATATAAACAGATTTATTTCAGAAGTTCTCTTTTATTCTTTGGTTAAAGATACGGAGGACGTCCGGGCGGGGCGTCAAATTCCCTTTCCTACTCCTAACATTCAAATGGCTGTGCAATACACACGAACTGTACAAAATTAGAATCATAAGACCGGGATGAATCTGACATTAAACTTTTTTGTGAATTCGAAGAAATAAAAATCTCGGCAGACTTCATTCGAAAATGGTATGCAGCCTTCAAAAGCGATCTTGTACTCTTCTGCTCAACATCGAGAAATCTAACTTGCAACATCTAGAATTGCAGATCTTTGGCTATCAAGGTGTATCTAAATTTTCTACATCATTTCCCATACAAGATATATTTCATATTGCTGATATTCCATGTATTTTCTTCCCTCAAACAACAGTTTTGAAAGTGCATAAAAAGACGGACCACTCAGTTTTTCAAAATTCTGAGACACACTTTGTTTTGTGCAAGGCTACCCTGAGAAAGATAGCAGGAGGTCAAATACTTCCACAAACCAATAATAATCTTAGACCTCCTGAATTCAGACGGATTACATTAATTGCTTTCATCACGGTTCCATACATCAAATACAGGAAGGGTACACACCTCATCTGCCAGCCTGAGAAGAAAACGTAGAAATCTGGCCAAGTGCATTTGTCGAGCGGATAATTCTCCCCTTCCAGAATAGTCAGTTCTGTATAAGGCTGTTGCACTGTCAACAATCACCAGGCCGTATCTAATGAAAGATTTATCAAAGAGTATTGGAATAGATAGAGCGATCGGAACACAATAGTTCAGGGGGTTAAATGGGTCATTCCCTTTAAAATGTTGCAGAGCACAGCTCCACGAAGGAAGACTAAGGCTGCTTCCATGAACAGGCCACGAGAATGCACCTGACTTTGCCCTAAATTACCCTAACGACGTCCCAAAATCTGGAAAATTGTTTTCTCAGGGCCCAGAAGACATGATGGTTGCACGGTTGTGATCTTGAGGAAGGTTCTACTTTTTGGAGAAGGTTTGATGTTTTATAGAAAAAGATTTTTGAGGAAAATACTCAAATATCTTATGACAATCTTTTATTTTTAGTAGAATCCCTAGCCTCTGTAGGTATTTTTTAGCTCACTCCAATGAGAAGTGTAATTGCTGCAATAAATTACTGATTTCATTGCTTTATTTGTAACGCCTATTGTCCTAATTTCGAAACCAAAGGTACCCTAAAACAACTTCCTTCACACACCGCTGTTTTTATTTGTTACATGATCACACCTCTCAGAAGTCCCACCTCTCTAAACACACCACGCCAATCAACCAATAACAAGAAAGGTTCCGTGGTAAGTTTCCACGATTGCAGGATGATCGACATACTTTTTTTATAAATATGTTTTCGCAACAGGGACTAGGTAAATAGGGAAAAGAATTATTTGACTGCTAAATATTTTACTTGCAGGAATGACCAAGAGAAGATTGATGGATTAAAGGGGGAGGGTTTTGGTTATTTCAGAGTCAATAGTTAAGAAAATCTTTAATGGAGGAATTAAAAACGGTCACATTCCAGGAATAAGAAACAATGCTAAAATGATAACTCACTAAAGAATGACTGGGAATATAGGGATCTACTTTGAGATTTTGACCAAGGCACAAATATATACAACCCAATTAAGGGCCGTATTTCAGGCCAGGCCAGACAGTAGCGATTTAAAAGACATTACCAGCCAACAAGTTGAGATTACCTTGACTCTGCCATCATTGCAGAGGCATGAATTAGAAGTTGTGTCTGATGATCGGAATTGTAAGCTCTTGCGTATGCCACATTGTCTAAAACCTCCTGACCATTCAGTCCATATCTGAGATAAAAATAATGTCAAAGATAACTAAAATAAAAAGCAGACTTCCTTCTATTTTGCATCAAGCCAGTGCTAAAAAGTGATATTATGGCAAAAAGACAAAACTATAATTTGGCCTCCATTCCTACCGTCTTGACTATTCTGAAGTCTTTAATCAAAAGCATGGGCCTATTCATAAGGGGACATGATGAACTTGGGGAAGGGATACTTTTCTTCAAAGAAAACTCGAGGTAAGCCTTATCTTATTGTAGGTAAGTTTACGTGGGTGAGAGGAAAAGTTGCCTCGACAGGTCAAGTGAATGGCTACTTGAGTCACTCAGTCTACAAGGCCAGGTGATTCACCATGCCAGGGCACTCACAGAGCAAATAAAAACATGTCATGTAAAAGATTTAGCAAGGAATATACCATAAATCCAAGAACGGAAGTTCTTAACTATATCTGCACAAGTGGAGAGAAGAGATGAAAGTTCACATAAGGGCACGGAAAATTGTCCTAGACAAGCGGGTGACTCAGTTGTTGGTAGTTGATAGGCAAATACGCATACTATCTTTGTAAGGTTATGTGTGAGTTTCAGAACCCTTTATGCCAAGCAGACTATTGACGAGCTCTCAGGAAAAATCTGAAAACTTTTATCATTCAACAAACCTTTCAGCTATAGCCAGTAATCGTTCTGGTCGAAATGTTCCTTCAGTATCTATGTACATTGCCTTTCCCTCTGCACCACCACAATCCACAGGAAGCTGGCAAAAAGAAATTTATTTAAATAAATGGAAAACGGTTGTATAAAATTCTATCAAAGACAGTAACATTCTTAACAGACATTGGCAACAATGTATGATATCATTTTTAAGTACCCAAGCACATCATGAAATAGAGAGAAAAGACGGGCACATATTTCATTTTCAACCAATCAGTGAACTTCTCATTTTGGCAATGATGTTTGTCATATTTTGGTTTTCTTGCTCCTTTGTGTGTCAATTCGAGTAGTTAAGTCTAGCTTCTTGAATATAAAAGAAACTTATTTAATTCCAGTACATACAATAGCTAACGTTCTCTACGTATATTAAGCTAAAACAGAAATTGTGAATGCCAATAAAAGTTAGAACAAGTTTTTGGCGCAAGATCAACCCACTCCTGAAAGGCAGACATTGCATATTTGAATGTAGCCAGTGAATTTACATTGAAGCATGATGAGTATTACTAACCTGACACGTGACGCATAATTGATGGCAGAGCTGAGTTTTTCCAGTCCTGAATTCGCCAAATATTTCGGTGATTGAGCCCGTTTCGATCCCTCCTGTAATTCAATCATATGCAAATGGTTTTAATAGAATAGGAAACAGAGGTGCAGCAGAAACATGAAACAAAGGAATGAAGTTGTACAATGCAGAGTAGAGCTAAAACATGTGGAATTTATTCATTCATTCATATATCATCATTCGGTGTGGTATTTAAGAGTAATTAAAAGTATTTAAATCAGTGGGAATAACAAAAAATTAAATCAAATCTATAAATACATAAGTATATGACATCTCTATAGCGATTGCACTGTCTAACGCCGCATCACAGTGCTCAATGTACGAATGTATAGAGCGATATAGAAGAGAAACAAGGAAGGAGACTGGATCTCTGTAACTCAAAGTTTCATGTTCATTTTGAGCGTGTTACAATTCTCACTTGTTACAATTCTCTGTTTTCGTTTAAGAGTTCCTTGAATTTGTCGATAGACTCTACATCTATAGTATTATTAGGTAATAAACTCCACTCCTTGATTGATTGATGTTCCAGTGCTGAGGCAGTATTTAAATGAATAAGTTGAGCTGTGGAGTTGGATGAACATTTTTTGATGGAGAATTGCGTAGAGCGTACGGGGTCGACTTCTACTATACCATTAACAATCTTGTAAAATATTTTACCAGTCTTGAAATCTTGAGTTGTTTTTTAAGAGATGGCAACCTTAGATCACTAAATAAGGCAGGGAGTGCCCCGAATCTCTAGAATAACGCTTGCATAAAAATCTCTCAGCTTTTTACTGGACTAATTTGATATCTTGAATATCGATATCTTAAATAATGAAAATCTCAGGCCTTTTCATGAAGAGAATAGCATCAGAGTGGCAAAAAGCTCTGGTGATTTCGTTTACCAGAGTGATCAGTTTCTAAAAAAATCGTACCATAGAATCTCAAGCCCTCAAATAAAAGAAGTGTTCTGTTTTATGAGGTCTACAGATGAATTATTACCCAATAAGCTACAACCAATTATTTGCATAGAATGATAAGAACACAATATTTTAAGATATCAACATGATATTCAACCAAAGAGTCCAAAACAAACTTGAAATGAATAAAAAGATTTAAAGTATCATATCAACAAAAGACTGACAAGATTCTCTCGGCAGTTTAATCAAAATGGGACATAAAGGTCATTATCAAGTCCCTCTCATGATTTTCCAATGAATTGAAATTTATCCTCTGATTCAGAATCAGATTCTTCTGCAGCTCCTTTTTTGCTTTGACTCATGGGCATACACAACGTTTTCCGTAATTTTAGGGATTTTTGTAAAAATAATAGGATTTTCTGGAGAATTTAATGATATTTCTTAGAGGGCTGTTTCGCTCGTAAGACCTCATATCATCTTTTAAATAATTCCTCCTCGTTTATATGTTAAGTCAACCCCGTCTATTAATGAACAGAACTGCAGTAGAGCGTTTTCCCTACATCAATTAAATAACTACAATGAATTGCAAGTCTTTTAAGAAAAGCTATGGCTCAAATATGTGAAATACATAGGCTACGTCACTTTATAAGAACATGTCTTAAAAAAAAGAAGTATCCAACTATTTGACTATCTCTACCTGACTTTCGGACGAGCTAGGGCTTTCCTAACAATAGAGATCAACTACTTGATACATTCTTAAACACGTTTTTATTCATAAGAAACTCTTTAAGAAACGTTACCAAGATTTGTCGTAAATAACAATAGATTCTCGTTTTCTTTATTTCCACAAACAATGGAAAACGAAAGGAAGATTAAGCAACTTTTAGTACCAGTGCTTGAGGCAAGTTTTGTAAATTCACGTAAGTCCTCCCTTCTTCTTGTATTGTTTCATGTCCGTTGATATCCGACTTTCCGTAACTTTGTTAAGTTTTCAGTTTGACTTTGTTTCTCTTAGTGGTCATTATATCATGAACTGCAGCAAATACTGATGAGGGGCACTTGGAAAAGTAAACTATTAAGCCATCCAATACCCGAGTTGTCACACATTTACTCTCTATATTGTAATTACTTCCCTTGTGTGCAGGGCGGAAATCTCACTGTCTGTTGATATTCATTGTCTTAATAGACGTGCGTTCTTCATATTTTGTTTAAAAGCTTAATCATATATTCAAATCAAATCAAATCAAATCAAATCAAATCAAATTTTTCATTCAGCAACAAATGTATCTACGTACAAGGAATTAAAAGTATACAAGTAAAAAGTTATTTAAAATACATAGTAAAATAGAATTCTAACTACTTTTAAACCTTTAGAAAAATAGAAAATTTGCTACAAAAAGTTGCCAAGGACACTGAGATAAACCCAGGGGTTATCTAGCCCAGTGCCCTTTGTACAGCGATTAAATACAATGAATAATATGTGTGTTTAAATGCAATACATTTGTGAAGTATTAGTGTGAACTAAATTATTACACAATTTGAATCGAAATTTTGAAATTTATCTGAAAACAGTAAACAAATTTATGATTGAAAGATTTCACTAGAATTGCAATTTTACCAGAGCGATGGAAAGCTCTAGTGATAGCTTTTACCAGTATGCTGACAAGAGCGAGAGCGATCGCTCTGGTCAAACGAAAAGGCCTGATATCTCGAATTGTTCTGGTATCTGCACTTGCTTCAGCTACAAAACTCATAGCAAGGCACCCAGATGAATTGAAAGATAGAACTAGAAAGTATGTATCAAATGTTGATAAGCCAGCTTTGATTATTGACTACAAAAAAGCATGCAGAGTAAACGCTAAATCCAAAGAGACAACACATGAAAACACATGAAGTTTACCTTGCAGAAGTTTGTCAAGCTCTTTAGAGCCTGTTGCAATTTGAACAATCTCAGATCTTTTCTGATGGAACTCAGTTGCAGTTGTGAAGCCCAATGGGATCATCTTTCCAACTTCCGCTAGAATCTTGTCTGCTTTTGCCTCACTGATACCTTTGATTGAAATCAGGGCTTTTCTCGGTGTGTAAGCTAGCGACTCTACAGTGTAAAACCCTGCTTCTGTTAGCTTTTTCACATCGTTAGCGCTGATGCCATGCTCCTACAAGTAAATTGGATGTAACTAATCATCTGTTGCTCAGCCCATCAGTAGTAAATTAACCAAGCCTGTCAATCTTACAATTTCAACATAAGATACTTGGTTTTGGCTTGTCTTCTGACTTTTAGATCTAATGTGATCTAGTAAATACATTTGGTCTTATCAAGATTGTTTCTGATGCAGTCTTTCACAGGATAGTCGCCACTTATCATGACCAGCACTTGAAAATTTAGAAGGGCAACTTTTTGGGAGAGATCTGTCTCCCATCATCAAGCAATGAGAAATGCGAGCTAATGTGATCTGTTTTAAGAGAGGTGGAGAGCTCCAAATAAAAAAGAGTAAAACTTACTAAGGAGCAAGAGGGGGGGGGGGGGGTCCCACTAGCAACCTTGCTTGCAGCAAAAATTCATATGTTTTAATTCAAATTCAAGGCTTTTTTCTAGTTTTTTGCTATGGCATATGACAAAGGTATTTCAAAAAATCCAAAGACCGCAACAACTATTAAGAGCGAGAGTGAACTTCAGCGTGGTGCAGAGTTACTTACACAGCGAGAATTGAATTGAATAATTAGGGTTCAGTCAGGGCTTGCTTCAGAGTACCAAGCTTCATAGGGTTCAAGGTAACATTAAACCCCAAACCTTTTTAGTCCTTTTTGAACCAATATTTTATTACGAGTGTTGTTGCAAATTGACACTGAGTAGACTTTTTGCCAAAGTAAACCACAAAGCCCAAAACCTACACAAATCTGTAATATCCGCAACCCTTCCCCCACTAATCTAGAGACAAGCCCCCAACACCAGGTATGGAATGTATGACACTTGCGGTAATCCAGGGGAGGCAGTAGTAGTGCCCCGCAACCACGCATATGGCCTAGGCCCGCCGGCCTAGGCCATAAGCCAGGAGCCAACTATTTTTTAGACGATAAGTGGATAGAGCTTTGAAACCTTATCTTAGGATTCATACCTCAAGTTTGCTGACCAGCAATGGCCCATCGTCCGCATCTTCCATTTCTGCTTCATGCTGTTGCATTGCCATCTTTTCTTTCGGAAATTTCGGATGTGTTTGGTTGCAACACAGCTAAGAAAATTGTTTGCTCGAAACAGGCGCCAAAATTTGCGGTCAGATATGGTTAGTATGCACCAAAACAACTTAGCTCGTAGTTAAATTTTTGGGTTTTGGGCTTTCGAATTCAGTGGTGGCGCTAGGTTTCCTCCGACAAAGGGGCTAGCACTTCCGACGGAGGGGCTAATTTTTTTCAAAACTTAAAAAATTCGCTCCAACAAAAAAAATTCAAGCATAATTTATCTTCCGACGGAGGGGCTAGCCTCCTCCGACGGGGGGGCTGTAGCCCCCCCTGCCCCCCCTCTGGCGCCACCACTGTTTCGAATTAATCAAATAACTATCACCATCTCTGCTATCTTTTTGTTTTAAGATTATTTGAGGGATGAAAAACTGGCCCCTAAGCTTCTGGTTTGAAAACTTGATGTCATAGATTTTCAATGCAAGCACTGTAGCTCCCCTAGCCATGAATGGAACGATTTCAGAATAAATAATATTAACATTTCATAGTCCATTCATGCATGAATAAGAAAACAAACTATCATAGATATGTTCGTTATTGCATGATATTTATTCACATATAATTCCATTCCACTTCAATATTTTCGCACGTTTTTCTTAAATAGTCATATTCAAATTCAAAAGAGGTCGTCAAAAAGGTTGTTTTGATCCATCCTAACAATTGCTGACCAAAATTTGCGCGCTTCTGAAACTAATTCAGAGTGAGGCAAGCCTCGTAGTCATTTAGATATCCTCTTTCTCGATTCTCGATTCCCTGATTTGAACAAGAGGCTGATACACGTAATTTTGTTTATTGGCCTAACTTGGAAAAAAGAGAAGTAAAAACAAAGCCATTTGGAAATTCTTGCCTTTAATTGAAGACTACTTTTTCAAAATGGAAAAAGAAATCGAAGATCTAAGAAAAAAAGTAATTTTAAGCTTCATATTTTTCAAATTCTCGTTGATGTTTTTAGAAGTAAAATTGAATGAAGAAAAAAGGTAAAGTCCACAGGCCTAAATGACAAAGTTTCAAGTCTCCAATGATATGGGAAATTTCTGTAAATAAATATTCAGTGCAGAAACACCTAGTCGTTGGCCTAATAGCCAAATGCCAGATATTGACAGATAATTCTTTTTACATCAATTGGCAATATAGATGGATTTTTACCTTAACAATATGCAGAAAACAGATGTAAGGTAATGAAACAATGCAGCTTAACCGAGGGAGGTTGGGCCGGAGAGGTTCCACACGCGGCCTGGGTTCCGCTCACGTCCAATATGTACCACACAGGGCAATCGAGATTAACATGAAAATTGATGCGAATTTGTTAGTTTAAAGCCGATATACGTATTCTTAGGCTAGAAAAGCATCTACTAAAGCTGTTTTTGAGTTTCAAATCGAAGCGAAAGTGCCGTTTTCACTATGCAAAGTGCAAGTTGGACTTAGTCATTTTTTGGAAAAAAAATATTTTTCAACCATAAGTTTTTGTATGTTAAATCGACGAATTACATCAAAATTGATAGAATGAACTATTACACATCGGTTGATTTTTTGGAGTAGTTATCACTATCACTTGGTTTGGACTTTTTCCAAAAAATGACTAAGTCCAACTTGCACTTTGCATAGTGAAAACGGCACTTTCGCTTCGATTTGAAACTCAAAAACAGCTTTAGTAGATGCTTTTCTAGCCTAAGAATACGTATATCGGCTTTAAACTAACAACTTTGCATCAATTTTCATGTTAATCTCGATTGCCCTGTGTGGTACATATTGGACGTGAGCGGAACCCAGGCCGCGTGTGGAACCTCTCCGGCCCACTATGGCTGGCTTAACCTCTACCTCCTGGTCTGTATGTGCAAAGTTAAATGTATCTTATCCTTCTCTATTTTGATTTATTTAGGTCAGCGAATTAGAATCAAAACTCAGAGAGAAGAATGCTAGTGATGCTGTACATCGAAGCAAAATTGAACAAATGAGTTCAGAAGTGGTTGACTCAAATCCTTACAGTCGATTGATGGCCCTAAAAAGAATGGGCATTGTGGACGAGTATGAGAAGATAAGATCCTACTCTGTTGCCGTGGTTGGGATTGGAGGGGTGGGGAGTGTCACTGCGGAAATGCTGACGAGGTGTGGCATCGGGAAACTGCTGATGTTTGATTACGACAAAGTGGAATTAGCCAACATGAACAGACTGTTTTTCAGGCCGGAGCATTCAGGAATGAGCAAGGTAGAGGCAGCTGAAAAGACATTGAAAGAAATAAACCCTGATGTGCAGTTTGAAGTTTTCAACTATAACATAACAACATTGGACAATTTCGACCACTTTATAAGCAAGGTGAAAAGTGGCGGGATTGACGGCAAACCGGTGGATTTGGTGTTGAGTTGTGTGGACAACTATGAAGCCAGGATGGCAGTCAACACCGCCTGCAACGAGCTCGGGAGATCATGGATTGAAAGTGGTGTTAGTGAGAATGCAGTCTCAGGCCATATTCAGTTCATTATTCCTGGTGAAACAGCCTGCTTTGCATGTGCCCCTCCCCTGGTTGTTGCTTCTAATATCGATGAAAAGACGTTAAAGCGAGATGGTGTCTGTGCTGCATCCCTCCCCACAACTATGGGAATCGTTGCAGGGTTTCTTGTTCAAAACACTCTTAAATTCCTTCTTCATTTTGGCACTGTCACGTTTTATCTTGGTTATAATGCTATGCAGGACTTCTTTCCTCAAATGACTTTGAAGCCTAACCCTCAATGTGAAGATAAAAACTGTTTGAAGAAGCAGAAAGAATACCACGAGAAGATGGCTGCCATGCCACAGAAAATTGAAGAGAAAGAAGAAGAGAATGAAGTTGTGCATGACGAGAATCAATGGGGCATAAGTCTGGTTGACGAGTCAATAGAAAAAGAGCAGAAATCAGACATGCCCGAGTTAGCTCAGGGTCTGTCGTATGCATATGATGGGCCTACTGCAGCTGTAGATGCTGGTAGTCAAAATGAAGAAGCAAGTGGTGATCAGAACGAGTCATTAGAAGATTTGATGAATAGATTAAAGGGGATTTAGAATTATTGAACAAATTAACAACTAATATTTATGTGATTATGTGATAATCATCAAGCCTGTCCTTCTTTTTCATTCTGCTAGTTTGGCTTACTTACACACAACATAATTTGAAAACACATAACAGTTTAATACACATAACAGCACTTGCCTGTCAGTCCTTCCACATGATAAAACATTGTAACGCAAAACATCATAAAAGAAACTAAAATTCTATCTTTCCGACTCCTCAATTATACAACCTTGGTTTGAGGATTTAGTTGCATACAGCAAAAATCTAATGATGTTTGGCGATGGGATGTTCAAGATAATTCCCAATCAAATTTGCTGAATTGACGACAAATGACGATGTTTTACGATGATGTATAGATGTGTTTCATGTTCTGTGAAACTCATCAAACAAGTGATTGGTGATGTTTTTGTTATGTTCCGTCGTATGGATAGGGCTGTACGGCTTCAATCGTCAATAAGCTCCACAATAGGAGGGGCTCAAAGTGACAATCGTCCCTCAGTTTTTTATAAATTGTCTACATTATTTCAAATCAAGGTTGACTTAGTGATATCGAAACAAAAGAACTAAGAACTCATAAAGTGCCGACAGAAGAGGTTTTCTTTTTACAATGTAAGGTCTTCAGTCAACGTCATTCGTCAACTGATTTCTCATCTTCAGTAGTGAGTGATTGTTCCGATCCCAAAATAACTAGTGGTGAAGCCAGAGGTACCAGGAGAGTTTAATTAATGAAGCACCTTATTTACATCTAATGAATTAGTGATGAATTAATGAATTAGCGTAAGCTTACTTTCTTCCTTTAGTTCGGTTTTACCTGAGACAATTATTAAAAAATCTCAAAGCAGACTCAAGTTAAATCTCTTAGACTTGTATACATAACTCTTTGTATGCAGCATCGTAATTTTTGCAATATTTATAATGAGGTAAAAAGTCTCAATGATGAATAACAACAAAACTAGTGCAGTTTCAGTAAGTCTTTTTCGGAATGGTCTTCGTCAAGATGTAGTGCACAAATCAAGTAAAACAACGCTCAGCCTCGAACTTTAGATGTATATTAGACTGGAGTTAACTAGTTTTCCTGACTAGAAGAAGATTGCTCTCCTTTGTTATTTGTATCATTTCCTGAATTTGCTGCAAATTTTTTAGAGAAATTCTTCTCTTTCTAGACATTTCCAACAAGTCTTCTTCCTCAATTCCCATCATTCTATTTTGGACGCTGTATCGTCGAAGTAATCTCGAATGCTGACCGTTTCCATTCGACATTGAGTTTCTTTTAGCAAACATCGGAGCACTGTTACTTCTGAGTCTAGGTCTGCTGCGATTTGGGACAGAAAGAAGTGCTTGTTTTGGCGGATCGGCCTCATCGAATTCCTCTGTAGTCTCAACCGTTTTCCCTGCAGCTTTACTCGGTCTTCTCTGCGTATGAGGCACAAACCGTTGAGCTGTTGAGATTGAATTACTTGGTTTCATTTCGTAAGTTTCTTTGTTTATTTCGTCAATTTTTGCTTCAGTTTTATTGGCATGTTTTCCCTCGTGAATTACACTGCTTACAACACTTGAAGTGGACTGTTCTGGCTTCCATTCGTCATTTTCTTTGTTTATTTTTTCAATCTCCCCTTCGACCTTACTGATTTGTCTTTCTCGATGAAGTTGTATTTCATTTCGCGCATTCAAAGTGGACTGTTTGGGCTTTGATTTGTCATTTTCTTTTTTTATTTCAAGCGCAACACTTGGGACACTTAAAGTGGACGTTTTGGGCTTCATTTCGGTATTTGTTGTCTTTATTTCATCATTTCTCTTTTGAGCTTTACTCAATCTTCCCTCACATCGTCTTTCGCTTCGAAGAACACCACTTGTAAACCTATACACATTGAGATTTTCATCGAAACGTGTTCGTGCAGATGCAATTTGCTTTCGCTCTATTTGGAGCTTCAACATCCTTGCGTCTAATCGTTCAAGTTCTTGTGAAAGTCGGTGGTCCAATAATCCGTTCTTCTTCTTTGCGGTGTAGCTGAAACAATCTCTTGATCTGGACTTTTCTATCACTTTCTCATCCATTTTCAGGAATTTTATTGTCTTTGGATGGTCGAGTTTGGCAGTACCGTGAAAATCAAATCGTCTTTTAGCTTTTCATCCTCGTGCCTGCTACAAATCGTTTCTCGAACTTTGAAATGTTTGCATCAATCAAAATGTAGGCCTGGTAACATCTCGTACTACTTCCCAGGCTATTTGGATTCGTTTTAGTCCGATGTAACTTGACTACATCGAATTTCGAAGTTTAGGTCGGAGTGTTGATAGTAAATTTTGTAGTCACTGCCCAAAATGCCAGAAAGAATAAAGAGAAACTGCGACTGATGGATGAAACATGCAATAATCACCGTTTTCCTTCGCGATTATGGCAACTGTAAATAACGCACGGCGAAATAGTACAGTGTACATAGGACCCACATATTTCTCATGTCCTTTAAAAGTTAAATTACAGAAGCTAATACAGCAGTTATCTAGGTATAGCTCAGCCCTTTCGAGATAGACCTATATTCTATCTGATATAAAGAGTTATAGTGTGGTTAAAAGACTGTGTTGAAAACAGGTAAACAATATCAAACTCCATAATATTGTGCTGATCTGCTAAACGTTTCTAAAAACAGCAAAAGTTGTTACTGAACTGCACTTAAGTTATTGTAAAGAATAATAATAAAGCTTTTGCACAGCCAGAAAAGGTTGCTATGTCTTTCTTTTGTTTTGGTTATTGTATTCACCTATTCTCCTGACTAAGACAATGTTTGATAGATATTTTCTCTCCAGATTTGAATTCTGCCAAATAAATGATTTTATCATCACACGGTATAAACGCACGTATTGTTGTTCACGATTCTGGTCTTTCAATGGGTAATCATTCTCTGAATCGTATTCTACGTGCTGCGTCCACGCATTCTACGTGTTACTGTATCGTGTTGCTTGCTGTACCTGCTTTCTTTCAACGATCTGATAACCGCGTACCTTTATACTGTATCTTAAAATTCGCTAAGGAATCTGGGACAGCCATGGGAAAAATTTGCATAGATTCAAGATGGTGGCATTAACAGGAAAAAAGTCTATTATTTCAACATTTTGTGCTGCGAAAATCTTGCTACCATCTCTATAAAGACTAAGATTGTACATATGATTCCTCTAGGGGCCTAGGCCAAATTTGTAGAATAACTTTCAAGCACAAATAAATATCTGCGAATTGGCTCTATCTAACGAAGACAAAACAGAGGGAATCGAGATCTAGAAATCTATTAGCTTTTTCAAATTATACTATGCAGAAGATCAAATGTGTAACTATTGCAAACCAACTACCACAGTTATGCACAAAATTAGCAATTTCTCATTCATTTCTTAAAGAAATGAGTGAAACAAAGGTTTTATAAAATGAAAGGACAAAATGTTTGATATGTCGAATAGTTGTATATTTGTTGTTGTGTGCAGTGCTGCAACTGCGGTCTTGCTGTGCTGTAACTGTGTCCTCGTTTAATGTTTATTGATCCCAGATCCTGCAGAGTAGCTGATAAAGCTGTGAGTGTTGATTTTACGATTCATTCTGATCTCAGGAAAGAAATATTCAGTCGCTTAAAAACTATAGGTTTATTCGGCTCGATTACTGCTGCTCACTTTATAAATGTAACAGCAATGTAAGTGAATTGTTAAGTGTCATTTAAGTGTCATGAAAAAGCAAGAATGCAACGAGAATGGGTGGTTGATGTAGGAAAATGTAATGAAATTATATGGAGTACTCTCGTGTTTTGTGCCAATCCTAGGGTACTTTTCCTCATCTAGTGTGTTTTTTCAAACTCTAGTAATATATCTAAATAAAATCATATCTGAGCTACGAGATTCATGAAGTGAATGAAAATGGCAATCCCTGTGACAAACTTTATCAAAATTGATGGCTGGTGTCTTACAGAGAGAGCTTCCTAATTTAAACCCACAAACTGATAAGAAACCCTTTCTTTCTACACAACGTAGAAAAGAGAAGACAAAAATCGATTAGAAAAGAGATATTTAGAAAAGTTTTCTTCATCAGAGCTGATCTTTCGGCTCTATTAGGAGCACAGAAAACGAGTCTGATAGCTAAAAATCTGTTACTCTAGTGTTTCAAAATTCTAATAAATTTCTATAAACATTTGTCATTTTGGTTATGCTGCTCAGACATATTCTTGTTTAGCCATAATGTCAGCAGTGAATTCAACTCAATCGCTATCACTTTGAGTATACTATCAACAGCATGCAACTGAATTTGGAATCCATTTTTAGCGCCATTACAAGTTGGGTAAGTGGCCGAGTAGTACAAGCAGTTTGCTATTTGCAGCTGAAGTTGAGCTTGATCGAGTGAGGTCAACATGGAATGGGTAACCTTGGAAGTGTTGTCTCAACAACTAACTCCAACGTCCTTTGGAAGGGACGTCAAACTAGGTGTCCCGCGTCCCTGCTAGAAATAAGACACCTGGTCTTTCTTCGGGCCAGCACCTCAGACATAAACTTACTTACAGTACAACAATGCTCTTCAAGTTGCATCCTTTTTGAATTGAGCCTAGTGGCATCAAACTTTTTTGCATTACACCTAAAAGGTGCTATGGGAATCTTAAAAGCGAGAAATACGCTATTTGATATTAATCTATAGTATCTATTATACATTTATTAAGTGAAATGTAGTTTTCTCCATCCGTGTCACTCACATCTTTGTAAATTGCATTGAATAGAAATGTTTCGGTTCGGTTATTCTTCACCAAGGCGTGAAAGCTAAAACCAAGAAAATAAATGGTAAGATAGTTTCATTTCAGCATGGTGCTGTGTCAAAATGTCGCATTTGTTCCAGACACCTTTGAGTACCCTGGATACCAAATACAGGAGAGAGGAAGGTTGAGAGTCAAGGGTTACTTTTATTTTGTGACCGCCTCTTTTGAAGCTCTGGTACAAAAGGCTAGTTTAACACTGTTATACCCTTTCACTAATTGCTTCAGTAGTGAAAACTCATTATAAAATGTCGTGCTCATATGCTAGTCTATATAAGATATAATTTCTGACCATCCCAATGTCATTAACTATCAAACCTATTTGACGAATAAAAAATACAGGAATTAAACATAAAAAATATTCACCTGTCTTAGAAATTGGGTGGCATTTAGTAGTTCACTACAGCCATATATAACTTTCTTAGGTGACGATGTCTGCCGCTAGAAAATTGAAAAGAAAATATTAGACAAATGAGCATTTCTTTGGCAGCCGCAACGGAAGGATCAACTGCAGTTGAAGAGATCGGCTTCAATCATCCGACACTAGATAGAAAAGAATTCTCAGTTCAGTCTTTATTTTGAGAAGAGAACGAAACAGAAACCTAACTGATTTATAGGAGTTCGTTTTCGCCTTAGGACTCTTGAAGTAATCTTATTGGTCAGCTCACTGTATCTTGGGTGTTGATTGGTTTTCCTAAACCATACCAATCATTCACCTCTTTTCTGATTGGCCTATTTCGATCCACATCTGGGTATATAAATCAGTTAGGTTTCTGTTTCGTTCTCTTTCTGACGTATTACTCTGTTCAGTGTCAGACGAAAAGCTTAAGTAATCCATGTGTTCGTTTCATTATGTTTCCGATTTTTCTGGCTATAATTTATTCAGAGTTAAGTCTTTCGACTGTGGATGGCTTATTATTTATTTTCACAACAGAGATTCTGCATGTGAAGATGGTTATCAACACGTAAAAATATTTAAAGGAATGGTGAAAATTAATTTTGCTTACGTAATAATTGAGACAATTATCAAAACCTCAAACCTACCTCATAGGTGTAAAAATTCGTTTTAGGAATAAGACATGATTCAAAAGTTCAACTTAGAGCTAAATTTAAATTATTCTAGATTTCAAAAAAAAACAGTAGCAAGCTGTGCAATATGAAGAAGCACAAGATTTGACAAATGGGGTCGCTGGTTAACTCAACAAGGTTGTAATGTTTGTGGACCAACTAACCCTAGTTAACAGTTAATACTTGTATTAAAGGAAATACGTTAAAATCCTCGTTAAATATCGGTTTAAGGGTCATTCCATATCAAATCAACCACTTTTTGAAAAAAATTTACCTCATCATCTCAAAACTTCATGAAATTTGGTACACAGGCTGGTATTGATGAGAAAAAGAAATTTTGAAAATTCTAGACTTCTAACTTATTTTGTTTAGGAACCACACCCCTTTGAAATTTAGAGTTAACGCCCTAAAATACCCACCCCGAAAATCTTAAAATTTCAATAGCTTTGTTGTTATGGGCCTTATCGCTATGGATAATAACTCATTTTGAAGCTCTTTCCAAGATCTAGGTAACTAGCCCATTTTAGAATCTGTATTACCAACCCTAGGAAAATTATAAGCCGTCAATAGAAATTTCTACTAAGCCACCCAGACCCAAAGTACCTAAGCCCCCCAAGGATTTAGTATCATATTCCCAACCCTCAATGCATCTAGAAACAATATTTAAAAAATCAGGGTGGGGATTGAAGGGGTCTCAGAGTAATTAGCATTTACATAGGGTCCACTTGGATTGAAAAAAATTAAAATTTAAAATCAGAATCACCATTGCATAAATCATTTTTCAACACTAAAATATACCCAACACTAAAATATTGTTGGTGAAAATGAATCCCATTTTCCTCCATTTAATAGACTGTGGTGCAGTGGTTAAATATTCATCTGTGTTCTCTTTCTTGTCTAAAACATATGAAAGCCACCATTCTCCATCATATTCACTAACAACAAACCTATTTATCTCATCCAAGGGTGACGCATCTCTTGTTACCTTTGTGCTGACCTGAGCTATTATACAGGAGTCAGAGGCCGAATAAACCTTTGCCATCAGTTTCGATTTTGAGGCTGGAACAGTTAAAAATGGATGCAACTTTTTAGTTCCTATGATTGTTTTGCTACTTGACAGTCTCCTTTCGATCATTTTGTTTTCCTCTTTATACTGTGCTTGTGGGAGATAAACAAATGTGACACCAGGAATGTTTTCTTTAACCCACTCATAGAGCTGAAGAGGTGTCTAGAGTTGATGTCTGTGTGCTCGCTGCAGACTAGCTCTTGCAGCAAGGTGATTGACTGTTCCACCAATTCCATTGCAAGGTCTGTTGCCATTTCATGTCGCAAAAATTCCACTCTGCAGGAAAAGTCTTCCTCCTGGTATGCAAGATTGATACAGTTCTTTTGGTTTTTGTATTGTGAAGTTGCGCCATCAGAAAAATAAAAGGCTCAAGAAACTGGAAGATGGTCTTTGAGGAACAAGCTTTTGTTAAAATCGGTGGACTGCAATGGTGTTGTGTGTCATACAGTCTGGTATTATCACAAATCTTAAATATTTCAAATCATTGTTCAACAGTCCTGGTACAGGAAAGCAGTGATAAATCACGAACGGGTGTATTAATGCTTGCTTGTTGTTCCAATGGAACCCCTGGGCTGCATTTTGCAGAACAAAGGATTATTTTTAAACTATCATTACTTCATTCTCCATCACTCCATTCTTGATTTGCTCCACATTTGACAACTGCATTTTTGCTATGAAATCGTGTCGCTGCAATTCTTTCAATCTTTCGGCAAAATTTCTACAATGGCAGCTGTACTCTTGGTTATAGTTTCGAGGCCGGTCCTATCAAATAATCTAAGTGATTTGGAGGGCTCTTGATAGAGTATAGTAAGAAAATGTAGTTTATTAGGCCCCGTCCACACGTATACGGATATTTTTGAAAACGCATATTTATTTATCCGTTTTGGCCTTCCGTCCACACGTAGCCGGAGTTTTCGGTGACGAAAACGGAGCTTTTCGAAAACGGTGTCCAGGGTGGAGATTTTTGAAAACTCCGTTTTCATGTTGTCGTGTGGACGGGCGAAAACGTATCTTTTCGAAAACGATGACGTCACCAGCTTAGTTTTGCACAGTCAATTCAACAAACAAAAACTTTTTGTCATAATGATTCCTCCGTATCCGTGTGGACGGAGATTTTTTCGAAAACGCTCATCGTGTGGACGCAGATTTTTTTGAAAACGGATAAAAATATATGCGTCTTCAAAAATATCTGGATACGTGTGGATGAGGCCTTAATCTTGGCTCAGGCTATATTTAGAGTAAAATATCAATTTCTGTACAAATATCTAATTTCTAATCTTTAAATAAGGATAACTGAGATTCAAAATGGAAGGTTTTTCTAGTCATACCAACCTTGACTAAAAAGCTCATAACTCTGAAATCTGATCAATACCCACTCCAAATTTTGGCACATTGTTAATGTAGGTATTGTAGATGAGGATTATGGCCAAACATTTCTGGGGGGTTGAAGTACTTGGGCTCTTGGGGGGCTTAAAAGAAAATTTGTTAAATAAATCCATGTTTTCTTAAGGTATGCGATGGACATATGAAATTGGGTTTATTTTATAGAGCTCAAAAAGAGCTTCAAAATGAGCTATCAATGATGGCCATCTGATCAGGATAGACTAAGTTATTCCAAAAAAAGTATTTTGGGCCAGCGGATTTGGGGTGTTAACCCAAAATTTAAGAGGGGCGTAACTTCTAAACGAGAAGAGATAGAAAGCTGAAATTTTGAAAATTTCAGTTTCTCACTAGTGCCATCATTTTATACCTAGTTTCGTCCAATTTCAAAAACATGAGGGAAACTGGGTGGTTGAATTGACGTGAAATGACCCTTAAGTACAAATGGTCCAGTAGATAAGGTAAACAAATCGAGCAGTGCCCCTTTCTATGCGATCACACCCCGTGGTCCCTTTTACCTTAAGCCTGAAATTACAGAGAACTCGCAAAGTCTCTTATCACACATTATGAGACTGATCTGAAGGAGGTCCCGACTCTTTGAACAAAGGTTGAGTGATTTAGCCAGTCGGCCATCCTTGCCTTAATCAAATGGATACTGCAGGGCGAGTAGGAGCTAGACTGCTCGACACTATACCGTTATAAACAACAGGTAGCTCAAACCATTAGTTTATATTGACCAAGAAATATGAGATTTACTTCAAAACAACTATGAAAATGAACTGCAAGGAAAAACATGGCGAGGCTAGAAGATCTTTATGTGGTGCCTGCAACGCGCTTAAACATAATCTATGTTCAAATGCATTCGTTACCCACCTGCTCGTAATTCATTAGATTTGTATATTCGATATAATTCCCACCACCAACAATGAAAATTATCGCCTGAAAAGAAATATTTATCAACATAAAAACCGTGCTAAATCATTAGTGCAGTCAACTCTCGGTAAAGCGGACAATTGCAGGGCTTTGTAAAAGCGTCCGTCTTAACGAGCCGTCTTTTCTAAAGAGTACGAACATACGTCATTGCCCACGTGATTCGGAAAGCAACAACTGCCCGTTTTAACGAGGTATCCGATTTATAGAGATTTCCTATATTTTTAGGAGTTAGCATAAACAGGTTCTTAGGTAGATTGTAGTTAACAGCAGTAATAGTACTTAATGGTTATTTGTAGGTCTTTGAACACTCCTTAAATACCATTATTATTGGTGGTAAGAATTAACAACCTTAAAGCCTAAAATCTAAAATTGTTGACCCTTTAAATATGGTAAAATTTAAAACATTGAAGCTTAGTGGTTCTTAATCTTTAATTTCTTAGTTGCGGGCTTTTACTGTATGTCAATTACAGTGGCTTGCTCTGGTATAACTCAAATTATACCAATACTCATAGGCTAAGGACATTGTGGCAGTGAATATTTCTAAAGACTTGAATAACTGTCATTGTTCATTACACTCTTTCAAGTATACCTATATTCGTACCAATATTGCAGATAGTGTATATTCATATACCGATGTTACAAAATAGTATACCTTTTTGGGCAGGAAGTCCCTAAACCAAGATAACTGACTGTAAGGTTCCCCCCAGGAAAAATTGTGCAGTGAAATTCATTCCCAGGCAAGCTAATTGATGCTGCGAGTTTCAATGCATCAACCCATCAAATATTTCATTGTTATTTCGATTTATGTTTATATGGTTTTGGAAGGAATTACGTATATTACAGATGTTTTATTGTAATGTCTCCACAAAGGGCATGCAAAGATATCTATCATGGTCAAAATCAAAAAAATGACACGAAACATACCTCGTTAAAAGGAGTTTTGTTCCTAGGAATCGTAGAATGATCCGATGCACGAAGCATTTTCGGATCGAAATATCTGTAATCATCAGTTTCCTACAAATAAAAATTGAAAAAAATGATTAAAAAATTTTGTTTTTATTTCCATACCGGATTTTATTTCTATATTTTAATAATTCTGTAGGGTCACTAATCTCACTGAAGCTTAAATGATGTGCGAAGAACTAAGCTATCATTTGGTATACTGTTTAATATTCTCCGTCTTCATTTCGAGGTCAAAAATGCAACATCAAACGCGTCTCTTCAGGGCTACTCAATAATTACGAGAACTTTCGTTTTTACAACTACGCTAAGGTATGTGACATTTTTATATAGCATCACAAAAATCAGAAAGAACTACCCTAGGCCCTAGCAACATAATCACAGAACGAACCCTTTAGCTTGTTTTGGGATAAACTTTGATGGATTCAGTCTGTGATTTCACAAATGCAGAAAAGCTCTTTTTTCAGAATTTGTTTAGATTTTTTTCAGCTTGATTGAATTTGATAATCAATACAAATCGAAAAAAAAATTGTATACAAAATCCTTTCGATCAAAAACTCTCTGGTGAGTGTACAAGTGAGCATATTTTTTATAGTCTTCTAGATGGAAGAAATTAGGGGCTGCTCCATAGATTGATTTTACACATTCCTCTATAAATCGATTCAAGATCAAAAAAAAGCTCGGAGAAAAGGTGAAATATTGCAATAAGAATCTATAGCCTATTTTGATTGGGTAATCTATATTGTTTACTTGAAGTCGAGAAGGGCCATGCAACCCATGTTTCTTTTTCCTCCTTAATAGGCTTAATCAACTGCATGAGATTTTTTTCACTCTTTAATTTTAGAACCCATAGAAGTAAAGAAACCGATCCGAGCACAAATATTCTATACACAAACACATCTCTAAAAAAAGTAGAAAGAACAAGCATTATTAGGTGAAATAAGCACAAAATTACCTGACTAGATTTGTGTTCCATGAGGGTATCAACAATTCGAGTGACGGGTAAATTCTAAAAGGGATAGGATATCATTTCATTATTACAGTAGAGATAATATCCAAGTATCACTGACTACATGCGTGTGCAATAACTTGGGCACGACTTAACCGAATAACTATCAAGAATCGACATATCAGAAAACAATTTGATGCTACTCAACCTGCAAATCGAACCTTTTCTTTCAGCAAAATAACCCAATTATAAAATACTGCTTTAAGTCATATTATGCACTGATTGGCCTATGGTAAAAACGTTTTAACAACCCATGTGTCCATTCGACTTGATTTACAGCAATGTTTACAATTTTTAGTCGATGTAACAACAAAAATGGAAGAAAAGATAATTAAACAACTAAACTATAAACCGAATATGAATATTAGGGGCTTTTTCAATTTTTTAGGGCCTATATGTTAAAAGGGCATTTACAAATGAATTATTTTTTTGGTTTTCATCTTTTTGGGCAAGTATTTTGGAAGAGAATTCTATATCTCCACACTCATCGAATATTAGGAATGCCTTTTTCAAAAAAGAAAAGAAGGGAAAAACTTTTAGATAAAGATTGCTTTATCTAAATAATGATTTAAATATGTAGAAGCTATGATGATGTACCAACATACAGGGCATCATTTTCAGACGACCAATTGATGGTCGGGTACTTGTTTTTCCTGATTTCTTTTACACCAGATTTAATGCTAGTCTCTAATTGTTTGCCTTTTTTGGTTTCTGTAGCCAAGAATTAGAGAGTTTGCATTGTTTAAAAAAGTCAACAGCTGGGTTCCTTTCATCAGTTACGACAAAAATACTCAAGGACAAGGTGCCAGTTCATATTTTCAGCTGGTATGTCCAGGGGTCCTAACAAGCGAAAAGAACCGCAAATATTTTTGAAGACAGGGATCTCACCTTTGTTCCAACGACAAGACTCTTGACACCTTCCATGACAAACTGCGAGCCGGTGCTCATAATTCTCGAGAACATTGCACTGTGAAATAAGATTAAATGAATATCAGTTAAATAGGGAGGGCTCAAATACTTTTCAATTGCAGATATATCCAAGGCCGTCAAGGCAAGTGGATAATCGGTGATTTTGCCATCCTTAGTGACTTTCCTTGTCAGATACTAAGCGTTTAAGTAAAGAAGCAATATCAATAGATAATTATCCATTAATTGAATAATGATTCTATTTAGAATTGAACTGGGAACTTAAGATATAAAAAGCATTCGCTAAGTCCACTGTACTACAGAGGCAACGATGATGAACTCACAAATCGAGATTCATTTAACTGTTTGCACAAGGTGTTTAATAATGTAAGGTAAATGGTAAAAGAAAGACGGGAAGTTGGGTATCACTTTATGGAATTTGGGTCACCGTTTCCGAATCATACTTGTCAAAAGCCGAGGACCTTTCAGGACAGGAGAAAATTCAGTTTATCAATTCCTTAATTTCATCATCAAATAGTTTTAATATCAAATCTAATATTCAATGTGAAACATACAATATAAAAGTAATAATCAAATTCAAAATCTATAGCATAGAAGATAGATTGTCTGGTAAATACTCCGTCCAAATTACATTAATTAATCCCTGAATGATTCCTCACCTATATGTGCTTTGACCGCTTCCAGTCTGAATAGGTCCAGATGCAACTTTCGCAAAAGCTCTGGAAAAGAAGAGAAAACTTTGAGTGATAAGATAATTCAAAATCGAAATTACATATCATTTTCAAATATATAGATTCGTGTTTGCCGCTCTTCAGACAAGAACAGTTTGCATTTTTGAGACCGAATTTTCTTTTTGGTTTGCTATATTGTACAATCAATACAAGATCTGATTACTACAAGAGCTCTATCAAGCTACAGGGGGGCTTATTAAAAACGTCATTATTTTTAAGCATGTCAAGTTTGAAATTTGCAATACTACGATATATCCATCAGCTAACCCTAATTCTTCAAATTCTACTCTAAAGTCTTTTTTATATCAAAAGGGGGCTTAAAAGAGATGGGGGCTTTATAGAGCTTTTACAGGATTTCATATCTACTAAGCCAATGCAATATCTCCCAAGTGCGGAGATTACTTACCCAAAATCTTCAATATAATTAACTAATAGACTAACTGATCGCTGATAGACTCACTGATAAGTAATAGACTCACTGATAACTAATAGACTAACTGATCGCTGATAAACTCACTGATAACTGATAGACTAACTGATAACTGATAGACTAACTGATCGCTGATACACTCACTGATAACTAATAGACTCACTGATCGCTGATAGACTCACTGATAACTAATAGACTCACTGATCGCTGATAGACTCACTGATAACTAATAGACTCACTGATCGCTGATAGACTCACTCACTCACTGTAGTTGATAATTCACTTACTTCCATTTCTTTATATATTCCACAGCAGCTAACATGGCAGCATCACAACCGCATGCCACAAGTGCCGAAGTATACTCATCAAGCTCCTCCTAGAATAAGAACCGAATTGCAAAATTCATTATTTTTGAAGGACTGACAACATCAACTACTAACAGACCGTTTCAGAAAAAAGGGGTCGGCTAGGGGATTAGTACTACGGAGAATTTCATTAGCATGCCCATTACACTCCAGGGAAAGGTCGGGCAACTTCTTTTAACAAGCTTAATACAATACTTATTGAATACTTATATTCACTACGCTTCCACCAAAGAAAGTAGTCCTCTCATGTTTATACATGATTTTGCACAGAGGATTTCCAGTGAGTGACACGTATATCTTTATAAGATTAAATTTAGGAACTGCCCAGTGGACTGAAAGATTCTTAGATTCCTCCAATAGCATGGGAAGATATGATCTTTAAGCTAAATCTACTAGTATATGTGGTGGTGTTGTGCCGTGGACTGTTGTAGCCTTTCGTTAGATAGCATATTTTACACTGCAAAACACTACACACCTACAAACTTAGTTTGGAGGAAGATTCTGACCAGAAATCTGGGGATTTTTTTTATTCCCAAATAAAAACTATCGTCAGTGCGCTAAAGCATATCATATAACAAAACTGTATTTGTGTATTAGTTCCTTCTTTTATTTAGATGAATTTCATTTAAAATCAACTTAGAATAATAATCCTGGGTATCAGGGACTACATTTTTCCTCTAGGGAAGCTATGTATCCAAAAAGGAACAATTCTGCCCCAATAATTTTACTACTTCTGAGAAAAATCCCCTTAAAAGACCAATTAGGTTATTAGGACGCCAAGGCAGCCTGAAATAAGAACAACACCTCCTCATGAAACTTCATTGAATCGATCTGTTATTTCTGAGTGAGGAAGCAGACAATTCTGGAGTGGAGGAGGGTCGAAGAAAGTTTGCAACCCTGGCTAACATATACATACATTTGACATGGTTGCTCCTGATATGTAGTATATGATGAACAGCCTCATTTTATCTTCCGGAGTTCCAGCTGAAAAAATCAACATAAATTTTGAATTCGAGAAGAAGCAGGATTTGGAAAGTCAAACTGAAAATGTGTGTTGAAATAGCATGGCTTAGGCTAGATAGACACGAACCTATAATATGGAACGTAATGCGTTGTGGCATGATATTTCAACCAAACCTTACAATGAATTCTAACTTGACAAAATAACTGAAGAATACTGTTTATTCTGATATTCATATATTAATTCGATATTCATGAATTCATACATGAATATCGTAATGATTGAATCGAGCCTCGGGGGACTTATTCAAAACTTGACGCTAAGAAGGGGGGGCTTATTCGAGAGGGGAGCTTAGTCAAAACTGACTTAAGTGGGCCGACAAAACTTTTTTTTTCTGAAAAGTTAAAGAGGAACTACTTGTCAATTGATCGTCCTCAACGTCTTCGGTGGTGTAGCCTAATGGTTAAGGCGTTTGGTTTCTAATTCTTGAAGGGTAACCTTTGTGGGTTCGAATACACGAAAAGTCGGTATCATAAACTATAAGACGTCAGCCAACTCAGCTGTCCATCCTTACGAGGTCGGAATATGAGTACCAAGGATATTCCTTCTAGTGTATTAAGGGGCACAAGGTACAAGTTACAATCCGCTGCAAGCTGCCATAATCCGAGCCTACGTCAACAAATAAATCTGCTTGTTTGATTGCTTCAATTCTGTCTTCCTTAACTTACATAGAGCTTCAATACATTCTCAATTTCTACGTCTTCGTCTTGAATATTTTCATGATGTATGAAAATGTTTACCAAATTGAGTTAAGGGGAGAGGGCATTATTCTAGAGGAGAGCTTGCTTAAAACTTAACCGTTAACGTTTCGTTTTTCGTATTTCGGTCATACTTTTTCCCACCACATAACTCTCTAACTTGCGTGACTTTTCCTTTTTAATTTTTTCAGGTCGTTCTATCAATGTGAAAAAGTATCCTACTACAATATACCATCTCATTAATATCATTCCATATAATCTTCATCATCAATGCATGACTAAATTATATATATCATCTTATTATGTAATATTATATTAATTAATTAATTAATACTATATTAAGGATACGAAAAGCGTTTTGGGTGTCAAATTTGATTTTTTCTCCTAATGTCAGAGTTTTGGTCCAATGCACACAAATTGTACACCATTGGAATCAGAAGACAATAGGATATAAAATTATGTCAAAATCATCGGAGAATTTTAATAGATAAACTTCCAGGCAGATCTATTCGCAAAATAACACAGAGCCTTGAAAAGCTATTTTGTGCCAACCAGATCATCAAATCGCAGCCACTTGAAATTTGGTATAGTCACAGAGTGGCCTTGGCTAAAGCAAAGCGCGTCTCAGAATTTACAAAACTGAGTGATTTTTTTATAGCCTTTTAAAACTGATGTTTGAGGGAACAAATTAAATTGGAATATCTGCAATATGCAACATGTAAGAATATAAGGCAAGGGAATCGTATTTCTTGGAATTAATCAATGATTATGGTATAATTGGATTCAATATGGTTTTGATTCTCATAGTATATGATTTTTGTATATTGGACCAAGATTCCGACATTAGGAGCAACCAAAGTTGACACCCCAAACGTTGTCCGTTCATGCAAAGAGAGAAGAGAAAGCAGCAACGATCTTAAATAGTATACCTTCTGGGTCTTGAATAATATCCAATACTGATTTCTCCTATGGGAAAACAGAGGAATCAAGGTTACTTGCTAGCACCAATTTATACTTATTCAATGATGCTTTAACAGTATTCAGAGACATTCAAAAACAGATGCTCTGATAGAGCTGCTTGAAGAATTCTCTCCCAATCTCGACAAAGTCAACTCTTTTATCGGATCATTTTCTGATTTTATAAAGCTCTCAAGTTCTTCAAAATCGAGTTATCAAGAGACTTAGTTTCAAAGCTCATTAACACTAAACTAATATCATTCATAAAAATACTAGAATCAAAACAGTCTTTGATCGGTACACTACACCAGGATGGCGAGAAAACCACTCACTACTTAAGACTTTAGCTTCACGTCTTTTACTCATCACTGATTTATTGTTCGTCCAACTAGGCCGCCAGTGATGATTGCTTGTTTCTCACTATACCAATCATTCACCTTATTTCTGATTAGCCAATGTCAATCAACCTCTCGTTATAATGATTGGATAGGTTGAATTCTTGTTATCTTTCAAAGGTACTCTGATGAGTATAAAATGCGAAACTTTAGTAGTTATTGTGTTTCACTATATTTACGGTTTTATCTCGCCATCCTGAAGATCTGTACAGCTAAAAGACTATTATTCAGTGATTCTTCACAGAATCCATTAAAAGTACAGAATATCTGGTATCAGATTATAGATATGGGATTTCGTATAAGTTTATGATAAAGTGCTGCAAACACTTACCACAGAAGATTTGCTCATGACTTTCTCCTCCGTCTCGAAGTAGACATCAAGTTTTCTCGCCTAAAAATGAATGCATAGCAAATTAACCAATTTAAAGATACCTGGCATTTAAAGAAACGACAAATGCTCGATTATCCATTCACTGTCTATTATATATAAGGTGGTCTAGAAAAAAGGACTCCCTTCTAAATACTATTCATGTCCTGCAGGGTTCATTATCAAACGAGTTTCCTCAGAATATTAACCTGATAAAATCAATACCATGTTATCATGAACTCTAATGCATCTTAATTCATGTCAATAAATGTTAATGGCCATTAATGATCAAAATGAAAATATGAAGATTAGTTCAACTTATCATTCCATAAATCATTTCAACAAAAAAATATTTTTTCTATGTTGCTTTTCTGAAATTAGAATTAGTATGCTTTAAAACAGCTACATTTTGCTTTAGATTTAAAGTCTGAAATTCCATTTATCAAGAGATGAGACAAATATTAATATGAATTGAATTACCAAGGTTGATAGAACCAAATTGTTGGGAAGGCTTTTGCTACATTTCATTGTCCTAATCTAGATGTTGCAATGATGCTGAACTGGTCTTAGCCATGCACAAAAATGTTGGAATTCATTAGAAATCAAGGCATCAATGAAACCAAATGCAGAAAATAGGATTATCTATTGAAATATGGTATCGTATTCCATTTTAAACGTTGAAATATGGAACAAGCAGCTAAAAAGAATCATTTTTGTTACTTACTCTGCCATATGAGAGTTTAAGCGAAACAATGAAAAAGAAAACATTAGTACACGGTCACGATTGAATATTGATCGAGATGCATAACAAATGGCTTCCTAACCAGTCCATTAAAATAATAAATATGGAGATACTGAAATGAATACCGTGAAATAGATATCAATAAGGAATAAATAAAATACCTTGATATGTTCGAGCATGGCAGTAGCAATATTAGTATGCATATCTATTAACCGCTTCTTTTCAAGAAGTTCTGGCAGTGAGCTGGAAAAAACAATGTAGATTTTACCTTTTGTAAATTAACTTTGGATGCCATTTGAAAGTTGTACTCGATGAGATTAACTTAATTGCTAACATAATAAATTGCTTTACAAATAACAGGTAGAACATGCATCAGATGCAAAGCTTCAGTAGTTATCATGAGTTATGAATTATCATTATCATTACAATTATGCTTTGCAGTTTAATATCGCTTGCAGAGGGCTACCATATTTTTAAGTGGAGGTAGCAGACACTACAGCTATGTTATCGTTTAGGCCTCGTTCACACTGCTCCGTATTTGAATGAAAGAGCAAAACCTATCCGTTTTGACCTTGCATTCAAATTGACACGCCTCAAATACAGAGCTTTTCGAATACACAACAAAATGTATACTTTCGAACACGGTGCGTATTAAATATACGCTCCGTTTTCAGTGTGAACACCTAATATACCGAGACATTTGAATATGACGGTATTCTTTCAATTAAAACATCTGTCTGGAAATAGGATTAGGATCATCGTATTTGCTAGGAGCAGTGTGAACACTTTATCGTATTCATAGCGTATTTACTTGAAAACGGAACAGCGCGAACAGGCACTGTTTTTCGTCTTCAAATACGGAGACATTCAAGTACGGAGCAGTGTGAACGAGGCCTTTCTTTAGTTTTTTTATTAGGATAAGGCCTTTAATTCAAAACAGGCGATGCTTCGGTTCAATAAGTTTTCCCTCTGTTTCCAATTTTCAACTTCTGAACCGGTCAGAGACTACTGAATACGAAAACAGAAATAAAGTTCAATGATATACATGAATTACCTCACAGCAGAAGTAAGTTTGGCAGTGTTGTCCGTCCAATAATTTTCCATCAATTCTTCTTCCTCAGAGGTCACACCCTGAAAATATTCCAAATTAATTACTATTTAAAGTACATCTCTGAAAAACAATTAATCGTTTCGAAACCTGAAACGTTTGTTAGTATGATTGAAAGTTGATTACATTATTGTGGTTATGTGATACATGAAGTTCATACGTTATTCATGTTGGTTACGCACATATATCAAGTATTTCAAGTACTTGCATAGTTGTTTCCTACTCGAGTGATTCCTACTCGAGTCATTTCCATTCACCTAAAATATCTCTATTGATGAAATGTTTTCTTGAACACTTTAAGTAGTGTTAGAAAATGATTATCTTAGTAAGGCCGACCCTACTTCGTACAGTGATAAAATAGGAATTTACCATGTCAGTTTTTAACTTCTTTACTTCATCTTCTGATGACCTGTAGTCGTCTAGCTCTTTTTGAATTGATTCAGCAACGGTTGGAAAGGGACTGAAATAAAGAACAACTGATTGTTGAACTTATGCCTATTTTCACTCGATACAACACTTAGCAAATTTATTTTCAACAAGATATTTTCGGTAGAGCAATTGATTGGCAATAAGACTCTATTTCTATTTGAAGTAAGGTCAAGTTTACACTGTCTATTTTCTTTTTGCTAACAAGAAGAGAACGCAACGCTAAAAATGGGCTAAACATATCTGTTGTCATGCAGAAACAGATTAGTATGCACATAGCCTAAGTTAATCACCAAACAGAAAAAAAGAAACCTGCAGGTAACTCTTGGAAGTGTATTAGAGCTTCTATTCATGTTTTGAGAAGAAATTGTATCAATTCAAGACGTCTTAGTAATCTTTTCCACTACTGCAGCATAAATCTTCTACGAGTAATAGATTTGAATCATTCCCTACGAAACATTTTGGTTTCATCCACCGCAGTGGAATTCTTCTACAATTGGTCGTCATCAGCATGCTGATTCACAGTGGCTTAAAAATCGTGCTGTATTCAGATTCACATCAAGGAATTAAACCACGTGATTCAATTTTCGCTGGACGACGGACTACAGAATCGGACGCGTTTCCCCACACTACAGCATATACTATTCTTAGAATCAAATCTTTCACGCGGATATTAGCAATAGCAAGGATGTATAGAACAAATAAGGATTCAATTTAGAATCATCGCTATCATGTTCTTGAATTCGGTTGTGATATTTTCATCTTGTGGTGTTCTGTGTGACATCACTTCTTTTTGGCACCGATTTCACCCGATAATGTTCTTATGAATGACGAAGTTAAGATAATGTTCTTATGAATGACGAAGTTAAGATAATGTTCTTATGAAAGACTTTCCGAGGGCTTTTCAAAGACAATTTTCATGGATTTCGGGTCCTTCTGAGGTAAAACGAACTGGATAATCGTGTTTTGCATATGAAATATGACAAAATATCAAAAATTAGTTTTGGCTTTGCAGTTCTTCTTTAACGTTCATTGCTTCTAGTCAGTAAGGCACTGTAAATGAGGCTTTATCTTTCCGTTGCTGTATCAATTCTATAACATCATTCGTTTCTGATTTGTCTCTTAGGTAAAACATGTTTAAAATGAAACGAAATTGAATTATTTTTTTTACCTTACTTTGTGCTGATACCAGAATTTGTCAGTAGGTGCTAAGTCATATTTCTTATCTCTTTTAGGGAGGGTAGCAGTCTGTTCAGCAAAATCAAGCTTCGGTGGCGGCTCTTTCACTACCACTCGATTCAGTTTCAAATCCTGCAATAAATGAGTATGATTGTAAACATCAGAAATACTGATAGAAATAAATAGTCAAGGTAAATAAAGGCATGAATTTTTCGGAGCATATTATTTTGCTCTTAAAACTATTTCAAGGTTTATTGAACGAACGTAGTAGAGCATTGTTAGTAAAATGATAGTTGATTTGTTGTTTCTTTTTAAAGAGCATAATACACATGTTTTTTAGTTCTTTAAAATACAATAAAGAGAACAAAATACATACAAAATATTAGAATAGCCAAAAGAGATTTTTCTGAGTTATTCAATGAAATATCGTTTAAATTAAGGGGTAATATTACCCTAATTGAAGGTTAAAGTCGCATACATCAACTACTTCATTGTCAAACAATTAGCCATTTCATAGTATCTTATGAAAAAAGACATCTCATACCCTTATCTGGATTCAATAAATTGTAAATATGGATATACATAAAGGGTTTGAGGTACAAAGATAAGAGACCTTAGCGTGCCAAACTCCGTTTTTCTGTCTCCAACTTTTTAAGTATCAAATTTATCGTTTCTATTTCAAAACAATGATAATTTTCATGCGTCTTCATAATCAAAAAACTAGCAAATGTCTTAAAATATCCCTTGCCCCTCCGCTACATAGGCAGGCTTCAAGACAAAATGTCTGTGAAAATAAGCAAGACTTACAAAAACATCATGACAAAGAGCCTGGTATGTCCAGGTGTGATGCAGCGGAGTGCATAGATCGACATTTCGATCTAGTATTATCAGCATTGGACGATGGAAGCTGTAATGAAATAAGTCTTATATCAAGGTTCATGCAAAGCCAAAGATAGGTGTGCCAATCATGGGTACGAGGTAAAGTATAACAGAAAGAAAAGACTTGCAATGTGCTATTTACAGGGTGATCTGAAAAATATAGCTTTTATGATATACATGAACAATGAAAAATATTAATTTGAGCAAATATTTTAACGAATATTCTAAGGATGGATTCTGAAAGTTAAGTCAAAATATCATCATATCACATTTAAGAAAAATAATTTCTTGAAATAAACATGAATCATAGCTTTAAGAAAATGGTCCAAGATTTCAGTGGCTGAAGATTTATCAATACTCAAAATATTCGGAATAATAGTAATGATAAATGATTCTTGTTAATTTATAGAGATCTTAAAACGACAAATACCGATAAGACTTTTTGGCTTTAACATAACCTTTAATAAATCATATGCCTACGTTGCTGATTACTTAGTTTTTGTGAGCTTAAAACAGGGAAAGGCTAGACAAAACCCGGGCCAGCATGAGTTTAAATGATCCCCGGAAGGCTCTCTAGTTAAACATATTTGTTGCTTTCAAATACTCGATGGATACAATTAAAACTATCATATTGCCAGTTTCTCTAAATTTCGAGCTAAAAAGGCTCGTGAGCCTAAAATCATTAAAATACTTTCCGATTTTTCTGAGCGTTGTTGGTTGAAAATTACGATGTTGAATGAGAAAATTTTGACCAAGGCGTGAAAGCTTTTTTAAAGAGTAGAATGGAGTAGATAACCAACTACGCTAATAAATTAAAAAATTCAAAGAGCTATGAGTATGTAGCAATAATAACAGCTTCAATCCTTTTTCATTTTCCAGTCAAAAAAATTAACTCACAAAGTTGAATTCCTTACCTGAAAGATCCCGATTGAATATCACTGGTAAACAAGCTGTTTCTATCTCGTAAATTTTCTCGTATTTTCTTATCCAGTCCCTGTCAGAATCAATCAAGCCATCAAGACAATAAGTAAGGAGAAGCAGGATTTCAAGAAAACAGGGAGGCAATTTTAGCAAAGCAACACAGCCTATATAAGGCTTGAGCTCTTTACACGTGAGACCTTTTTTTACCGGCAGGTCGGTATTTTGCCGTATGCATCTTATGACCTAAGATCTTCAAACAAAGTTTGCTGTGAAAATGTTCCCCAATCTAAGGAGTGGAAGAAGGTTAATGCATACTTTAAAATGAGCTGAAAAGAATAAGAATCAACAGACATTGCCTTGCTTGACGATGAGGTAATAGGAGAGAGTAATATCTACTAAAGATACATGGTTCAAAATCTTACAATAATTCCAATTTTAAGGTTCAACTTTATGGTCAATATCATAATTCATCTATATCTATCATTAGAGCCATTTGAGTCAAGGTATACCCTATTTACTGCAGGGAGGGAATGTAAATACATTGTATGATCTAAGATGGTTGACCCATTCAATGCGAATAAAAGCCAATCCTCCAAGATTCAGTGTTTTCTATAATGGATAAAAAGTTTCCATATTTTTGTTTGAAACTTCCGGTGAGAAAACGTGTTTTCCTATTACTTCCTGTGACCAAAGGTCATGTGGTCATGCATGGGAAAATAAAGGCCTCGTTAACGTGTATAATACCAAAACTTGGTTGTAACCATCGAATTCTCATGGTAGTGTGTTTATGTATTATATCACTGCAAATGATATCGATGATAAATTACCTCAGCAACCATCTCTGCAGCATTTCCTTTCGGACATCTTATAACAGGCACAGCACCTAAACATACAATCATGCTTGAAAATATTATGTAGTAGAAAACCGTATACGCTTAATTGTGAGGAGGTCATATAGTATTTCTCGAAGTTGCTCAACCTAGATAGGATTATACAATGATCCCCACCTATCTCATGATAATCTCCAAGAAAGACCAACCCCCTATTCTATGTGACACTCAAATTAGACATTTGAAATCTTCGATTGGTGAAAAATCTTTCACTTATAGAGAAGTGAAGATCTGGAATGGCCTCTCAGCTGAGTCAAAGTAGGCTTTCTCCCCTTAGTTCAATAAGACTCCTTATAGTTGCAGATTGAAATCATTCTACAAGTCTAACTTGGTATTGTTTAAAGAATGTGAATCAACAGTTTTGTATTGAATTTGCTACCCTCCCAGTATTAAATGCCTCTGGACTTAGGCCTGTTGTAAGTAGGCCTATTTAAAATGTCTTGACTTTGATTTCGCTGCGCTTTGTGTAAGACTTCGACATTTTGAATCGTTTTTAGGAATTTTGATGGGCTTGATAGGGGAGATAATAGAAGTAAACTGGGGCAGAGTGGGGCTAAGTGATAGGCGGACGTAAATAGAGTAACTGGCCACCGTGCATAAGTTACAAAGGGAAACATGTAATATCTCACGGATTTTAACTTCAAACCCCCCATTTTGTTCTAAACGATTTAATCAGCGAACTTTTCTCTAAATGATTATAGGAGACAGAAACGTAAAACTACATAACTTTTATCTCAGACAAACCTAATTTCACTCTGCAATAAATTGTTGATATTAGCAAAAAATCGATGAGTCTGCATCTTAAAGTTTTTGGTAATATTTCGACCATACGTTAAATTTGAAAAAGGAACGTCGGAATGATTACAATGATTAAAAAAAGAAAGGCAAATAAGAGCTATACTCACCTAACGTGACAAGGAATGAAAATAGGCAGTCAACAAGCGTGTCTTTTATTGATTCTATGTCAGTATCTTTTGCATCTGGTCGGTTTAATGCTGGAGAAAAATGATAAAATGTTCTCCAAAAATGCATTCTAGTGGGATCTTCTAAAAGTGTGTGATACCACCCAAAATTGGCATGAGAAAATTACTGAAATTACAAGCTGGTCCAAAAAGATGTCCATAACTTTTGCATAGCTACATTAAAGATTTTTAAGATATCGGTCCTTCTCAAATGTGAGCCATATTTTGATATTCCCCTCAGATATGTATTAAGTGAAACATTCCTGAATTGGCAAGGTTATAGGTTTTCTCAAAATTTGAGGTAAAACATAGTTTATTGTTTTAATCTAGACTCTGGTTTAAGAATGAGGCTCTGAATTAGGAAACCTACCAGCCTGTTTGATGGAAATATGTCCATTTAACAGGAAACTGAACAGGTTGTTTTCAAAAAGCTGGTTTCCATTTTACAGGTTCCTTCTGTGTACGAGGAGCAGACTTACTCAATTACATACCATAATAAGAAATACTATCTCTGTCGTGATGTTTCACTGTGAAAAGATCTTCTTCAAGTGAGATGAAATTGAGGTATTGGTCAAAAACCTACAAAGCAAAATAGCAAATTAGTGATAATAGAGGAAAACTGGAACAAGTAAATCTGCGCGAAGATCGAATAGGGTTGTTTGTAAGAAAGACCAATTCACACATAATAAAAACCTCTTTATAAGAGCTAAAGTAAAATCTTGGAAAGATTTGTTAAAATCAATAGAGATAATTTGAATGAAACAGATAGGACACGAAACCACAGCTTCTAGATTGGTACTCTAGTGTACTACCAATATGCATTGGAGGCAATCGAGCAAACCAAGCCATATCAATCCCTCATATTACACCACCCCACTCATCAAATGCAAGGACGAGCTTATCGAGGTTCTTTAAAAACTACATAGGATCTGCTGCGAGGGATGACTTTCCCACAACAAGGAGCCCATCACAGCTAACTATGACTGCTGAGAAGTGAAACTGAGAGGAAGCAGCGTTTGGAAATTCAATCAAACTAATTTGCGGGAATGATAAATGACCTGTGCAGGATAGGTTGAAACATACTTTTGGTGTGTGGTGGCAACATTCTTGTAATTCATATTGCTTGTCGTGGGTTGGAGTCCAGCTAGGGTAGTTTTCCTTTCACATAAATTTACTCGATTTATTTCCAAATCCTGCTTCTCCTGAGATTACTAAATATTCAGAAGACCAATGAAAGGTAAGAACATGCAGTATCAAAATTCCAGCGGCACAGAATTCCAAACCAAACATGGCAACATATCTCTGGAGAAAATATCAATTATGTTAAAGTTACGAAAATCGATAAATAAAATGAGTAAAAGTATTTGTTCATTTACTTTGTTGATTTGAGAAACACAATTGTATTGCAATGCTGAAGTAGCCAGATCCTCCAATCGATGCCTCGAAATTGCAGATATAAAGTTGAAGTAATACGATTCATATAAATTGTTCTTCAAATCCTAAACAAATAAACATATCAATTTAAGGCTAAATTCACAAATCATTTCTATTCAAGAATCTAATATTCGAGAGCTGATTTTAAACTGGATTTTGAGTTATATGAATGATTTTAAGTTCTATGAATGATTGAACACCACACAATTAGAACAAAGAGTCAAATAAGGGAAAGCGATATAGCTCTTTCCAGTTTTCTATGACCACTGTAAAGTGTAACTCTTGCTTCCGCCTTGAGAACATTCTCGATTTTTGAAAAAAGGTAGACCTATATAGCAGAGTATCTTTTGAATGTTTTTTAAGAATTGGAGGCGCAAAAAAGGTTGTTATCGTCGCCAAACAGCTTATTACAATTATTGGCCTATGTTCGAGGGTACGTGTTGGTCGATTCTATCGCATATCCTCCGAAGAGCATCCTCCAACCTGAGGAATCGCACTGACACAAGAATCCGTAAACTACAAGGCTTGGCAGGAACAGTTTATTTGCACATACAAAGTGGAACTGATTTTGCCACTGAACATAAGACGATGGTTGACTGCAAGGTTAGCCCTTGCTTATGATCTTTTTTAGCTATCATTCAACTAATATTTGTATTGATTTACATGTAAAACCGAAAAGAGGAGTACACCAGTAAAGTAAATCATATTGCAAATGTTCTTTGGATTCTAGGCAGTTTGAAAATGAGATAAAGATCTAAGAGTTTTTTAATCAGACAGGAAATAATTTTCACTACTTTGATTCCCCTCATCTCAGAAATAAAAAGAGCAACAAAATACATCACACGAACAAGTTTTTATTGCACCTTTGAGGATAGACAATAATCCCTTCAACTTTCAACTAACGTCTCTCAAAACAACAAAAGCCCTAAATAATGACGTACAAACAGCATCGAATACAAATAGTGATAAATCGTATTAGAGTTACCTGACAAATTCTTTGTATATTTTCTTCTGTTGGAAAAACGAAATATATTGCAGGTGCTTCTGGGATCGCATCTCTGTCCGAGTGAAGTTGTCTATTTGTCAAAAATGTTGAAAATAATTTCAAAATACTGCTAGGTATACAAGTAGATATTATAATCAAATCTGTAACCGATTTTTCAAACCAACAATTAACTAAACAACACTTTCAAACTAATATCACTACTGATCAAATATTCACGTATCCTTCTTTTATGTTTACTGACTGTAGATGTTTGCAACCGTGATATTGCAATTTTCCTTTTGGGTATTTTTTGTTAAGCTCATTGTAAAGCTTGCGTTACTTCGCCTTTTGAATGAGAACGGAGCAGAGTGAGACCTATCCGTGTTGGCCTTGCGTCTACGCTACTCTGCTTCAAATGGAGAGCTAATCAAATACTAAAAAGATATTCTTGAATACGGTTTGTGCATAGTATTGAATACGCTACATTTTTAGTGTAAAAATACAAAATAAGGAAACATTTGAATCCGTCAAAATTATTTAAAGAACCCACATGTCTAGAAATAGGTTTAGAAGCGTCGTGTTGGCCTGAAGCAGTGTTAAGTCAGTGTGTATTTGTTTGAAAATGGGGCAGTGGTGATAGTTGCCTTTTCCTTCTTGCTGTTGAAATTTCTGACAACATTCTTGAATTAGTTATGAAATGAACTGTCTTCCTTTCAAACAGTGGGTTCCTTTTGGGGTTTTCTGTGGCATCTCAAACATGGAAATCATGAAATAATCTTACTTACAAATGTAATGTAATCCCAAGCTCCCGTAGTTCTTTCACTGTTAATAGTGGAGATATAATATCTTGTCCGAATCTATCGTAAATAAGGGCCTAAAAATAGAGATATATTGACATAATTATTTTCGGCACTTAAAAAGAAAAACTTTGATTCAAACCAAATTGAGATATATTTTCACAAACTTACTTCTTTATCCATATTCTCTGTATGCTATTTATTCATTCTCAACAACAAAAATGCAAAAACCTTTACCCAGTTTTCAATATTTTGCCTGACCATCCCCAGGTACCCCCAGTAATTTTTTGGGAAAATTTGACCCCCTTTTGTTGCTTTTACAAAAGAATATATTGTAAGAAGACATCTTAATTGGTTTCTAGAATAGAGAGCTAAATTTGCTGTTTTCCATCAGATGGGTTATATACCACCTTTTGAAGTAGTACTGAGAAGTTAATTAGGATGAAGAAAATCAATAGAAAGATTTGCTTCAATATATATGACCCGGTATGATTAGGAACCTACAAACTCAGTGGTCATGTGTTCGAATCCGATCAGAGTGATTTTGATTACCAAAAAATCATTCTAATAATTGCATTTATGTTTCAAAGCCAAATACAGTGGATGGAATCATTTCTGGTGGAGGATGTTATTCTCAGAGATAGCACATACGAATATCAAATAAAGAAGCAGTACCCGTCAGAATAGGAAATATCACAGCTGATTGATTCTAATATGAACGAAACCTGGTTCCTTTGGTTATCAAATCACTGATTATTCCATTATACAATAGCTAAAACAGGATGCAGAACTCTACATTACTGATTCACATAATATGCCTTGTAACTTTAAGACTAGTATCTATGAGCTTCATGTTTTCATAAATACCGATTGTGTTAGTCAACCATCAATTGTTCTATTAACTTTCTCCGGCATCAAACTAAGTTGCAGCAATAACCACAATTCAAAAGAATCAACTTTACCTGACTTTCAATGGTGTTGAGGACCTGCTTCAGAAACCGGTTATAATAATATTTCTTCGGGTGAAAACTTTAACTGAAGCAGTCTTTGATTTGCAAAGAACTTAACGTCTGAGGATAGCAAAAGATATCAGAAACAACAGGAAATAAACTATGATACTTTGGTTTTTGGTCTGACACTCTTTTGAGGAACCGTCCAAAGGCTGAGAAGGATAGGTGGGTTCAAATGCTTTTTAGTGGCTATATTTCTGATCTTGAAATATAATTCGCCAAAACATTGCAAGCAAATTACCTTCCATACTGGCTCTGCAACTTGCTGCTTGGTAAAAGGCTCATTCAAATTTAACATTCGCTTCAAGGCCTCTAAGTAAAAGAAGAAAAGAAAATCTTTAGTCAAGTTTGGAGAAGACTACAAGTGCTCGGTGAAATGTAAAGCAAACAAGTATAAAAGCCTTTGAAGTAACAATTTTTGCTACATTAAATATAATCCAGTAAAATCCAACAAGGTTCTACAAGCAAAATAAAAATTCCTAAAATTAGATAAAAAGAAGTGGGGACAGTTTCAAAAATCCAAAAAAGAAATTAAGTTATAAAATAGTAATTAAAGAGATATGATAACCAAAATAAATCTTACAGGGTTCTTCACAACCGCCCACAAGAGGTGTCAAACATTAGATCAGTAGAAAACATTTAGCAGATGATATGAAATATAGATTATGAATAATAGTTCAAGTATATAAATACAGATACAAATGAATATCAAATATAAAATTACATATTCATACATTAGTAGAACAGTCTCTGATCAATTACAGGACTTGATGGTGGTGTGAAAATTTAGAAAAAAGTAGTGAAACATGATTTAATTATCAAAATCTGCATCTGACACTCATAAGGGGAGATTTGCACTTTTTATTTTCACAGATTTATAATTTTGAGTGGTTTTCAGTTTCTGCAAACTTTATGAGCTGTTTGTTTGGTTCCTATGTCACTCAAACATCTCCTCCATCAGAGTATTACGTCAAAAGGAGAATGATAATGAAACCTGAAATTAGTTGGGCTTCCTTGTCAATCTCTTTCTCACCTACTTCTCAGTTGGATTCAGATTATCAAAAGCTTTATCAGTAAGAAGTAGGATATGAAAAATCAATCAAGATTCATCTCCAGTCGTTTTCATTTGCACTAATCATGTTACGCTCATTTTCTCATTTTAATCAAGGTACCTGACCAGAGTTTCTAGAAGCTAGTCTATCTCAGTGCCAACTATGAAGTGCACTAAGCATTCTTTAACAGCCTTTCAAGTAAAAGCAACCAAAATTTGGCTAGATTGCAGTTTAGCAGGCGGTCTCCCTGTAGAAACATAGTCGAGAACAACAATAAAAAACAACATGATCTTCTTTAACCTTCACGCATAAGCACACACAACTACTACTGGATGATAGATAACGGAGGTTGGGGAGCGGTAGCTCCCAATTAAAGAAACAACAAACAACAAAAAATAAGACATTACTTTGGAAAATTTCCTAGATTTCATTGTACCTAAATGCCGTAATTAGGGATGAATAGCCATTATCTCCCAAGATCTGTTAGTCTTATTGGTCTTTCGAAAGAATCACCATTGATTCGAAGCTAAATTCGAATTGTATTTTATGATAATCTAGTTTCCTTGTGGTTGCTTCCCGCTAAACTGTAATTGTACCAAATATGTATCTAGTTATAAAAATCTAGTCCTACACAGGTTGTTTTGAGACTGTGGTTCCCTTTTGAGCCCCCCCCCCCCACAGTTATCCAGAGTTTCTTATTAAAAATGAAGGCGTGAGGAACAATGGTGTGGCTCAAATGGGGTATTCTAGAATCTACCCAAAATGAGGGCAAAAAGGGTTTGTAGAACTCTTCATATATAAGTTATTTCGAAAGTATTTTCAAATTTTTTCTAAATCATTGACGACACCTCACACAGCACACAAACAGAGAGGAATGACTAATCGTATTTTCAACCAACAAAGATTGAATCTTTCTAAAAGTTTCCATAGATTAATGCTAATGTGGTTGAAAATACAAATGTTTCTAAAGTGTATCTTACCAATTTGTTTTCTTCTACAGCTCACAGCCATCTTTATTTACGGCCTAAAACTTTCTTACGTGTTCGAACTTCGACATGGAAACGAGGCCGTAGGGTATTTTCTATCTTCTAAATCCTAAAACTCCCATTTCTTAGCCCTACTAGGGATTCTAAACATTTTGGATATTGTGCTTCTGAGCAACTTCATTTCTATGTTTGTTCATTTACCATTTTGCATATCTTTCCATAATCACGTACTCTCTGGAAAAAATTTCAAACTTGGGGGAACGCAGTGCAAGGTCAATCTCTGAGTGGGGGAGCTTAACACGACAATCGTGTAAAATGTGATACCAGCATGAAACTTGGTTGATATGGGCAGTTTGAAACGCTGAAAAAGATAGGATGAGGACCCACACTGAAAAATGCCCCCTTATTCTATTTTTAGACTGGGGTACTGGCTCCCAGGCCTCTAAAACGGGATTTGGATTACGCTTGGGGTAAATTGCGACAGAAACATGAAACCTGGTAGTAATAGACAATTTGACACGCTGAAAAAGATAGGATGTAGACACACGCTAAGAAATCCCCCCTTGTTCTATTTTTAGTGTACTAATTCCCAGACCTCTAAAACTAATCTAGATATAATTTAGATTAGTTCTATTTATGTAATGGCCTCGGGATAGTCATGACATTTTGCTTCCCGGGGTATTGTAATGTAATCGTAGTTAGTTGTTTGTAAATCTTTTAATAATATCATATAAAAAAAAAACCTCTAAAAAGGAAACTTAAAATACTTTTGCTATAAATTGTGATATGAACACGAAACTTGGTGGAAATAAATAGTTTAATTCACTGAAAGGATACAATACATATTCATACTGAAAAAAGTTGGTGTGTGTTGCCCAGTGGCGGTGCCAGGGGGGGGGATGGGGGGGGACTAGTCCCCCCACTTTTTCAGAAAGATGGTATCTGAGATCCATGCAAATCCGATGAGAAAATGGGGGGGGGGGGTAAGCCTACGTCATGTGAATTGTGTTGCAAGATCATTTCAATGTAAATCTCGCTAAAAATGTCTAGCCATGGATGAAAATCAAATGAAATCTTGCTATCAAACCTAGGAAACTGGTCTTATAATCAAGTTGTGCTGAAAAAACTGCGAACGTTGTTTATTATAAGATTGTTTGTCATTGTTATTCATTGTTTTACATTCTCGTTTTAGATTAATGATCCCTTTTTATTTGGCACTTCCCAATACATAAACAAGTTAAAATCAACGTCTAATAATGTATGCAGAAAGATAAATCAAAGGGTCCTAAATCATTTTGGGAACTCAGAAATGAGAAAATCCCGGGAGCTTTCGAGAAAATTTTAACGACCAGAACGTGCAACGCATTCACGCACTAGAAAACTCTTTTTCACAGAATAACGACCGAATTTTAAAAAATCACGCTGCACGAAGGATTCTTTGATCACGGATTCAGGAACTGAAAATATCTAAATCACGAAATCACACACAAAAATATGCCAGATAACGCTTCACGTACAAATATGGGGGGCCTCACAAGTTCAAGCTCAGTAAATTAGTAGAAGTTTTTATGCTAGCTAACCACCGAAAGCTCCTGTTGTAACAAATCGATTTTTAAATGTTACATCACTAACTAAGTTCAAGGTTATATCTGTGTCTATATAATTGATGCTAAAATGTTGAACATCTAGCGTTTCATCTTATAACTACCCAGTATTGTTTAGTATAGATTCTTATCAATTTCTATACATTCATGACTTCTGAGATTTAGACAGCCTCGTTCGATCGATGATTTTGACAGGCAATTGATTAAAGGAAGTTTCCTAATGTAAATAGAGCTTTTTGTGAAAAGGACGTTTCCAGCATTTAAAAAGGCGTTCACCAGCGCTGAAAAGGGCATTTCTCTGGTTTTGAAAGGGCGAAGCCCTAAAAAAATTTCCCGGTCCCCTGTCTTTCACATTTCCCCCCTCACTTTTTGGTGGCTGGCGCCGCCACTGGTGTTGCCTTAAAGAAAAAATTATAATGGCGAAAGAATATGAGATATAATTGAAAAAAGGAGAAAATATTGATGAGAACAAGAGGATATTTTATGATTGACACATAAATTGGCCAAAATTCTGAGAGCTGTCGTTCCTAAAGGGTCATATTCAATGCTTAGCATTACCCTTCCCCGGACGAAACGGTTCTTTACTGACTTGAACACTGATTTTGCCAGCCCGGCTCCAAAGGCCTGGCTATTCGCCTGAATGTGGTCTCGACGAAGAGACAATACAGGTGTTTCTCTTATAGAAATCTGGACTGCTTTAACCCGGAAGTCAGTTTCAGGTTTCAAAATATGAGAACTACATTGTAATCAGAATCACGAGACGTTACGCTACACTTCAGGAAATTAGAATTTCAACAAGTGTAGGTTGCAAAAATTAACTAATGAAATAATTGAACATCTGGAAAAAATGGAAAACAGTCGTATCAATGTTGAACCAATGTCAAGGTGAGTGTTTTATAAACAGCAAAATAATTGCACCACTTCTTTATCAAATTCCAGATTTTGATAATGACATATTTGATAAAGTCTTTTCGGTTTTCCTGTCTCTTCCGGGTACATTCTTCCTCGGAGTAGGCTCAAACTCAAAACTTATTCAAAATTAATTTATCAGTTGCATGAAAAAAGCCTACTTACATTCTCGTTACAAGTTGTATTGTACAATTGTCACATTACAGGAGGAGATCACACTTTCAAGGCCCAATCACCGACCGTAAAGAGCCTCATTTTGTTGGTAGTTGGAGTTTAAGCTCTAGTGCCCAACGGATGCCCAACTTTCTCTTAGGACAAGGATAATTATCAGATTTAAATAGTTATGACATGGAAATAAAGAATGGTCGACTAATTTCTGAATCAAACTTTACACAATGAAATTCTGGTTTGCGGATCTAGCTTGCCAAAAATATTTCAGGCCGATTTCATTTCGTTCCTAAATTCATGGACTGAATGTGATATTTACGTTGTTTACCAACTGAGATTGGGCTAGGAGCAGGAGGTTGCTATATCTTCTTCACCTCATATGTAGCTACGGCATTGCCCCCTAGGAGAGGGTACTCAGTATATTTTAGGTACTAAGGACGTGCAGCCCAAAGAGGTATACTTTTCCGCCATTTTGGTTTAACTATTGGTATCTTTTTCGTGATTTTGGTCTAACTATGGGTCTCCAATTTTCAAAATATGGTTTGAATGTGGTTTTGGTATCCATTTCCAAGGTTGTTTGTACATTTGGGTATACATTTTCAAGATTTTGTTATAAAGATGGGTATGAATTTTCAGAAATTTGCTATCGATACGGTCACACATTTCGGTTCTCTTCCCTACCTAAAACTGGGTCAAGTACTCCCCCTTGCTACTGCCCCCTGGTTTTCAGAACCATGTCGAAGCAGTACATCATGGTTCTTTGCAATGCACGACTCGTTTCCTTTTCAGAAATGACAGAGAAGACTCTTTAGATCTGAGTGAGGACAGGCCTAATTCCAAAAAATGCAGGTGTGACCATTTTCTTTGGAAATCTGAGAGATTTTTTTCTTTTCGTCGATTTAAAATACTATTTCAGTATTTGATGATTCGAGTTTCGGTTTTTGTATTCGTAAAATTTGAACTATTACATTTCTTTTTATCATTTTAAAAGAATAAAGTCTTGAATGTTATGTTGCTGCTTCGGTTTTGAGCTCATAAAATTTGAGCAATAGATATTTTTATCATTTCAGAAGACTGATCTACGGGGATCTGTTTTTGCGAATAACAGCCAGCATTTTGTATGCATTGATACCTTTCAACATGAGACGACGAGGCAGCAAAATGCATCACAGCTACATATCTCTGTTGCTCCTCTGTTTTCAATGGTTGGCAGTTTCTATGTACTTCTATTTCATCAAAACATATTGGACATCGAAGACAGGCCCTCGTATTCCGAACGAGACCATGGTTATCATAGTAGGACTGAACACATCTGGGGCTGCTTCTTTTACCCTCATACTATACTACTTCTACAGCAAGAGAAACGACTTGACGAGCAGCAACGGGCGAAGTTTTCGTTTAATCCCGAAAATCGAATTCAAACCGTTTGGCGAGCGAAACATTAGAGTTGAGTTGTCCGAAGGTGACTGGTTGTTGAGTAACGTGCTGTTTATAGTCGGCCTGATCAGTGTTGCAGGGACACTATCGTGTGATTTCGCACTCAACGCGTTTCTTGATTTCTATGACCTTCACAACTTCACTGCAAAAATATCAGGAGCCCCTCTTACAATTTATTACCTCGCTGTCAGCAATGTGTACTGGGGTTTCTGCGCAACTGTCTGCACATGCTGCATATTTCACGTCATGTCAAGTGACATCATCAACCACATTGATTTTACGGAGAAATTGATCATCAAGCACGCGAAAAATCGCGAAGACTTCTTCAGATTGCACGACTGCCTCATTCAGTACACGCATGCGATGGTGAACACGCTGAAATATTGGTTTGCCATTCACAATTTCTTCTTCATCTTCCTCATTACAGCCACCATATTCGAATGGATGAACGCGTTGAAGCGAGCCGAAAAACAAAGTGTTAGAATGAGTGAGATTTTAGTTTCTCAACTAACAGGCTCGTTCTTGATTGCGTACAAATTTGCCTTTCCTTTCTTCTCCGCGAGTCGGATCACCACTCACTTCGTCAGATTTTACCACAACTTGGCGCAAAATAGCAAACTGACAGATGTGCCAAATTTGGTTCTCCTACGAGATGAATCTGGCTTCAGAATGTGTAGCATTCGCATCACAACCAACCTTGCCTTGCTTGCTATTCTATCCAGTTTTATTGGGGCCTTGAAAATTATTGCAGATTTTTACTCTACTTAAAAGTACATCAATAAACATGAATATTGGTAAATAACAGACGTAGCCCGACTTGAATTCTCAAGACACAACTCGAAGCACATCCATGAATTTACACCTTCAAAATGCTCTGATTATTCACTAGGTCTCGCTAGGATTGGCTGGTTTACTAATGGACTTCTTTATATTTTGAATTAAAAATTCATTAGGGTCTACTGGGGTATCTTAGGTGAGATTAGGCCATTTTCAAATTCAAGAGACAGTTACTTTTTCAAAAAGTTGCAAATAATGCTAAAAAGTCACAGAAATAGCATTACATCCCTGTAGAATTAGAAAGTAAGGTAATATGAAAAGGTAATTTGACCAGTAAAACAACCATCAAACAAAATGTAAACAGTATTTTCGACATCCAACTTACCCACACTTACCCACAGGTACGAATTTGTTTGAATACGAGGCCGAGATGCGTTAAAATATTCAAAATAGTAAATCAACCCATCTTACCTCGGCAACCCATCTTACCCCGGTAGACCCTATCCTTACCTCTAAAGGCCCCTTTATACCTAAGCATATTCACGAATAATAAGTATCGTATTGCAATAAAAAAGCGGATTGATCTTTGAAGGTCTGGAGCACTTATCTACTTATGTTCGTTCATGCTACTTAGTATATCGTAGTTTAGTTTTATCTCTTCCTTTTTGCTGTTAGTATTGATAACGACGCTCCTTGTAAAAGTGTAGCAAGTTATGTTTATATAAATTGAAATGGAATTGAAATTGTTCACATTTCTCTGTTTTTTATAATTCGTTTTGTGGTGTCGGAACTATCAGTCCACACATTCAGTTTTCGTTCGAAAATGAAGAGAAATACCTTTGCTTTTATCTGTTCACATCAGTACAAAACACATTGAGAAATATTCGTTTCTGTGCGTTCACATCTCTTGTTTTTGTGAATTGTTGTTTTATCGTTTTGAAAAACATTCGGATTTATGCGTTCATGCTGTTTTTCAGCGTTTCTAGAAAGCTCCATTTCTGTAGATATCCACTCTGAAAACCGTTTTTGAAAACCTCCGTTTTCGTGTCGTTTTCGTGCGTGTCAATGTGAACACTTTTACAAAAACGAAGGATTTTTCTCCGTGTTTTTACTAAAACTGTGTGAACTGGACCTTTTTTTGCAGGAGAATTGTAATTATTAGAAAGTCCAACTTCTTCCGTCTAAATTTTTGTGTAGTTGAATACAAATTTGAATCTGTCCATGAGTAATTTATGCTTTTATTGTTTTCTATTCTAAATCTTAAAAAATATTGCAATTGAAATATTCACGAACCAAAAGAAAACTAAGAGCAAATTTGGAATGAGCTACTTTTGTAACTTGTAAAAGGGTTCTGAAACAATTGCAAAACAAGATGTGTTTGCATTTACAAATATTTTGAACTAGTCGTGATCGCATTTCCAGTAAATCAAATGCAAAGGAAATAATTTTAACACAAGTTAGAAATTGTTTTCAAAAATGAGTTGCTTGAGTTGCTGATGTTTTCATTCTTGAATTTGAAAGGGCTTTGAAACAATACTCAATATAACATCTATAGCAATATAGCTATATGAGACCTTTTAGTATATCTTATCAAATTCGAAACAGCGTGAACCGAATCTAAGTGATTCTTTTATATGTTTGAAAAAATTAACATTTGAATTCAAACTTTTTACGATCAAATTAGAAACAAAGTAAAGGCCATTCCGTGCATTTCTTATACACGTATGAAAAAATTAGCTTGTGAATTCAAAGTTATCTTTAATCAAATTCAGAACGATTCTAACCGAATTCTAAACAATTTTTTGATGCCTTTGTCGTAGTGAAAATGAAAACTTGCATAGATTCTAAACCTTTTCAAATGGTTATTGATACCATGCTATATTCTGATTCTCGAAATTTCTTCACAATTTATTGTTTTATAATTTGAAACGAATTCGTAAACGAATTCGATAAGACAACACAAATCTGAAGCGATATTTTCAGAAATTAGCTTGCAAATGCAAGACAGAGTTTTGTAACAATAGATGTGTCTTTAAATGGTACAGAACTTCAGTATAGCCAGAAAAATTGGAAACATAATGAAACGAACACATGGATTACTTAAGCTTTTCGTCTGACACTCAACAGAGTAATACGTCAGAAAGAGAACGAAACAGAATACATTTCCTACACCATACCAATCATTCACCTCTTTTCTGATTGGCCTATTTCGATCCACTTCTGGGTATATAAACTAGTTAGGTTTCTGTTTCGTTCTCTTGCTGACGTATTACTCTGTTGAGTGTCAGACGAAAAGCTTAAGTAATCCATATGTTCGTTTCATTATGTTTCTGATATTTCTGGCTATAACAATAAGTGTCTACGGGGATCATATAAAAGCACTCACACGATCCTGTAAAAAATGATTAATGGGTTTGTTGACACTTTTTGAAAGGAAAACAAGATTAATTAAGTGGATCTTGGTAACAGATAAGGCTGTTACTCACTTGTTGATTATCACGATTATCACGATAACGATTACTGCGATTAAGTTTGTCAAATCGCTGGGTGATAAACGTTATCATGTACTCACTATCAATCACTTTTATCGCAACCTCAAAATGGCTCCTCACACATGGAAAAACTTCTTGCAATGATTAGCGCTGTTTATATCTTACCACATGTTTATCTTTGTGGTCTTTTTTCGCTTTATCATAATAACAAAGGACATTTTCTAACTGGGTCCGTTTTCGTTAAATTTGAAGTTTTCAGTTTCCATTATCAAAGACGATTTACAGCAACACATCGTCGAAAACGCAATCCGTATGCCTATAATCAAAATGAGCCAAAGTTTCCTTTGATTCGAGCACTCCTCTTCCTTTAACAAATTCCTCGAATATTTTGAACAAAGGATTTGATCGCATGGGATCGCGATTATTACGCGATTATACACGATAGTTTTTTCATGGACTCACTAACGATTAAAATGATTAAACGTAATCGTCATTGTGATAATCGTGAGAATCGCTAGAAGGGTACCAACTTATAGAGATGATGTTTTTGGCACGTTGAACTAATTTTCCAGAGGAACTTAGCCACCAATCATATTTTGATGAAACTCTGCCAAATTTCAGTAAACGAATAATATTTGCATGTCAATTTACAGATATTACTTTACAAATCCAAATGGATTGAGTTGTTTGTTAATACCAGATTAAAAGCCATCTGAACATGGAATTAAAACAAGCTCTTGCATATATGATGCATACAAAGATAGTACGTTTTAGACATGATTTCAATTTTGCTCAAACAAATCTTTGAATGTTTTATTTTTCTGTTATTTTGCAGAGTCTAAAACAAATTTCAAAGGATTACTCGAAATTTCCTCTCAATCAAAAATTAATAACCTCGCTCGATTTCAAACTCTTTTGTACGGCTACAGCTACACATTCGTAATATCGCCCCATCCAGACCTCTTGCTCGAATTACAGCTAGTTAGCAAAAACAGTAGAACAAACATTTTATTTTGTGACTGAAAGTGGTCGCAAAATTTTGATTTATCTATTGCAAACTTAAAGCTTTTCATTAGTTAGAATTAACTGAAACCTGAATCGAATTTTGGACATTGGGCCTAAGCGTCGTAGTGTCAGGAAGGTTTTGAGTTGGGTGACTGCAAACTCAATAAATTGTTTACAAACGTGCTTCATCCCATCACAAACAGCAATTCACGGAAACGTTCACTCTGGAGAAAAACGCACAAATTTAAAAAACCAGGTTATCATATCGCATAAAGAGCTAATAATCTTAGTCATAGAAATAATTTCAGTAGGCCTTGGTTAGCTGTAATCTAGCCATTTCAATGTTGTATCTATTTTAGCCTACTGCAAATGAATTAATGATGATTGTGATAATCATCCTGGAATTCTCGAAACGAGGCCAAATATTTGGTCAGCCTGTTTGCTCAAAGCATACTGGTGGTGAACACTAATCTAGGAATTAAGACTAGATCGAGCATCTGTCGTTCTGGAATCAAGTCATTGGTGGCAATATTGAAAGGTCCAATCTTTCAAAATGACGTCAATTCTATTGAAATATGTCTTGGAATATCTCTATCTTCGATATCATGTAGATCTTAATCTAAAAGGCGTGTATTGCTCTAAGCAACGCATGCCTATATTTTTTTTGTAATAGTCTTTTAGCATAATTATTTGACGTAGAATTTTCGCTCAGCAGCAGGGAATCACATTTATTGCCTCGCTTTCAAACACATTCTACGTCATTAGGAAAGGGGTCTATTAAATACATTGAAATTCAACTGGGGCATGGTTTTTTCCTTGATGATTGTTTGAATGTTATGAATGATCAGCTTCAGACTGAATTATGGTGCAGCTATTGTTAAAGAACAATCAAGTATACATAATTTCTTTGACAGTCATATTGGGAAGCTAAACGCAAGGTGGAGAAATTGGCTTCAAATATTTGGCTTTAGAATTAACAGAATTCTCGATCCTGTCTTAATTTTGCGGTCCTGGTTTGAGAGAGATGGCTGGGTTACAGAGCCATGTTATAGTATGTTAAGACTGTGAGCCAGTCTAAGGTTTTACTACTAAGAGTTGAATGCTCGATCCTTACGCTCAGTTTATTCAAATAATATTATCGTGTGTTTCTGCAATAGCAAGACCGGATTTGCTAGATAGAATCAGCTCAGCTCAATAGCATATTGTGTAATATATTTCTGTTCACAAGTTACGAAACATCAAGATCTCTTGCACAGAAGATGCATAAGAGTTCATTCAAAATAAACTTTGGCAAAGTTTTTCAGGGCTTTCTTTGAAAAGTTTGCATGAGTTTATACTTAATGGATTTAGAGAACGTTTGCGGTATCAACTTGGGTTTATTGGTTCTAGCATCAAAGTATTTTGTGCCAATATACACAAATTAAGCACCATTAGAATTAGAAAACCATAGTAAATTGGATTTAGAATACCGCGGGAAATAGAATTGACACCCCTAGCGTTGTATGTATCTAATATCTGATTTCTAACGAGGATTTCAATGTCACCCTTATAAATAATTCTAAGCTTGATCCAATCACCCAAATGTAAACTGATGAAAACCATCATGCTACAGCTATCAAATTAAGAAGATAACGCCAGTTTCATTCCTTTCACACACTGCAAATTATTTGTTAGTTTTCGATTTTCATGATTCGGCCGCACCATTCATTTCTCTTTCCAGTTTCATTTCAATGACAGCTGGTTTAGTTTATTAAAATTCTTTTGTTTGTAGAACTGTTATCTTTCGTTTCAAAAATAATCACAAAGGAGGCAGTCTTTGGCAAAGCATTGTCATTGAATTATTCATGTTATTTTCATGTCTTCTTGAGCCGGGCAAAAATGTCGAGAATCTTCATTGGGAATTTCTTGTGAAACTGATGAAAGCAAACTGCGAGCAATTAAGCAAATAATATTTTTCTAAAAACGACTGTCTGACTTTCTCAAACATAAATAATCTATGACTTAAAAAGCGAATATTTGGAGCATTGGTATTGAAAGTTATAATTGGATATAATGAAAACCTTCTATCATTTTACAGGTTGTCATCTTTAAGACACAACGACAAAACAGGGGAAGACCAGCCATGAATAAGCCAACCAATAATAATGAATCGGATAAGCCAACTAGACAGTCTTTGATCGGTACAGAATTCAAGGATGGCGAGAAAAATAGGAAACATAGCTAAGTGAAATTCAGCAAAACATGATAACTACTAAAGATTTTTGTCTAACACCCATCAGGATAGTACTTCAGACGCGATTTCAGAAGAACTATTTTATACCCTATTTCAGGCCCCATTTAGCTACACTATACCGTATTTAAACGAAAAAAGTAATACCAACTTATCCTTCGGCTGATCCTATTTACAAAATACTAAAGAAAACAGTACGAATTCATACCGGACGGGTCTTCCATTTGTAGCTACTACAAAAGTTTTCCTGACCGTTACGAAATGGAAACAAATTTGAAAATGGTGTGAATCATTTTAGTGTAAGCAGTTGAAAACGTAATTATTTCATTCCTGAGATTCAGGGGGCACCAAAGTTTCTAAAAACAGAATTAAAACGTTCAACCGTTTACACTGAAATTATTCTTGCCGTTTCCAAATCAGACCGTTTCCAAAATTTTCATTTTGTGACGGCTATAAAAACGTTTGGGTATAAATGGAAGGCCAAAACGGCATGATTTCGTGTCGTTTTCATTTGAAAACGGTATAGTGTGAATGGAGCCTCAGCAATAACTAAATAGTGAAGTGATAAATTGGTTTTGAGTAAAGCATGTACACTCATTTTGTACTTATCATCTAAGTCAATCATCACTATCCCTATTCAGGTTTTTATCAACAACACCATCATCACCACAGGTTTTATCATTTCTGTAATTGTTATCATGGTCTTACACCACTTTAGATTTCACCATTGTTGGCAAAACGACCTCCAGTTGCTGTTTATTTTTTGATAGTGCACTTTTCTTCCCCTGCACTGCCCTGTGCCTCAGCCCCCTTGAAATACAGACCTCAGTGACGAAAGCAGCCCCGAGACTTGCGCAAGCGCAGAACTACGTGGATTTAAAGATGGAATAGCAGCTTCCCCCGCTCAAAAATTCAGCAGTGCTGAACATAAATTCATCTGGAATTCCTTATCTCATATTTACTTGACAATTCAAATGAAACATTTTATCAACTCTCACAAGAACAATAAACCGACAAACACTCACAAAACCTTTCCTGTTTCATATTTACTATTAATCTTGATTCAAGAGAAATCGCATTTGGCATTTTCTCAAGAAAATGTACATCCTTTCAATTGGATCCTTGTCATTATTGAATCTATTGGATTTGTATTGTATACGGTTGTTTGGAAAATAGAATAAAGTGTTTGCTTGAGAAGAAAGTTGAAAAGTCTGGACTTCTTTGCTGGATAACGAAAGCTAAGCTAGATTATTCATGTTTATGGCGTAACTACATCAATAGTCGAAAAAACAGCCTCGTTTCCAGAAATTCCATAAACGATGTTCCTTTGCACAGTAAAGGATCATTATTAGCCCCGCTCCATCAGGCGTATATGCAATCAAACATGCCACCATTTTGAATGTCTATTACCGAAGTTCAGGTTCATTTTCGAAAACATCAATATTACCTCAAATAATCATTTCACTTTATTAATTGGGATGGACAATGGTGAAGACCCACTGCCCTCTTTGAGTTATATACATAGCAACGTGCATTAATGAAAAGCTCGCTGCGCTCCTTTAGAGCATTGTGATTGTATTGATAAAGGATTTACCAAAACCGGTACTTATTGTGATGCATGTTTTCTCTACTTAAGTCCTCATCAAATATTTTCCTTCCAAGCACAAACGATGCGATTAATCTTCGCAGATATCCCATAACAACAAAGCTACTAGCTTTGCTGAAGTGCTACCAAACAAGACTAGGTTCATTCATTAGCTTGATAAACAAAAGCTAAACTTAACACCACCTTTCATAATCATCATCATCATAATCATCATCATCATAATCATCATCATCATCATCATCATCATCATCATCATCATAATCATCATCATCATCATCATCATCATCATCATCATCATCATCATCATCATCATCATCATCATCATCATCATCATCATCATCTTCATCTTCATCTTCTTCACCTTCTTCATCATCATCATCATTACCATCATCAGCATCATCATCACCTTCTTCATCATTATCATTATCATCATCAGCATCATCTTCACCTTCTTCATCCTCATCATCCACAACATCATCATCATCATCCTCGTCATTCTGATCATTCTAATCATATCATCATCATAATCATCATCATAACTCAATAATAATGTGACAGTAGTGTCCAGACAATAGCATTTTTTCTACATTACATCAGACAAAACGAGCTTGCTAATGCTTAAAATACTCTCATAAAAATGGGAGTAAAGGTCCTATCTAATCCCTTTTCTAATTTTCCTAGTAAAGAGTGTCCATGCCTCGGAGCGATGCATACGAAATACTATTCAACAAACCATTTAAATAAAGAAAACAATTTTTACCTGCACCAAATCTGGGCTCTGTAGTACCCCATGCGTAAATGGTACAGCCAGGGTAAGATATCAAAAACCCTGTTTATTCTTTTTGTCTTTCTGTTCAAACCGTTTTTTGCTATGGGATCAAAGTGCAAAGGCTGCTATCATAGGGGAATTTCGGTAGAGGAAATTTGGAATTGGTAGAAGGTATAGTAAGTATAAAGAACAAGTTTAATCAAAAAGTATAAAAGTATATATTATTAGAATAAGATTGGGAAGCTCTGTCAACTTTTGTAAAAATGTTTTTTGTAACATAGTATCTAAAAGATAACAAGCAAACCATTTCAGATTGTTGTAGTTGATATCCCTACGATTGCTACAATGTTTCAACAATATCAATATCATTCCTATCGAAGAAGGAATATTGCCATATGTATAAATATTGCCATCATCTCCTTGCGTGCATTATTTTAGGCGTGGTTTTGGTGTGGGACATTCAGTATCTACTATTGCTAGTTATATGGTATATGTTGATCTCAAAATATTGTGTGAGGGGAAATAAGCTTCATAGGCTTACAAATTTAATCACATACATAATTCTAAGTAATCTAAAAACGAAGCAGAAATACTTTTGATAGATTCCTAAAATTCTAAATAAATGAAACTCTTCATATCTTTGTTTGAAAGAGAAAAAGTCATATCTGTTAAACAAATTTGATTAAGCCAAGGCTTTGTCTGCTCAGGGTATTGACGGTCGGATGCCTTTTCAGGCATTGTTCAGCGATATGTTATATTGACGTAAATCATGTGGCTATCAGCACAGAAATGCTGAATTTGACATAGAGCTGTAGATTTTAGTAACAAAGTTAGAATAGGTTTAGCAGGTAGGCTTATAGAAAAAACAATGTATATGTATTTGACTGGCTCGACCCCTGAATGCTCCCACCCGCCATCTGTTATTTTGCACAGTCAAACAATACGATTCAAACTTCGTTGGATCAACTAGAACTGACCTCTCAATACAAGGTTATACAAAAAGATCGAATTTTTGGTCTAATGGTTATGAACCATTTAGCAGTAATTGCGTTCGACATGTGAGAAAACGATCGAAAAATGACTCTTTTTTCATGATAGATTATTTTCCAAAGGGCGACTATAGTCTGTTTGATCAAAGTCATTAGAGAAGAATGGTCTAGATGCTATTGCATTGTGGATGTTTTTAACCATGCAAATATTCTATTTGAATTCTTTGGAAAATGGCTAACAGAAAGGTTTGCCGTCAAATCATTGTTTGATATATTCAAATATGATTCATTTAAACCATAACATTCAAGCAATCAGCAGAAAAATACATTCGAAAAATACTGATTGGTAACTCAACCGTGTCAATTTAAAGGTTTGTGCGCGGTCAAATTTTTAATAAGATCCCATAGGCACACAACGAAAAGCTTCCTGACTACTTCCTCAGTTGACTAAGGTTCCATTACGTCATATGCACGGGGTTTCTACTAAGCATGAATAGACTGCGTGAAATCATGGTAGATGGAATAGGATTAAATGGTATTTTTTTTACTGTTGTCAAAAACAACCAAACTGATTGTCAGGAGACAGTCCATCTAAAGACAGATTCGATCTTGGCACGCGAGATTCAATCACCAAAGCAAGAAGCTTGCATTACTCATCACTTTGGTAAACAGATTGATGCTGGTAGAGTTATTGGAGAGGAATGATTTGGAAGTCTATTCTTTCCTTTCTTTGCTCTAGTCAAAATATTGATATGGTCCTACCCGTATGCAAGTGTCTTTTAATATAGTTAAAAGAGAAAGATAGTTCAGAAAGATCATATTTTGTTTCATGTTCTTACGCTGAAAATCGTACTGTTTTTCACGATCTTCTTTTGTTAGTGTACACTTTTGCTCTACCCCACTGAAAAACTAGATATATATGACTTGATTTAATTTTCTTCTTTCGTCAGTGTGCACTCTCGTTCTGCTCTACTAGCATATCAGTCACATGATTGATGTTATTCTTACTTTTTTGGTAAGTGTGCACTCTTGTCATGCTTAATACAAGATCGCTGGCTGGTAAAATGGGTATACCATGCCAATTGTTTTCGTTTCTCGGTCACCCCTTTTATGACTACCGTTCCCACAAGAAAATAGCTGTAAATGGCACAAACTTTGGAGCTAGAGCCTTGATCTGCACTTTAATCGCATCGAACTTCAATTTTTCCGACTTTTTCTTACCTATTAGACATCATTAATCATTACAAGCCACACCTTTCAAAAGTAGTTAGTCAACTTCCAGAGAAATTGAAAGCAGAAAGCCTAGGTTTTGTCAGCTTTACAAATAATCTAACAAATACAATCTTCTTCAACACCAAAACGACGAAGCTATCAATACGCCCCTGCTTTCATGCCAGCAACATCAGTGCTTCCCACGATCAAGCATCGCTGTTTCTTTCTTCACAATTGAATGCATCTTGAAATAAAACCCAGTGCTCAGTCCTAACTACCTGTTGATAACGTCATGGATATACAATAACATTAATGAAGCTTTCTGAATTCTGAATCAGCATGAAAACATGATTTACATTAGCGACCCCCTGACCACACGACCATAAAAACACATGTTTGCAACAAATATGAATAGAGCAAGGCTACTCAAGCTGAAGTGAAGTGAAGTGAAGATGGAGGATATCACAGTGCAAGTTAACGAGTCGCCTGGATCACGAATAATCCAAGTTCAGAGCAGATCCAGCGAGAATACTCCTGATAAGCCTGCTAAAGAAGCGAAAGAAGATTTATCGAAGAGTGAAATAAAACGCGCGCTGATGATGATGGTTTGTTTGATGACTTTCGAAGCTGAGTATCCCGAAGATTTTTATGATAACTTGTTCAAGTCTACGACAATGAGAACAATGTTGAAGCAACTGAAAGGAAGGCAGCTTCGTGATTTATCAGTCGAAGAAATGTGTTAATTGCAAAGCTCAGAACATCAACAAACTTCAGTTTTTCTATGGTGCAGAATAACAATGTTGAAAAAACTAAATGGGAAATAATCAAAAGGCACATCTGTGACATATCGATATAATCATTCCAATTATGAAATTAAGAAACAAAGTTTCAGTCGAGCTGAAATACCGAGCATTGATAATGCTTTCGTGATTCATGTGTGGAAGAAATTTATAAATTGCATAGCCTAGAACTTTTATGTCAATCGAGCTAAGATGCAAAATAACAATGTAGATATAACTTAATTGAAGAAAAATTTGCAAGCTATCGAGATAATAATACTAAAGTTCGTAACCTGACATTGGTTCGGCAAAGATGAAGATTTGTAGATTTGGTATAACTGCAATTGGAAAGAGAGATGCTTCACGATTTATGAATGCAAAAGATTTACAAGTCATAAAGTTCAGAAATTAATTTTCAGTCCAATGACATACAGAGCGTCGATACTTGGATTGCGAAGAGAAGGACTGCTCCCTTATAAATCAGTAGAAGAGATTTGCTATAGTTGTAACTTATTCAGTTAGCCGAAGAAATGAAAGCTTACCAATCTAACTATAGAAGAAACTATAAATTGCATTGAAAATAACCTAAGTCAAAATATCGCAGAGATTCAGAAACGTTACATAAAAGGTGAATGAATTGAAAACAGATTTGTGATCTATCAACAGAGCAATGCGCTTCTCTCATATTTCATAACTTAACTCTCAAAATGGAAACAGTTGATAAAGATGCAGCTCGGAAATTCATCTACAAAAGACGTACTCGTGTCAACAAGTCTAAATGGCAAGGAAGTTAAACATATCTAAATATTGTGAATAAGTTATGCAATATAATTGATAATTCAGACAAAAGAGAGGTGATTTCGCAAGCAAGCCTCCGCTACGCATAAGTGCTTGTATCAAGTTGTTGAAAGCGAGAGAATGCCTTGGTTAAAAGCAGGATGTTTGAGCTTTTTGTTCAATTTCTTTGTCTTTTTAATGTCTTCTTTGTTCCTTGCACAAATGTCTTACCATGATCAAGCAAATGAACTGAAGTTCTCGCTGCTTGTTCGGTTCGTTAAACATGGGAATCGAATTCAATCACACCTCATACATCAATATATTTCAGTGAGTAATCCAAATGAATAAAAGTTTTGTTCATACATTTAGCAAGTTCTTAGTGAGTTGAAGCAAACATTTTCACGGTAAGGTCTAAACCAATGCATACACTGGAACAAAGAAATTTAACTAAAGGCTTCTTGATAATTTTCCTCTATCCAATATGGTGGAGATAGAAAACTGCTGTTGTGAAATTACTGCCCATCTGAATACATCGTTAGATGAATGAGATTTGGCAAAGATTCACAGTAAGATCGTGTAAGGTTTAGTTCAACGTACCAAACAATGTCATATCTTCTAGTTGCAGAGATTGCTATTCATTGATCACAGAGTCTGTATTTCGGTTTACGGAAAAGCGCTCCATAAATTTAAGTAGAGCACTATATATTCTAGGAAGATGAGAAACGAAAGACTTTTATCTCGACAAGCGTTTTCGTGGCTTTTCTATCATTAAGAGACTTATCCATCTTTCTCATCAGGAGATGTACCTGACGAAAGGGAAACCACGGAGCGGCTTGTCGATTTTACGAGTCTATTCTTTCGAGTCTCGTCTTCTTAGTATCTATTCATTGATTATATTCACGAAGCATAAAGAAACACATGAATTGATCTCTTTTTGCTGGATTATGCAAGTGCCTGTTTTGAACTCTGTAAACACCTAACGTTATGAAACTCTGCCAAAAGTCGGTGAGCGGAATATAACACAATAGAATGTGACCAAGAAGACATTGAGATCCACACTACTTGCAACATAAGCAGAGTTTACATTAGATTAAGAAAATTATCGTTAACATACGCTCAGCCAACACTAGCTAACTACTCCAAACTTCAATTTAAAAACTTCAATTTGCCTAAGTTAGAAGAAGTTTGAGGTGTCTGTCTACACCATCTAACTTTGACAAACTTTGACAAAGAAGTGTGGAAAACGGATTAATTGTCATGCAAATTTTATGATGCACCTAACAACAGCCAAATATTTGATTGGCTGAACGGTATCAAACTCCTGCAAACTACTATAGGAAGAAGTTGCATATCCAATCTTGTACAAACTAGTTCACCGAAGTTTTTTTCGAGTTTTTTTCACTGGCTCATACTAGAATACTTTACCAAACATTTGTTAGCAAACTTGGGGTTCGCAAAAATCTGCTAATAGAAGTTTGCTAGTGTTGAGAAATTCTAGAAATATCGATACCTTTTGGAATCAAAATGTTTAGTTCAAGTTTGGGGAGTGATAGTAAATACTATACTTACTAGTTTCATTAAGAAAATGAGGTATAAAGATGGTATGAATGACTTGTAATAAAGAATTTATACGAAATGAATATACATTGTAAACTCTCTGTTACTACTAGTGTAGGCCATTATGTCACTTGGCTCAATGAAGCTTGTTACAAGCAAAACTTTTGTTGCTATGGCTCTAGCATGGTCCAAGGGTAAGAAAAATCTAGGGTGCCAAATTCGCACCTTTTTTAGTCACGTGATATGACGTCATCAAGTGTCCTGGTCTAATAAAAAAAAAGTGCGAAACTTTTTATAAAACTATACACCAAACGATAGCAAATTAAAAACTAAACAAACAATACTAAAACACCTTATATGAAAAATGAAAGACAAACGAGTTATGGTCGTTCAAAGTTTCCATTATTCAGGGGGTAACGTCAAAATTTTACAGGTATTTTTCTTGAAAGAATGCTAAAATATGAGCCATTTCAATGCCTATAATAAATTTACACTGTATTTAGAGGTAGAAATGCAAGTTTAACTGTTGAAGTTGTACAAATGCAATTCAGCTTGAGATTTACATTGATTTAATCATTTTCCGGACCCCCCTGAAAACATGTATCTTGTATATTTAGGCTAATCCTACATATTTTCCATCTGCAAATCAAACGTAAAAGTGAGTTTCGATGAATCTCAGCATTTGGTACTGTTTTGCTTGCCCTCGGAGTTTCTCTAGGCTGTAAAAACGATATTGGATACATTTTAGCCCATGTTCGCCCACTTTTGGTTACTTTTATTTAAATACAGTATAGCTACAAAGCAACCCTTATATATGATTTTCTATGCAAAATGTCACTATTGTAATCATTTGTTAGCTTTACCTGATATTTGAAATTAAAAAAAAGAAGGATTATATATTTATATGGTAGAACAAAAAAGAATTATCTTAGATATTGGTCCAAGGCTCAGTCATCATCATCATCGCTACCCGTATTTAAATCATTGTCACTTTCGCCGAATTCATCATCTTCTCCATCTTCTGTACTGTTAGTGCAGCCTGTACATTTACACATATCCGTGCAAGGTAGCCTGTTTTTCCGACATTTGCATCTGTTGTTCTGACAGTTTGATTTGCATCCACAAACACTCAACTCAATCATTGCCATTGGAGCTGGTAGGTTATCTGTCATTATGGGCGTCAAGGCATCATTCTGTCTTTTCCATCCATTAATATCGGGTGATGGTAGGTTCTGCAAAGGCTGGCAGGCTCTTCTCAGTACCAGAGAGACATAATGAGAACGAAAGATCTTGAATTTTAAAGCGGACATCGTTGGTGGTAATTTATCTGCATCAGTTTGAAACTTTGAGTACAGATACCAGCGCAGCTGTGGTAGGGTCTTAACATGAGTTGGACAGCTGTTGCCACCGTAAAGTGAAACGACAAAACGTTCTAATGACTCTAAAGTCTCTTGCGTTGGAGGCCCTTCATCTTCTCCAAGAGCTGATAATGCACGAAGAATGTCGTCGTCGCTTCTTGTGAAAACTTTCCAACAAGCGATTTTTGATTTTCCGTTAAACTTTCCTGTTTGGTCACAACCAGTAAAAGTGTGGAACCCTAACATGGCAGAAGCTCTTTGTGAACCAAGAGATTCGTAGCACTTCCCAATGTCGATGCATCGCAAATTGTCTCCTCTCCCTGTCCAAAACATTGTGACGTTTGGCAGTGATTCGTAAAAATTGATTGATAGAAGAAATACATCAGTATCTGGTGAAAAAATGTAACACTCGCACAAAGGAATTCGTTTAGCAATTTCAATGGCATGTAGAACGAGAAGGGTATCCGCTTCTTCATGGTCATGAATTTTTAAATCGATTTCCATTTGATTGATGTTCGTCACAGACATTGTATCATATGTTACCACATATGTTATACCCATGGTGTTAAATTTCTCGATGGTCTTTTGGGACAGGTAGATGGTCAAGTCCTGCTTTGTATCAATGTGTGATAGAAATTGCTTCAAGCTTGTATTGGCAATACTTGTTTCATCTTTCACTCGGTATCGGACTTCTTTCCCTGATGTTCTGTGCTGCCTCGTCCTTGACTTCAAAGAATCCCGAATATACCGGTCAAAAACAAGATGAATTTCGTTAAAATCTTTTCCGATTTTCCATACTTTCTTGATAAATGCTTCGGCAAAGTCCTAGGAAAAAAGTGATATTTTTTACATTACCTTTCCGTACACAAACTTTGTAGCAGTATATCAAAGCTGAGATGTGAATGTTAATGGAGATCATGGAGGACTAATGGAGTGCAGCAATCAATTAATGACTGATAAGTTTACGTTTTTTGATGCTCGTATACCGCAGAAAATTAAACAAGTAAACAGATAAACAAATCTTCATTAAAATATATCCTTATGGGGCCATTCAAAAATCACGTAACACCAAAACTCACCATTTTCAACTACCCATCCTTCAGGCGTTACCTAACTTTTGAATGGCCCCTTTATATACCTTTGGCCGGCACTTGTTTGCACCATCTTATGTTAGCAGCGACGTTAATTGGTATTATTACGCAGAGCTAAAAACTCGAATTTTTTAAGTTTAATTTGGAATTGCCCGAAATTAAGCTGTACTTTACGAAATTAAGATTTCTTTAACTCATTTCTCATCGACTTCTAAGGCGCAACTTTGCCGGCCTAAGGTACCTTACCTGACATGTCAACATTTCCTTTGTTTTCTTAACTTGATTCACAAGAGCCATACCATCGATTACTATCGCTCGATAAGAATCTGTTGAACTGCTCATTATCTCCTGAGATTCTCCAGGCTCTGCAAGATTTTCCACCTGATGCATTATAGCAGACTTATCAGTGCATGTCAGCAGTTGACCATCGCCAGTGAACAATGCTTTCGGTACAACAGAAAATTCGAAGTTGCCAAGACAATGTTCTAAATCGAGGTCTGGTCTTTTACGAGCGGCGATCAGAAATCTTGCCAGAAGAGTCTTTTCTTCCTTTAGTTGAACAACCTTAGCTCCAACCTTTGTCTTGATCACAGTCTTGGTGGCTTTAAAGGATTTCAGCTTTCGTTTCTTCATGGGTGCCCAAACTGACAGGGAGCCGTGAAACCTTTCTTTTATAAACTCATCATAGCATTCCTTTCCAATTGCTGCATGATGGAGTACTTCAAAAGCAGACTGGGTGGGAAGTATGGCCTTGGATATGACATTAAAAACACAGTCTGATTCATCAAACCCAATATCGAATTCATCCATAGTCTTCACTAATGCACGTACATTGGAGCCAATTCTAGATCTTGTTGTACCAGTTAGCTGATAGTGAAGCTTTCTGTAGTCAGTATTTATGTTCTGTAGTCGACAAAAGTCTTCCGATAAAGATGCGAGCATGGGAGAGATAAGGGAAAAACGATTCAATGCAGATTGACGCTGAGTTAACCCAGTAACACCACCACTGACCTGAGAAAATATAAAAAATAATTACGGATTTTTCTGCTTGTATAAGACTTTGTTTTAGTTAAATCTTCAGTTTAAATGGTAAAACGAATAAAATATTAAAAACAAATTGGCATGGGTTATTACCTTTAAGGCTTTGTTTTCTTGCTCCATGGCATGGTCAGATCCAATTGCTGTGAATGGTATTCCTGATTTGCAAATAGAAAAGTTATCCTGAAGGTAAAGCCATGATTCTGCATCTGAATTCTTTAGCTCCTGCATCCTTGCCAAATAAACGGGGGAAAGTCTGGCGTAATTCAATTGATCATGTGCAAAGAAATATTGAACAAACTCATTGAGTGAAGAGAGATGGAGCTGCCATATACCTTGACGTGATGCTCGGAGGAAACGAAGAAGAGACTCGAACATCTTCATGTAATTCCACTGAAACTGAGCTTGATTATCGAGACCATCTGCAAATGCTTGTAAATAATTCAAGACGCCTTCTTTGTCAAGAAATTTTAGCATCTTATCGTGTTGTTGCTTGCGTTCTTCTTCTGCACCTTGCTCGAGAATCCTCTCAAACGAATCGATCTCTGATTGAACTCGACTGGTTGCATCTGGATCGGCAAAGTTCGTCTTGTGGAACTTTCGAAACAGCAAATGAAAAAGCGCCAAGTACATTGTTGTATGGGCTTCCATTGCTCTTTTATAATGCTTTCCAGCTAAAACTTGCGACAACGTGTTTTCTCCATATATTCCAGCTTCTGTAAATAATCTATCCAGACCACTGTCTTCGATGTACTTTCCGATGCATTTCAACATAGCAAAAACCACATGTAACTCTCCAAGTCTGAATATGAAGTCTTGGCGGATTTCTGCTTTCTCTCTCAGTTGAATAGCTTTCGAATACAATTGCAAATCAAGACTTATGATTGTTTTCTTTGTTCCAGTAACCTTAACATTTATACCTTGAGCAATCTTCAGTGCCGTATAAAGGTTTGACCAATCAGTTGGTGATCCTGGATAAAGCGGCATTCCTTGGCACATTGTTTCTTCACAACCTTCTGTTACTAGCGAATTGTAGGCTGCCCAACTTGGCAAAGGCATCAGTCTTTCTTCATTGAAGATTTGACAAAGCGCCCAACAACGATCTGTGTTCTGGTATAGCTGTATTTCGTTAGCTGGTGTTGCTCCCGTAAAAAGTGGAAACGATTCACGTTGCGGTGTTGGTTTGTTGCAAAGCATCGTTTTTTCGAAAGGATTTTGCTTAAACATGATTGTGCTGCTGGATGATCTTTCAATCTTGAGGTTCGTGTGCTTTTTCTCGGCTGCTCGTTTTTGGAACAAGATCTGTCCGGTCCCATGAAATTCAAGCTTACCATCCGGTGTATCGTTGTGAAAATCGGTGTTATCAATAGCAAAATGTATCTTCGTATCTTGTGTTACGGTAGGTGGTATGAAAACACCATCGTTTTCCCTTATTATTTTGGTAGCAGTGTTAGCGATCTCTGTTTCAATTTTCATGATTTTATCATAGCTAATGGTGAGGGAAAGTTCAGAAAGACAATCGATGATTTTTTTACTGCGTGTCTCTTTATGTATGTGTAACCCTAAACCGACAGAAAATGGTGTCTCTGAATGAAGTTTGGAGCGAAAACTTGCGTTTGAGGTAACGGCTGGCTTATACCTAACTTGCCTTGTTGTTTTTGTTGCTTTCATTATGATTTGACATATGTTATTGACTGTTACATCTGCTTCATGTAAACTGCGAGTAGAATCACCTATCTGATGTTTGGCACCGAGAACAATCCATTTGATAAGTTGGTGTAGTGATTTAGGAACTGTGAACCCTTCAAAGTCACCTTCGAAAAGCCAAGGTTTTTGCTGGAGGATTTCCTGTCTAACAGTGCTTGCGCATTCAAAAATATTCAAAAATTCATCACAGGCAAATTTGTGTTCAACAGCATCTAACACAGCATCATTAAAACAGACACGTTCAGACTCATTTCGATTCTTTGGCTTATGAAATACAACATTTGCAATGTTTTCTTGGAGGAGTCGCTTTATGTACTGTTTGAAGTTTTGTATCTGGGTTTCATTGTCCAACAGTTTGTTGTAGAATGCATTAATGTCGTTCATCGTGAGAATAGTATCAGGGTTTTCTTGTAACATAGACCTCACAGTATTTACGATTTCAATATCTGCTAGCACTCGACTAACATCCTCGATGTTCCCTATTCCTTGACTATCGGCTTTTGCTGCTCTTTGAGCCATTACCCAGCAGACCAGATGATACATGACGTCATTGGCAACTGCATCACAAGCGTTTGGTATAGTATTAAGTCGTATGAAAAATGATTTATCTTCCATGGCCTTAGCGACTGAAAGCATATTAGCTCCCATCTCTTTGAACATGACCTTTCTTAGCTTTCCTCCTTTTTTCTGGCAAATTACACAGAGTTGTTTATCAAAGCCAATATTGCTTGATCTAAGATCTCTTTTTGATTGATCACTGGGCCTTGGATTCGCTTGAGAAGAAGAGTTGTTCGTCTGTTCTTCACTTGCTGCAAGTGCATTAGGGCTTTTAGCTTTCGCTTTAAGTCGATCAATTTTGCTCCGATTTGTAATAGCTTTATAGCACTCAGAATGATACGTGGCTTTGTTTTCATACAGCCTCTGTAACGGTGTATCGAGAATAGAGCTTGCACTGGGAGGAATTGACTCGTCGCCATATTTTATTCTCTCTTCAAACGCGTTTATCAGCTTCTCGATGAATTCTGGGCACTTGACAACCTTAAATAAATTAAAATTCATTTCATATTTACCAAATATATTAACAACATAAATAAGAAAACTATGATCATAAGAGTAATCGCTACTTTACAATGTAGAATTCACGTAATGCTGAATTTTTCAAAATTTAAAAAGAATCTTAGGGCCTAGGCCTACCTTCTTCTTGGAATCTTCTTTCTGGCAGATTATACATTTGCTAAAATCGATGATCTTCTTCCGCTTACTATCTGAAGGACCAGGTTTGTCCATTCCTGTTTCGAACTAAATATCAGGATTACATTTTGAATATTTAAAAATGTCACGTTGTTTGACTTTGCTTACTGACGAAAATGTCATGTGATAGTGAAAGATGTCTGTCTGAAGCATGTGAGAGGGATTGAGATTCAGGAAAGCAGATCAAATTCCTGAGTAAACAATGACTAGGGGAGAAATTTGATACGGTTTGTTTAAAAGTAAAACAATGGCGATTTGAAAACTAAGAAAAATAACCTATTCTGCAATTTACATAATTTCAGGGGGGCTCACCTAAAAGATTAAATTCGTCCAAAGCTCAGGCTGAGACTCAATATTTACTATTTAAACGTTTAAAGTAGCACTTCTAGCTCTAACTACTGCGTAAATTTATTATGTACATTGAAATGGCTCATATTTTAGCATTTTTTTAAAAAAAATACCTGTAAAAATTTTGACGTTACCCCCCGAATAATGAAAACTTTGAACGGCCATAACTCGTTTGTCTTTCATTTTTCATATAAGGTGTTTTGGTATTATTTGTTAAGTTTTTAATTTGCTATCGCTTGGTGTATAGTTTTTTAAAAAGTCTCGCACTTTTTTTTTATTAGACCAGGACACTTGATGACGTCATATCACGTGACTAAAATAGGTGCGAAGTTGGCACCCTAGATTTTTCTTACCCTTGGACCATGTTAGTGCCATAGCAACAAAAGTTTCGCTTGTAACAAGCTCCATTGAGCCAAGTCCTTTTTTGTGACATAAGGGCCTACACTATACTCTGAGTTTCATGCTTGTGCATCACCCAGACAGACTATAATGTTTACCAGTAACAGCTATGCAACAACAGAAGTTGTGAGCAGAAGAATGAAAACACAACAAATTTTTCAAGTTAGGCTCACCAATTGAAAAATAATTTCCGGTAGAAATACGGAGAGAATTAAATCTTCCGTCAAGTAGCAGATCCATTGTGAAACTCTAACTGCAAAATATCAAGATATACTCTACTGTAATGCTTAGGTAAGGAAGCTGGATATTTGGATAAAAAGGCTGTAATACTTTAATTACAAATATTCCTTGCATAGTTTCAGAATGTTTAGTCTACTTTATCGAAACAGTTGTAATATGGCAACCTAGCCCCCCTAAACAATAGTATTTTACAAATGATCACCAAATTCTCGAAACGAGGCCCAATATTTATCCTACTGATTTTGCCCAGAATTCATAAATTGGAGTCAGCGGTCTTGGTTGAGGAGCCAATTAACACTGTATAGCCAGTCCTAACGAGTCTCTGTATATGAAGCAGGAGCAATATGGTTTCCAAACCAAAAAGAGATGCAGCAGTGTTGATAACATTTCTAGCATTGAGAGGGACCCACTGAGAGATAGCTTTGACTTCTGCAGTGTACTAAAGAACAGATAATGATCTCAACCCCATCGCCACACAAGCAACTAAACACATGATATGTAAAACTGTTTCTAATCTGAGTCCGCCCTTCATGGCGTAACATATACATGACCCTCGTGGTTGCAATTCATACTTTGAGGCAATCTAAAATCTTAATTTGAGTCCTATATTAACTCGGCACGTAGCTTTGATCCATAATCCCTGTTCATAAAAAGCAGCAACATTAAGATAAATCAGCGGAGAGAAAAGCGTGGGTAATTAAAGCATATATTTGTCAAGTATAGCTTTGCCAATCTCTTCACGTCCTCTTTAGCTCCAATCCTCCAATATTGACGAATTCCTATTTGAGAAAATCTACTCGTTTTAATGAAAATCCGGTAAAAAAGTAATCTAGATTAAATTTCAATGTAAAAAAACGTTTTCGTTGTAAACACAAAGTAGCTACAGTTTTTCCTTGGATATCATTTGCTAGTAAGATCTAATGAAATCGATTCTTTTTCCTTGTCAATATTGGCATTCACTGTTTAATTTTGAATCAGTCTAAAATATTCATGTTCCGTCTCGACAAAAGCTGTTCAAACTAGTTGTAACAATAACTGCGTTTCTACCCTACCGAAATAACGCTTGTAGCATTAGAATTCTAGGCGTTTTAAACACTAGACCTTATAAGCTTGTTTTTAAGGATTCAAGGGGAAGGTTCTAGGCTAAGTTTTTGGTAACTGTGTGCCACTAGCATATTCACAATGGTACAATTGGCTAGACCAGATTCAACAAACATGATAACTCTTGTTTTTCAAATTCGCTAAGAATCTTTGGGGATTGAGTCTCAGGATTAAAAGCTTGAATTGTTTTATTTCTTCGTTTTGAAAAGTTTTCTACAAAGTTTCGTACTTTTAAAAACCTAAAAGAGATGAGATTTCCGCTTCATTGTCAAAAATGATTCACCGTTGCCTAGAACAAAATGTGCAAAGTGGGCAAAAGGTATTTAATACCCACTATAGCGGTAGACAGATCCCTAAGTATCATGGAAGAGTCTCCCTCCCCGTCGAAAGATATCGATTGATATTTTGAAATGCTTTTGATTCGCACTTTTTCTCTTGTTATTTTTGCATTATTCAAAAAGAAGCAATGGGAGTGCTCCTGTTTGTCATTAAATTTACCTGATCATAGCTATTTCTGAATCTATACAATGTGGTAAAATATTTTATTCTTCTTGTTATTATAGTTATTGTAGTTGTAGTGTTATTGTTTGTATGTTTGGTTTATGACGACGTCCCAATCCTGTGCACATTTCATTATTATAAAAATGAAAAAAAATGAAATATGACAGTGTTCGTGACAGCGTTCGTGTTGGTTTGACAACGTGTTCGTATTGGTTAGGACTATCGTTAAATGGTTAATGGAATTAATCTAAAACAAATTGAATAATGATGAATGCCAACTGAAAAGGACCATTATAAGTATTTTTTTCGCAACCTTATTGGGATTTTCCATTATTCGTGTTTCGTCTTTGAAACAACAAACTTAATAACTCTATCTGAAATATTATTGATGTTACCGTGATTCGTTGTAATTTTCTAACTCTCGTCTTTTGGGATTTTTCATGAATCTCCCTGGGACTCGAAGAGGACGAGGGGCAATCCACTCAAAAAATCCCGTACAATTTTACTTTTGACTAAAACCCGAAACTTTTCTCAAAGCTATTTTTCCTCGCAGTGACCCCCATTACGGCCCTAGACTATATTCTGATGAAAAGCACTTTAAGGATCTACTGATGGCTGATTTCTATCTACCTTGTAATTCCTATCTATCTATATTATATTTCTATACTGCATTATATTCGATTTCTGTCTGTTTTGTATTTCCATAAGTAATTTCCATTATCGAAGAACCAGTGACGCACGCTGATAATTAACACTGAATTTTGATAATTGCTTCTACAATCCTCTAATGCATTAGAAATCCACCTGCTAATCCCATTAACTAGAATCGATGAATTTTCAGGAGAATCAGGTTTGTGTATTTAGCCCCTAGTTCCCTTGAAGAGAGTTTCAAGGAAAAACAACAGGGGATTAGAATATAGAGCCAGCTCCCTACCCTGAAGTTCTGAAATAATAAGATTTTTAGTACCTCTCTGACAAATACTTACATAAAAAATTCTCAGCCCTGACGTATACACATAATCCAAATATCGTAAGGTATATTTAATGAAAAGTCAAAGCCCCAATTGTGGCTGTAATATTTTGCCCCCATTTTGCTCTATGTGCATGTTGTAATTAGATAATTATTCCAAAAATTATGACTTTTAAGGTTTAAGTGTTGAGGCTAAACTGAAAGTTGCAAATACAATAGTAGCTATAACCTCATTCGAACAGTCCTTCTCCTTGCCCATCTGAGTTAGATATGGAGAGTGCAAAGGAGCTTCATGGAGTTGCATGCAGAGCTACTCATGGAGTAATTGTCACAAAGGGAGGATGAAGGGGAGCTTTTTGAAATACCTCACCCTACGTGGTCTGACTTGAAAGGAGGCAACCACACCGTAATTTAGTAAAGATATCAATAGGAGACTGGCATTGGTCAACAGAGCTCAGTTACACAGAAATATCAACGAAAACGCAATACTATAGAGAACACCTTGATATATATAAAAAGGAAGGTGTGTTAAGATTGAAAGAGCAAACAGCTTGGAATTTAGAGACAGAAATCAGTCCCTTTAACTCCCCGTCAACAGAAAACTGCTTAATCCCATATGCAGTATAAGCTGTATTAAGCCCCCGGGGGGGGGGGGGCACATCAAATTTTGATGTTCTAGATGGGGCTTATAAGAGTAGGCACTTTTTAATGAGAGTTAGGAGAAAATGTTCTTCACTTTCAAACATGTAAAGTTTGAAATTCGCAATATTTCGATGGAATTAAATGCATCTTTTAGCTATCCTAATTCGCCACGTTTTACTATGTAGTATTTCTTGTATGAAGACGGGGTAGGGGGTTTTAGAGTTTTTACGATATTGCACTAGCATAATATCATATCAGCTTCAATAAATAATTCTACCGCAAAATTCATAATTTATTAAGCACTCAGATCATACACAAAATGTTAGGGAAGACAACAGCAATGTTACCAGATATTCATTACTCAAATCAATTTTCAAAGATATCACAAGACTAAAAAACCACCAAAACTAATGATGGTTAGCTTGATACTGTTCCCAAGAGGCGAATTGATTCTTAAAATTATAATCCACCGATCCGCATGCCATCCGGGAATGATAGTTGCCATGGATTCTGCTTTGCGTCCTGACAAAACATAACAATTCTAGACAAGTAACTTTGATAAATATCTTACACTAAATTTGTCTTCTCAGCTCAAGGCTCGATTGGGCAGGTGGGATATTCAAAATCGATGTTTCAGCTTCATAAACTGGATTGTTACGGGGAACCATGTCTACCAGGGATCCTTATCTCGGTCTTGTACATACCGTCTTTGATCGGGACAAAAATTGAGAATGGTGAGGAAAACCTTAATAAAACTTAAAGCCTTTGCGTCTAACACTCATCAGAGTAGTTAGTCAGAAAAGTCTTTGATTGAGGATGGCGAGAAAAGCCTTAATGAAACTGAAAGCCTTTGCATCTAACACTCATCAAAAAAGTTAGTCAGAACAGTCTTCGATCGGTGCAAAAATTGAGGAAGGTAAGGAAAACCTCAATGAATTCTTAAGGCTTTTGAGCCTAACACTTATCAGAGTAGGATATCAGAACAGTCTTTCATCGGCACAAAAAATTGAGGATGGTTAAGAATATCAGAAACTTAACAAATACTTAAAGCTACAATAAAAGTAAAGAATATCTTGATGCAGTTCTTAGGGATTGAACAAAATTCAGAATAGGTGGAGGCAAACTCTAACTTTGTGTGTGATAGAGAAGAATAGCTGTTTCTGATAGGAATAATTTTAATTAGTAGATGCACTCAAATTCTATTTCAAAGCACTTATCTGAAAATATTTTGCTGGACAAAGTTGAATACGTTAAACGCATATATACAGGGTAAACAATATAGTAAGAAACATGGTGCATTATCAGATAAGAGGTGAGATGCAGCATTGACAAATTTAAAGCCATTCTACAATTCATTACTGCTTCTTTGCTAATGTATCCATCCCGCACTAAGCTAGTACAGTCTTTGATCGGTTAAACCGTCTAGATGGCGAGAGCTTATCAGAGACAACACCGAAACATTATATGTGCTAAAGTTTTCGCCTGAAACTCATCAGGCAAATACTTAAAAGGAGAACAAAAATCGAACCCAATGATCAATATAGCTGCACAATAATATATTTGTCAAGCAATTTTATTACTGCATCTTCAGGCAAATTGCTTCTGATATGACGTCATAGGTGCACACCGAGACTCACAAGGCCTAGTCACTTAACAAAGTGGTGTTTTTAAAAAGAGCAAAATATTAACTACCAACGCTTTTCGTCTGACACTCGTTGTCTAATACGGGCACCAATTGACCTGCAAATAATTGACCGGTATAACGAGGTGGAAATATGAACGGTTGTTTTTCACAATATCATGCATGTTTCGCACCGAAACAGCTTGTCATGATAACGAGGTTGTCGTACCAATGAGGTTTCCGTGTGGCGGAGTTCCACTGTACATTAGGAGGAAAGAGACAATGAAATGAAACCCAACAAATAATTAGACTCAGAGATGGCTCGTGATCGGTGTATTTGAAATGAGTTATGATGCAGGAAAGACAAAACAATCACCGGTGCTGCAATGCCACCAACAATGAAAATACTTTTTTTCTGTTAATGCTACTATCTGGAATAAATGCAAATTATTCTAAGAGCACGCAATGCTCTAAGGGACTTCAGGGGGGATTTGCATTATTTCATGATAGCAAAATATCTATCACTGAAAACAACACAACAAACAAAATATGAGATCCATGGTTTTGATGTAAACATGCTCAAAACATCATTCCCGAGTGGAATGTTTCCTTGCTGCCGATGATGCGATAAAGTTCTCACTGGTTGTTTACACATTCTGGGTTTTCAAGCAAAGGGATATGAGAGTTTTCAGGTTTAATATTTGCTTCCTGTTAAGCGAATAAACTAATTTAAGAGGGAAAGCTTAAAAGGAGTTTGCTATTTTTTCTTCCGATTTTTCGCACCATCTTTTAAGTCGCTTCAAATCACATACATCTTGTTTCAAAACAATTGTAAAATTCGTAAGGGGAATGAATCTCTACACGAGTCATAGTTCTTTCAGCTTAACTATTTTTTCAGCTGAAGTCCACTTTCATTACGTTGCTTTACGCTCAAATCAGTCTCTCTACAGTGTTGACATTTCACAACAACATTTCACAAAGTAGACGCTTTCGCAGTTTTCCGAAAATGGAGACAAGCTGCTAAACCGACAAAGGCTGCTCATCACACTAATGATTCCACGAGATGATTAGCTGCACGTCTGCAAAACATCTATTTGAGTAGAACACCATTTCGACCGTTTGATGAATGTGTTTATATCACCTTTGTTGTGAGATAGATTAGTTTTTGTGTAAAAAGCCCCGCCAATTAGGCTTTCTACCAGTTTTGGAATGTTAGTCGTTTAAATTCTACTGTAACGCAAAACAGATTAATCAATCATTCATATGAAAGCGTTTAAAAGTTAAATAAATAACTGTTCCGAAACGCGAACAACCATTTAGTGCTTTTTCAAATCGAATAACTCCCGATTGTAGGTTAAAAAGGCTTTTATCTATTAAGGGAGCAATATTTGGCTGAAATGCACAAAAGAACGCATGAAATTATTAAATTTGCCATAAATAAGTGGTACCATTTAGGCTTTTAATACAGCCAGGGAGTACTATTAGGCAATAACAGCACCGAAAAATAAGTTTCTAATACATATATTGTATTTCTTTGGAAATCTCTGTACAATCGTTACTGGTTCATATAAAACTCTTTAAACATATTTACACAAGTTTATAATGTAGAAATCTGAACTAACCCAAAATTAAAAAACTTCCCGAGATATAATATATTCAATTCAATATATTCAGTGGAGTAAAAGGTGCATATCTATTTTCAGAGGTACATCTCCAATCATATGCATTCAAGAAGACGGTTACTTACATGATCAGACTGACAAAAGACTAAATTAGATTTTGAAACACCGTTGTAACGCAATGAAGACTCTGGGATTCCATTTTCAGGGATTGAATTTATCCTGCTTTCTGCTATCAATGTCATAGCATCAAAACTACCATTATTACAGCCTGTAGTATTTATATATCTGCAAACTGAGATCGAAAATAAGGAATATCTATGTAAAGTAGCTGCTTTGACTTGCTTGTCCCGAAAATAATTTGGCACTTACGAAATAGAGTCAATGAAATATAATTTTATTGGGAGTTAAATTCGACTTAAGATGGAATAATTAGGCTTTCTTCACTTTTGGTAAATCATTGTTGGGCAGTCGCATTGGAAAATAGCCGGATTAAGCTATCATGGCCCTGATGGAAATATTAAAAGAAATGCCTCTGCTTCACGTAGTCAGCTTTTTCATCCATTTTGCTCTGCATAACACGAGGTCAATTTATTTTGACTTAAAAGGTTCGAGCAGACAAATTTTCAGCATTATAGCTATCCAAGGCCTGAGAACAAAGTTCCCCTCCCTCTCTCTTATTGTCCATAGAGCTGAAATCCCTCAGTTTAATGCCATTGGCTGCAAGTCAGGCAGTTGGTGATACGACTAGTTTCTAGGCTCACAGTTTCTTTAGGTTGCAGGCTGGCGGAAAAAACTAGTGTTTTCTTCATTCCCCAAAGTTCGAATAAGCGTAGGGATGGAGAGCTTTTGCCACGATACTTGTGATCATTCTAAAAGCTATATCATTAGAACTAGTACTGTCAGATAGAGCTCTTCTTTTGTACTGGGTACTGGGTGCAGTCTATGCATTAATCTAACCATTTGGTAATAGCTCCTGTGTGAGGGCCTCACTTAACTTTTTCAATGGTGGTTATTTTCTATTTCCTTGAGCATGCATTGTCTGAATTATTCGTAACGTAATTTGCATAGTAGCATGAGGTTGAATTTTTAAGAATATATGGACTGGAAAGATTTTAATTTTTATTGAAGTCAAATTTGATAAAATGGGGAGGTTTTCTGTTTGCGAATTGAAGGCTGAACGTTGTTGCAGAAGCATGTGCGATGTATTAGGATTTTAGTTAGCTTTTCAGCTGTACGATTATACAAGGGCCCTGAAGAGAGGTTATTGATCCCAAGTCCTAGCACTGAAATAATCTAAAATCCAAGTACCAATGAAGAAAATAGAGAAATTCCCAATAATGACGTTTTTAATAATCCTAATCCCAAATTACTTTCTCATTCGTTAATCTTAGTCCCAAAATTTCTAATATAATTTTCCCAGTTAAATAAGGCAAATCGCAGTTCCCGATTCACCACTTCCCGACCCTAGTTAAAGGTGATTTAGATTGATCATGGACGTATATAATTTCAGATAGAGCTCTGCAAACAACGGTAAATTTTAAGGGTACAGCAGGTATAAGAACTGTACAAACAGAAGATATTCTCCATAATGTACAATGTATTATTAACAACCAATACGTTGCTCGTCTGACTTACTCTGCTTTTAGCAATCCATGTTATTTCATTTCACCAAGAGTGTTGTTTTCTCTGCACATCTATAAAGGATGAGAGAACCTTGTAGGTGACTCGCGGCAGCGGGTATGGTAAACGATTCTACACACTAGAAAAATGCTTACGGACAATTTACGAAAAAAGTAGGCAAAAAGAATTCCTTAGTATCCAGATAAAGAAATGTAAAACGCCGGTTCTTCTTTGTGTGCTAAGGGTCTGTTAATACTTATGGACTAGAAGTGTATGGAATCTATCATACCTACCAAGAAGAGTGCCAATCCAAAGAGTCCCGAGAAACTGCATGCGGTAAACCATTCAGATAACAACAGCAAATGATTCCAATCCACCATAACAGCCATGATTGCTTGGTAATATCATCCATAACTTTGCATTCTGGTCATTTATCACCCCAATAGTATCTTTGTTATTACTTTACTTTTTCATTGGGCTTCGTTCCCCTGTGATCTGACGTCAGCAGCCTCTTTATGAGCTTCAGCTGCTAGCTTGTATCGACGGATTCTGAGAAATGAACATTATCAAGAACTCATTAGGAGTTTTTCCATTTCAAAGTAGCTGGGAGTTGTAACCTAGCCATCTCGGAAGGATTCTTTTAGGATCATTTTGATTGGCTTGGTGAGATACGTACATTGATCAAATTTGAGAAAATTCTCTTAAGCATTTCCCAAGACATCGTTTCTTGATGTCTAGCCGATTTCTAGAAATCGTCAAAAAAGGCCGTTGTAGTTATGCATGCTGAATTGACCGCGATTTCCCTAATCAAGTAACAAGATGAGGAAAATATAGTCTTAGGCTATTTCTGGGATGCTAATTCCAAATTTGTCACACAAAACCCTGTATAAACAGCTTCAAGTCTGCGAGGAGCCTTTTGAACATGTATTTGGTGGTTGCTTAGTGGGTACAATGTCAACCTTAACTTCTTTAAAAGTTGGATAAAATCATTTGGTTCATTGGAAGGGGCTGGTTGAAAAATATTGGTCATTAGATAACCTAACCAAAATTGTATCCTGAAAACTAAAAGCCAGGAAGACATAACACATGGTTGCTTGGATAAGATTCTTTGACTTTTGTTTTGGTTAGTTAGTAACCCGTTTGATTTGTGCAAAGATTGGACAAATGCAGAAAGTCATCAATGTTTTATTACTCTTCTATGCCAACCTGAGGTATAAATGATAGATGGTTAAAATAATAATAACTAAATTACTTGAGATACAAAAAGAGAAGTGACGAAAACAATCAAGAATGCTTACCTTCCCATCACTGGACGATTCCTTGATTTTCCAGTGGGAGGCCTGGGTACAATACTTGAATTGTCAATCAGTTGATTTTCTAAATTTCCTTTAACTTTCCCCATGCAGGCTTCAGGGTAACAAGTCCTGCCTTGTTCCTCTGACTTGGCCGTCTTTACATCAGAATCAGCTATCTTATCTTGCTTTACCATACGCAAGTCATTTCCACGACTATTTGTACTCCCCATAACTCTACTACCACAAGAATCACTTTCAAGCCCTTTGATACTCTTTTCAACACTAAGATTATCAGTAATAATCTTTGATAAGGGCTCACAGTCCTTGCTTTTCTCATTATATTGCATCTCCATGGCCGATTTTGAAAACTTTAACCTCTCTGAAGTCTTATTTTCATATTCGCTTTCTACAGATGACTTTGGGGTACACTGCTGGCCAGCGTTAGATAAAAGGCACTTTTCGTGTTTTGAAGTGCTTTCATGTAGGTTGAACTGGGTCTTACAGTCTTCGGCGTTGAACAATTCGTGCTTAGTTTCTCGTTCGAATGGTGCAAGATCATACTTTTTACCATCTGATCTTAAAGTAGGCTTCGAAGATTCTTGATTATTGCACAGATCAGTTACAACATTTTGTTTTCCAATATTTACATCATTGCTAAGATCAGGCATTCGACTTTTGCCATCAGAATTTTCTAAAGTATCTCTACATTTGTTGTTGAGTACAGTAAAATCGGGCTGATTGTCACTTTTAACATTCCTAACTGTTTCTTTACTATGCTGAGGAATTGAAGTCACATTTTCCGAGTCCGGGTTTCGTTTTAAGGTTATTTTCACAACCATACCAGAGGCAGTAGCTGCTGTATTGTTGTTTTTTTCTCCCAATCCGGTATCGACATCATCTCCAACAATTTCTAGACTCGTCTTATCGTTGTTTTCAGTAGTCTCAATGACTGAAGGAACGAGATTTTTATTAACTTTCACGTCGACCTGTATATTATCTGTTTTAAAATGGTGATGGTTCGATAATTGTTTATCTACATAATTAGTTTTGTCGTTAGTGACGTGAGAATTTCCAATTTCTCGTAATTCAGCATTAGCATCATTCTCATTTTTACTAATATGTACAGGGGACATATCATGAACACTATCTTTAACTGCAATTGGAAAATCACCAATAGCATCACATTTATCCAAATCAGTAGTCTTCATGTTCGCAATGTGAGCATTTCCTCTAATACCAACTCCTTGCAACTCAACATCGGCATCATTTTTATTCTTACCAGAAAATTCAGAGTGCATATCATGTACACCATCTTTCTTTTCGATTGGGTAACCACTATTGGCACCAGGACTATATTCAGATTCTACTACCTTGTTTTCAATCGTTTCCCTAGAGCATCCTCCATCATTTAGCATTTCCTCTTTGTTTTCTATTTTATCAGCATCGTGTTCATCTGAGTTCTCTTCGATCTTCGCGATCACGGCTTTGATATTCTCTGAATTACCAATTTCTCTTTTGTGAAGTTGAAATGCAATATTAGAGTTTTTACCAATTGGTTTTTCTTTCGTATCGTTATACTCAACAATGCCTTCCGAGAGGCCATCATCGCACTTCCCATCAGTATTTCGTTGCCTCGCATCTACATTGGTTCCATGAACAGTTTCCGGCCTCACTTCTGCCTTGGCTAGTAAATCAATCAGCTTGCCATCCGGCTTTTCTCTTTTTTGCTCCAGCTTTTCAAAAAATCCTTTTAATAAATAAACTGCTCTCGAACTATCTTGACTCGAGCTTGACTTGAGGCGCTTTTTGCTGACAGATTCCTTGCTGTGACTACTTTCACTTAGCTTTGAATCGCTTTGTTCCGTTTTCTTTCTATTTTTACGCCTGGAGTCATCTGTAGGCGACATTAGTGGACTTTCTGGACAAATGTTAGTATCCTTACCGATGCCAGTACCATTTCGGGGAGATATATCAACGGCGGTACAACTGGGAATTTTGATATTTTCATCCTCGCATAGAGAGTCTTTAGCTAAAATAGCAACATCGTTGTTCTCATAGTTGTGAGCTTTACCTGTAAATATATTAGAACTGCGCACATTGATTTGTAAGTCACCACTCTTATCATTGTAATCTGGACAAACTGAATCATGATCTTTGCCGTTAGCAATCACATCTTTATTATCAGGGCTATGACCTTCATTAGTTGAATTAGGAAGCATCTTGTTCCTGACTCCATGAGGTTCATTACTATAAATTTCCACACTACATGATTTCCTTTCTATATCAGGATAGTTAGTGTTTCCATCTTTTTGGCCATCTCTTTCAGTTAAGTTTCTTTCCATCCGTTCTTGTTGTCGTGCTTCGTAATTAACGTCCGATATTCCCATGTTGCCTCCATCAACAACATCGACGCTATTATAGTCAGCTTGCCTAATGTTATCTTCATCTTTGTGCCTGCTTTTACATACAGAAGAAGATGCTGGTTTTAAAACATCTTTCCCATTAAAATGAATATCATTAGAGTCATCATCACCAGCTGCCTCTTCGTGGTCTGCGAGATACCCTTTAGAGTTATCGATCTCTGCGAGGTTGGCCTTTTTAACACTATGTTGCTCTGAGTTTTCTTTACTCCTGCTCTTAGAAACAAGCGAGTCGGGTTTCACTGTGTCGTAACGGATAGGCAGTATCAGTTCGTTCAACTTTCTAACATCGGGATTGTCTTTATGTTCGATATTCCCTACATCGGTTCCCTGTTGGCGTGACGAGGACCCAGCAGCCTTTTCAGCAGACATAGCATCATTTTTTGGCTGGGGAGTTAAGGTATCAGGCTGCATTCTTATCTTCACTTTTGAATCCTTGATTATTGTTTCTTTCATCACTTGTAAGAAGCTTTTGGGTAGTCGAACTGGTGCAGCCGGCTCCTGAGAAAGAATCAAATTTAAAATCTAAAAAATTCATGCAACCACCCCCAAAAATATTCTTTATCAATTGTTATATTCTGTAATTTCAGTTCTTTGTAAATGCAGTCCTATGTAATTTCAATATTAGGGGTTTGTGTTATGGCTCTGGGATGGACATGAGTATCTTTTCTGTAATTTTATGTATTTGGTCCATCTTGCAAATTTCTAAGCATTATATGTATAAAAATAAAAAAATATGTCCTGAAAAGACCTAAGACTAATCCGAGAAAAGATATTGAATTTTCAATGCAATTCCTGATTAAAACTCGGCATTCCACTTACCTTAAACTCTTTGACTTGTGGCTTTGGGCCATCCAGCAATCCCTCAAGTATTTCCTTCGGCAAAACATCTTGCATTTGCAGGGGGTACTTTCCGTCCTTTCCAGAGATTTCCTCGTCATCTTTGTGAAATCCACTTTCGGCATAACTCCATCTTCTCTTTTCAGCTTTCAATTTCGCATTATCATTCCCCAGACTATCGTCAGCTGGTATTTGGTCATTGGTTCTCGGTAGGTCTGAGATGTTGGTGTTTGCTATATCAGGCCGTACTCCTTGCGGTGTTGGACAGTAATTGACTTGAGTGCTGGAGGCTGTTGTCGTTGTCAAAGAGCCGTCGGCAGTGGATTTCTCCCAGTCAAGTGGATCCTTGTCACATACCCCTTTCCGAGACATGGCATCGTAGAAGCAGGCCGATAAATACTGCAATTAGAAACAGAATCATGAATGAAACGTTAGAAATACGGTTTTGTACATCGTAGGCCCAAGTTTACACGTTGCTGATCAGCCAGTGTGGTGATAACCGGGAGGGCACATTTGGTCTCTTGATCATATACTTATATTTTGCTCGTTGTTCTTGCAACTTCTTAAACACTCTTTTATGTATTTTGACCCATATTCTACCATTTAGAAATGTATTGAAGAATTCACTAAGGAACATTTCTCTAAGTTTGACGCCTTGAGTGATCATCAAGATATATAAAAAAATTCAACTAGCTATTTACAAGAAAATACAATATCCTAGAAAAGCATACATAAGAGCAATAATAAAATAATAAAACGATGAAAATTTCACTCGTTAGGAGGGACTAATTGGTGATTGTGGAAATAAAACTTATTTGAATTCTTAAAGTTAGTCTGAGCCCTTTGTTTACTGCTTTTTGTCTTGACGTAATCATATAAAATATAACATAAACACCAAAAAATTGATGTAATTACGTAGTTTTAAGACGTTTTTCGTCAGTAAATCATTAAATACATTTTTATCGAATGAAGCTCATGTGCATTATGGTATTAAGCACTATCTCAAGGCTTAAGCCATTTGGCCACATATCCGAAACGAGGTAGCTTCGGTGCAAATTCATTTATTATCCGAAGTAAAGAGAATTTTAAACAACACTTGTGTACAACCTCATTAAAATGTGCAGTTTTGTATGTATAAAGTGCCATTAGATGAAACCGACATTAGTAACTGACGTTTCAAACGTTCGTTTTTTCCAAAGTCGCTTTGAGAAGTTTGACAAAAATGCATACGCTTGAAACGTAAGTTACTAATATTTGCTTATCTCATAGTAATTTATCTCTATAGTATTCCGTAGTCTGTATCTACATACATCCTTGAAGTAGAGATGTACAGAGTGATGATAGACAGGAAACGAGAAAGGAGACAGCCTCTTTGTTACTCAAAGTTCCATGCATATATGCAATCATCAGACAGACTAAAATCAATCATAGACCATCATAGTCTATCTGATGATTGCGCAAGCAAGTAAATTTAAGTTAAAGAGTCCTTTCTCGTTGCTTATTTCTTATCTAATGGTACTTTACAAAATTATAACTGTCCATTTACTATATTTACTATCAGCACCACACAGGCATTAAAGATTGTTCATTAGAATTTGTGATGCCAATTGAAATTTGATTTACCTCATAGTCTGGACGATCCATGTAAGAAAGACCTTCGACATGATCGAGGAATCCATTGAACTCTACTGGCAGCTGTTTCAGAAGCAGTTTGTGGTTATATGCCTTCTTGAACTTGCCAACTTCCTCCTGTAAAAAAAAACATCATGTTGTAGAGACCTTTTTGATCAGAAACATCTATTTTCGCATTGATTACGCTGGAGAACCTAAAGAGCTCATCGATTCATGTCACGTGGGTTGGAAACTCTGCCGTGTCGAGAGAATACGCCCTTTCTTTGGGGGGAGTGGCTGTCGTTGCTTCATATTTCTTATATTTGGTACAAAATCCTTACTATTTCAAAATCTCACAGCATAGATCATTTCATATTTCGAAAAGATTAGACCATATTTCAAGTAAAAAATCGAAATATTTATGTTTTTCATCAAGAATATAGATTATTTGATATTTCAAATGCCCCTAAAAGAGCCTTAGAGAAGAAATCTCAAGCTGATGTCATTGACATAGAGTATATTTTCATAGAGACTTGTTGCTTAGCAACCCAATCAGCAATATCGAAGCAGTCTTGAATCATAAACTTAACTCTCACGGAAAATACCGTGCTGATAAGTTGCTCTTTTTCCTCAACTTCCCTTTCCTTTCTTCTTAAGCTGGTGAAGTATATCTTACTCTAACCTACGATATTTCAATGCTAACGATGAAATGGTAGCTGAAACTTCCTGAACTTACATCCGGCCCTGACTGAATCTCAAAACAATTCCAGGCCAATTTATATCATAAAGGAGTGTTATTTTCTTGATGAAATCAAAGCATTCGTGCACAGTTTCCTTAAAACAACAACCAAAATAAGTTTATCGCGTTCTAAATTTATTCAAGTCAACATTTCCAATGACCTTTGATAGATTAAAAGACTCAAACAGGAAAGAGGAGAGATGAATCAATTGATTAAAAGAAAAAATTCCAAATGAAGATATATTTTCTAAAATTCGGAGTGATAAGATGCAGTGTAAAAACCTGTGGACGAAAGCAAATTACAAGATATTTTCACAAAATAGATCGATATTTCAAATTGAAAGAGGAATATGTGAAAAAACATTAGGTTTTGCGAAAGGGACATTGGAAATATCAATTGAAATTGGAAAAAAAAGTAACGGATTTCTAATCAAAACATTTTAGATATGAGCGAACTTAACACAAATCTTATTCCTTGAATCGATAATAAAAAGTTTCAGATTTGGCATCATGCTCTTGAAAGGTCTCGATGTATTTTCTTTCATCACTCAATTTTGCTAAAGATACCCGAACTTTGCCATAAAAGTCCAAAGTCCAAACTAACCAGCATTAATTTAACTAATTATATGTCAAGATTTCTTTAAAAACATGTCTAGTTTATCTTCAATTCTTTAATGAGCGTTAGTTATTTCTGCATTAGCACTTAAGTGTGAAATTGTCAATAAAGAGACCACAAAAGGGATAAAAAATTAAATTTTACATTTTGGCCTAAAGAGGGGGACTATAAAGTACAATTTTCTGTCTGTGTTCGAATATTTTTGATAAGACAGTGTGCTTGATATTGCCATAATCACCATTATCATACCTTATCCTTTAACTTTCTCCAGGGCAGCCCACCTTGAGCAAATTCCACGATCATATAAAACACGGACCACAAGTCATCTCGTCGACTCATCTCCTGCAGAAATATGAAATTGAATTCATTTGTGAAAATAGAAATGACACGGGCAGGATTCGAACCTACGACCACACAAGGGTGGGGATGGTATACGTTGCATATTGTTTTTTGAAGATTTGTAAGTAGAATTTTGAAAATGAAAAGCTTCAGTTAACTGAACAGGCGGGGATGACCAAGTGGTAAGATCACTGGACCCTTCTATAAAGGATCCCGGGTTCGAAACTACCTTCAGACCTATCATAAACTGTGCGGAGAAAAATGCCAAAAGGAATCATAAGGTGTGGTCACATCGAGAGGAAGGACCACGGTCACACTGCTCGATTATTCTACCTACCCAGTGGACCCTTTGTGCTTTGCACATAAACCAATACCTTACGGATAGTAAGCCTCTCAACAACTATCAATATACTGCTCGATTAGTTTGCCTATTCCGTGGAACCTTGACCAAATCAATGCTATACGAAGATAGTAAGCGTATTTGCCTATTAACAACTATCAACAATCACTGATTTTTCGATTCTTGCCTCTTCTGAAGAAATATGACGGTCAAGTTGTATTAGTTTTATTCAACATTAGACAATAGGAGGGAGAGGGGAGGGGCATTAGTAAGAAGAACAGGATATACGATTTAGTCCTCCTTTAGAACACATACATATTCTAAAACCATGTACGGCAATACCAGACACCCAATCTCCAAATTTTATTGAACATATAAAGGTTATCCAGAAATAAACTGCATCTGTCAACGCTGCGGTGAAATTTCGTCAGTAACTTTAAAAACCATCAAAAATGTGAGCAAAGCTTGGGGGATGAAGATTTAATCGAAACGTTTAAAGATGCACTTTACTCCTGAATTATCTGAAACACATAGGGAAATAGCAAAAATTTAAAGTAAGCAAAAGAGATTTGGGGAATTATCCAAAATTGTGAGGGTTTCACTACAGCAGCTAGTTGTCTTCATAGTAGAAAATATGTTACCTTGTTGTCATGAGCATTAATGGATGCGTATCTCACTGTTCCTCTGAATCCAGCCACGGGTCTTGGCTTGGAAATAAGAAGTGGATTAAGATTAGCATATCATGCGTTTATACATGCATTTTAAAATCAAATATGCGTATCTAAACTGTTGTTTTCTAAGGTTGAGTAAGCTATCTCAAATTATGCATTGACATGCTCAAAACCTCAAAGCAAAGTCCTTGCTTTATGTTGATTTTGAATGAAGAACCTAAATTGTTAGAATTCCAATTCTGGGTATAAGAATTCGTTAAATTTTATTTCCGTTATCTTCTTCTTGTACTACTCTGATGAGTTTTGTATTGATTGAAGGGAACAAAACTTATCTGAAAGGGAAAGAAAGATGGCAATACAGATTTGAATTTACAAGAGATGCTATACGTTGCGTTTGAAAATTGATACCCTAAATTAAAAGAAAATAGAGACTCACTGTGCGAACATGTCCTTCATTATTCACATACTGTCTACTTAACCCAAAGTCAAGCATGTATACAGTCTTCTTGTTGTCTTTTCTATTTCCGATGGCAAAGTTCGACTAAAGACAGGAATGGGAGTAAGCCGTTAAGAAGGAATGTTAGAATGGGAATATTTTGATGTTTTCATGAACGAAAACAATAATAGGGGTAAAGAAGCCGCAAAACTCTGTAACCGTTCAACCTGTGATTAAATCAAATAGATATAGATCCATAAGAAACTGTTTAACACGGGAAATTATATTCTCTAACAGCCTCTGTGGGCATAACCCGGATTCTAGACCTGATGATGGTATACGAGAATTACAGTAGCCCCCTATGGTAGAATATGAAATCAAATAGGATATTGTATGTCAAGAAGATGAAATATTGAAATCAAAGCCACAGCCACAAAAACCATGATGAAATCTGCAAGTTACACGTAGAAATAGGGCTAAGATTGCGAAGCCACAAACCATTATAGGACCCCTTAACATTAAACAAATCGTGACTTGAGTAGCAAGCACCATAAATAAGATTACCTTTGCACTCAGCACCTTTGACAGCGAACTGTCTGATAAATAGATGTGAAGATTGGTGGTATAAGGTTTTTATTAAAAGACTAAGAGGTGGGGCTTGGAATTTTAAAGAGGTGTTGAGGCTCAATAATTTTTTGGATGATGGTTATTCTAGGTAAAGACAAATTTGTTTGAAGGATTAATCTCGAACCCCATACCCCACAGTATGTATGGTAAGATGAAATTGAAATGAAATAATACGAGCAGAAACAGTCGTCGGGGGTTTGAGATTCTTCTTGTTGTGTTGTTTAAGAGTAAACAGAAATTAGGTTGATGTAGACCCTTCCGTTGCAAAGAGTCCCGAGTAAAGCCTTTCTCCCTTTCCTTAGAAGGATTGGAAGCAAAAGATCTAGTCAACAAATACACACCGGCTTCACATCTCTGTGCAAGAAACCACAGTCGTGAATAGCTCTTATGCAGTCAATAATCTGAGCACCCAATCTGAGTAGAGTGCTATGAGTGAAGAGGCCTTTTGGCTGATTTCTTCGCAGTTCTGCTAAGTTGTTGCCAACCAGAGACATAACCATGTAATTGAATCTATCATTTCTACCGCAGCTGACGAACTCACAAACATGTGGGTCACCTATGAACAGAATATATAATTATAAGAATCTAGTCAGTGTGTTCTTTTCCATTTACATAATATCCTATATATTATTCAGACTTTATAAACATGTATAGAATGATACCTTGGAGTTTTTTGATGACAGCAACTTCCATTTTCAAGACCTGCTTTGACGTTGTTGCTGACTCCAACTTCAAAGCAACCATTTGCTGTGAATTGGTATCGTGAGCTTGGTATATTTCTCCTATTGGAATAAAATTCAATCTTACATGCTACAGAAATTGAATCCATACCTGAGTTCAGTTCATTTTAAGTTTTTTACTTTACAAGATTCCACTTAAAACAAATTTTCTAAAATCAATCAGCTATGAAAACCATTGGAAGCAAGTTTTTCATCTTGGTGCCTATAGCCCAAGCAACATTTTTTAAACCCATTTTCAAATTCCAAATTTTATGTACTAGAGTCTTCCACCAGAATTAATATGGAAACAAAAACCAGTTGCAAATAAAGTGAAGAGGAGAAAAATAATTTTTGGCGCCACTTTTTTTTCAACAAGAGTGCCAATCCAATACTACAAATTAACCACTCCTAGTTCTCCCCAGTTTCACGTTTACACATCATTTTCGTAAAACTAACTAAAGAGCTAACTCAAACCAGGGTGCGCCTGAGTTTGTTTGTATTGTGTAAAAAGGTTCTAGTAGATCACATAATTCTGATTTCTTCAACCAAAATGTCGAAACAAGCATATTGAGGTTGGCCCCCTTTTTTTGATGGGGTAACAGGAAAAACAAATGAATTGACTTACCAAAGCCCCCACCTCCTATCTTCTTTATCTATCAAAATTGAAAAAATCAGTTCAGCATTTCTAAATTCAATTCAAATTTCTCAGCCCTTGATAAATAAGTATTTCAGATCCCAAGTTAATAACACTATTCATGTAAGAATTTTATAAACACTAATAAACATGCATTAAGATCATGAGCAGTTTTACGGCTGAACTTATAGTAAATTAGGCTAAGCATCTCTGCCCTCTGGCGGCAAATGGATAAATTGAGTATTTCATCAATTACCTGGAGATCTAATAAACTCCTTCAAATGAGAAAGCTTCAGGCTTTACCTAGATTTTACAATAAAGAAAAGCAACCTCCCTCTATGCACCAAAAATTGAAATTCAAATTCCTTTGAATTACATGCTCCTAATAAGTTAAAAGATGTTTCTTATTATCTCCCTTTGGTTGATCCCATGAATACTTTTTGAGTATCAGGAAATTAAGTCATTCGGCAAATACTTCAGAATTAATGGTGGGCTATGATGGAGAAAGTCGTAAATGGCCCAAAACGCTTAGCTCACAAGTAAAAATGACCATCTATGTCAAAGTTACCAAAAAGCTACACATCAAAAACACCATTTAGGATTGCACAGAGATTGAATTGTTATAGCGAAAGAATTTATTATAGATAGGTGATAGGTCCACGGTAAACATTTGTGAACCAAGCGATAAAATGTAACTTGAGGAGAAGTTTGGGAAATCACTTTATGCATCATTTTCTCAATTGATTTTCCAAATCCTGCTTTATCTCAGGTTTACTTCTTAACCCTTTCAAGTAGTGGGACTCCTGGTGTGGAAAATTTGTTAATTTTTGGTAGGTGTGATTGTTTTGCCTACATTTGGTGAGTGGTGAGGCAGTTTTTGAGAATGATGTGACTTAAGTTGGTTAAATCAAGGACCCAATAACAAGCACAGTTGGTAGAGCATTGATGTGCAAATTCAGTGCCTGTGGGTCCAAATTCTCCTCAGGTCATTTTTCATTCTCAAAAATCAATTAGATTAAATATAACCAACATATCTATATAAACAGGACATTGTACCATGCCCAATTTGTTGCAGAGCCAGTGTGGAGATAACAGGGAAAGCACATAGGCCTCTGGACCACACATATAAACAAAGAATATGATATCATAGGGATGCATTTGTGTTCTAGCATAAAACAGGGAACTCATACACTTAACTCACCACTTTCCATCTTTGTCTGACAAATTCACCAACTTTGATCAAGTCATCACTCATTTCAGACTTGTTCACAATATTTTGATATCATCTCACCCATCCCTAAAAAAGATAAGATAAGTTTATGGATTACACCTCACACCTGATTGTCGGGTTGTCATAATTCTATTGATTGGGTTTAATACATATTGATGGGGTCTTCAGTTGATTTAGATATGAACACTTTTTCTGATATATGTTTGGCGTTTATTGTCATGTCCTGAAGTTTAACAAGAAGAACTGTTTGGATAACGTTGTGAATATGGAAGACTGTTTAATGCATGGCAATCTATAGAGCCATTACTGCAAGACCTTTTTGATGTATTTTTGACGTTTTATGTAGTTGTCACAAGAGTTAATAGAGCTCTTCCAAATAAACATCTACAAAATAAGCTAAGAAAACCTTCTCATTTTGATGTAAGTGCAGCATGTTTGCTTAGGTCATAAACCCTTTCTGAAACTTTTTCGGTTTTAGAGGCTGTTAACTGAGTTTTTTGCAGAGTTTTGTTGCCGTTTGAGGATTTTCTACTAAATACAATAACACTATATACTTGCATGTTTTAGTATTCCTAATCAAATATTCCACCCCTTGCTAAGTGTCTTTCTTGACTTTCCTAGTTCAGACCAGAGATATCTACAGAGGACAAGGTTCAATACTACCTCTTGATCAATCTTCAAGCGAGTAAACTTCCTTTTTCAGTAATATTCTTTTTCCTTTGAGCGGAGAAGAACATCTAGTAATCTAATAGAAATTTTTGAAAAGGGTCTTATGTGAAGCGCAAATTTCTGGTAATTTCGAGTTCATTGGCTCAGACTTCTACCTTCACCATCATCAAACTATATGAAACTTAAACCACTTTTTCTTTAGGTAGATATGAAATTTCAAGAAATTGATTTGCGAAAGAATTACAAATTTGTAGAAATTACTATACATTGAAAGTTGATTGTAAAAGACAGTCCAAAAAAAGGGTCATTTTTTCTCATCTGTTAATTAAAGTAGAAACAGCATGCATATAAATTTGTTTCATTGAATGCCCAATAAGCACAAAGGCACCCTGACTCTTAAAAATTGGCAGGCACTTTCTAGAGTCTTTTGTTTGTCAGTTTTGCCACATTTTGATACTTACTGTTGCGTCTTAAAGAAATGAAGAACTTGTTAATTGATCCTTGAGAGGTTCTTGCATGATCTTATCGTGATGAAAATCAGCATATGTCAGCAATCAGGACAAAAGAATTTTTCCTACAACACATTTTCTTGCACATTTGTTATATTCTGGTATAACCTTTATGTTTATTCAAACCATGGAGTCAGGTAAGTTGAATGATGAGAGCCGGATAAAGTGTAATTTCGTTCCATGCCCTTTGAATAGGGAGATACTATTACATGTGGTATATAGTAATTTGTTGAACCACATGTACTAGGCATCAGATGATATCTTACTTGGCATGTCACTGTAGGTTGTGTCAAGATCATGAGTTGAACAGCAAATCATACCCCTTCTCCAACTCGGAAGTTAATGAATGAAGCTCGGCTGTTATCATAGTATGAATAGCTGGATGCTTTCCTATCAGCTTCACTCTGTTATGCGTGATCTTGCTTTAGATAATGGTGCAAAGAAGACAAGACCAACTCCATTTGGTTTTGATAGCCTGTTTGGGAAACTAGCAGCTAAGGACTGCATACACTTGCCCATGCTTAATTTGATCTTCCCAACAATTCTTGCGCAACTTAAAAAGAAACCATTTGTATCTGGGTTTGAGCTTCTCAAAAGGCTTAATAGATAAAAGGGTTCGGGATTCAAAACTACCATCAGACCTGTCACAAAGGGTGAGGAGATGCAATTTTTGGGTCCAATTCTATTCAACTTTTACATAAATGACCTTTTTCTATTTATAAGACAAGCAACTATTTACAACTATGCTGATGACAATACTTTAGGTTGTTACTCAAAGAATATACCAGATCTAGTGAAAATTTTGGAAGAAGAGTCCAATGTTGCTTTAGACTGGCTAGCAAATAATGAAATGATTGCTAATCCTGACAAATTTCATGCCATAATTGTAAAGAAGGACAGATCTGACACCACTGGTATCAACATTAATATTAATGGTCACAATATCAAAACAGAATCTACTGTGAAACTGCTCGGAGTGCAACTTGATAACAAGTTGAATTTTGACCCTTACATTTCTGAGATGTGTATAAAAGCTGCAAATCAGCTGAATGTTTTGAAAAGACTAAAACGATTTATCGGTTTAAAAACAAGGAAACTTCTAGTCCAAAGTTTTGTGTATTCGAATTTCAATTATTGTCCTCTTGTCTGGCACTTCTCATCTGCCAAATCTCTGCAAAAGGTTGAACAGATACAAGAGCGTGCTTTACGATTTCAATATGACGATCAAAACAGTTCATATCAAGAACTATTACAATGGGCAGATAGATGCTTTATGCATGTTGCCCGCTTACGTAGTTTCTGCATCGAAATTTATAAGACAATGAAGAAATTAAACCCTTCCTTCATGCTACAGCTATTTCAATTCAAATCTTTTACGATTCTGAATCGCCCAACGAGATATCCATATAATTTGCAACATTACAGGCCAAACCAAGTGACCTTCGGCTCTAATAGTCTTAGGTCCTTGGGGCCAAAAATTTGGAATAGCCTCTCTAATGAAACTAAATCAGCTGAGATTCTTACAATCTTCAAACAAATAATGAAACAATGGAATGGCATACAATGCACTTGCAATATATGCCAGTTCAACACGTCTTAGGGGGTCATTGGTTTTTAGAAAGTAATACAAATTAGCAAATTTTGTCTATTAGTTTTATATATGTAAAAAAAAATTGAATTTGTGTAAATATTCGAATTAGATTAGTTTCTTTTATATTGTATTTAAGAAGCTAGAGTAAATTATTCGAATTAAAATAATGTGACAACGCATGCAAGTTCTCTGTAATTCCAGGCCGAAAAAAGCAAATTGAATTACGAAGTTTGGTCACATCAAGAGGAAGGACCAGGGTCGTACTGCTGCTAGACTAGTCTACCTATTTAGTTTCCCCCTCTTTGCTTTGCGCATTAACCAATACCTTACAAAGATGGGAAGTGTATTTGCCAATCAACTATCAAACATCAACTTATAATCAAGAAGAGTTGTAGGAAGTACCCTGAAGAAAATTCATTACATTCCTGAAAAAGATTATTCAATTGAACAATACTAGCGAGGAATGAGGAATACCTTCTTCTCCTATAGCTTCAGTCCAATTCAAAATAGTAAATAATGTAAACTGGATGTAAAATAGCTGGACCTAAAAGGCCTAGGCCCATTACGTCTGATCTTGTCTGCTGATCGGTGGTCTGTTCGGCTCCTCATCTCTCCAAGAATGATCAAAGGCCGACTACTTTAGGCTCGATTATTCAATTGAAACAAGACTGGAAATCAGATTAATCTGCTTACCTGAAAACACGACAAACAACACCAGAAATTTGTTCATAGATATTTTTGTGCAGACAGACAGAGAGAAAGTAACTCTTGCTTTCATTTGCATTGAAAAGAAAACAAACCTTAGTAGATAAAATATATAAATGTCCAAAAACAGGGGAGCCCATAAATTCTGTTCCGCTCTTTATACTTAGGAAAATAGCCCAAATCAAAGTTTCATCAGAACGAGGATTTCGATATGGCCCTGCTCGAAGGTCTGATTTCTCTTGCAGTCTGACTCTGGAAAGGTCTCAAACATTTTTAAATTTGACACAGGGGAGGAATTCCACATTTTTCAGACTAAAACTCACGGATAAACTCTATGTGTTTGCCTAATTTGACACAGGGGTGGAATTCCACATTTTTCAGACTCAAATTCCCGGATGAACTCTAAGTATAAGCCATAACATTACACAAGAAAAAGCCAACATTATCCCCTCCCTACAGAACAGAGTGGATTTCTGTTTAAGTCCATCTGTATTTGTAATAAGGAAAATACCAGATAGTTGTAATTCAATGTTTTAGCATTTATTGATAAAATGGGCCTTTCTTCTTAAACGTATGCGCAACGAACTAAATTAAATGTGGAATTCCTCCCCTGTGCAAATTCCGTGTTTGCCATAACATGAGGTATGGCTTTAACTATAATAAAAACAGTAATAACATTTTTCCCAAGGGGGCAGGGCTGATTTTATAACCACATTCCCTAAAAGTCAATGTTCCCCCAAATAGTCCTCTTGTATTTCACATGTGAACATGGTCTAGAGATATTACAGGAAAAACCAACCTAGATGACCATTTCTGTTGAAAGTAGCCTTACTAAGGAAAATACTACAAATTTACTAACTAAAAGGCCTGAAAAAATTCCAGGAAAGAAAAATGGCCGACCACCGCAAAATGTTTGAGATCTTTGCGAAAGTCAGACTGCAAGAGAGATCAAACCTTTGAGTAAGGCCATATTGAAATCCTCGTTTCGTTCTGATGAAACTTTGATTTGGGCTATTTTGCAGACTCAAGATTCAGGGAGCCTTAGACCTTGGTGGTTTGGTGGGGGGTTGGAGAAGATTAGCCCTTTTCATTGGTGTATAGTATACGCCTTTGTGGTAGGAAGTGCCATTTCGACGTTCCTTTTTTAGAGATTTAACGTACCCCCCTGTTCCCTTGTTCCCATTGCAATATTCCCAGTTCCCCTTTATATAACTAGCCCTTACAAGACTGTTATTGCTCTATACTCGCGTATGATATCATATCGAGCACTATAGTCAGGATAGGAGGATAGGCATTTTCTACTCGTGTCAAATAATACTAATGATGAATTTCTGCGATCTTAAATTGTGTTTTTGTTTTATCATTATTATTATCATTACTGTTATTATTATTATCATTAATATTTTTGTTTTATGGTTCTACAAATAAAGTCGAATGTTAGTAAATTGGCATCATCTGCCATTATATGTAAATATCAACATTGTTTGATTTACCTTAAAGTTAGTGTTTCTTGTATGTCCTTACAAATCCAGCAAACTGTTGGATAATCCAAATGAGACCTGGGAGAGTGGGTTCGTCTGGGACCAATCTTTGAAATCTGTCTAAATTCGATTTGAATACATCATAGTTGGTATGGAAGGTCATGTAAGGACTTTAAGGAGACAGTTTAAAAACCTTGACCACAGACAACTGAAGCTATTGTGAACTAGTATCGGTGCCCTCGCAGTAGAAGATGGTAAATGTCTTATTTAAGGCTGGCGTAGCTGATAGCAATAGGCTGGTTAATGCCAGCAATTATTTTCAAGTTGATTAGAACCGAATTGATAAAAAAATACAGTTCAAGTCTAATGAGAAATAATGAGGTGCTGGCAATGGCCAATTTCTGTCGGGAATGATTTTCTAATTCGTTCAAATCCGAGGAGGAATTTTTAGGGGGGCAGGGTTAGGCATGGTTTTCAAGACTTGCAGAAGGGGCCCCTTTTTAGTCAAATTTTCAGGTTCAACTATAAAAGGAATTAACGGAATTTATAAGAAAATTTTACAGCTCGGGCTTTACATATACATATTTATAAATATTTAACTCGCTTAGTGTGATCGTTGAAACTCTCCACAGAGAAACTCATAGTACACAATTTTCATATAAGAAACCTAGCTCATTTTTTAGGTCGCCAGTTGCTAAGTTTTCTTGAAAGTTTCAAAGTTTCATTTTCCTGAAAATTAGTCATTAAGTATTGTCAGATGATGATGCACACCAAAATGGATATTAATCCTTAAGTCTTCGAAAGCAACAGATATTAAAAATGTGTCAGAAAGTTTGAATAAGGCAAAACAGGGCCTTTGATGTGCTATTTTCCAGCTTTGTAATACCTCTTCTGACTTTTAAAAGTTTCGTAATAATACTGGTCTTTCTCTAAGAATTTCAGAAGGCGGTAGCGCGCATGTCATGAATTTTCCCATGTTTGAAGGGGAGTCACGCGACATTGGCAGGTCATTGGTATCTTAAACTCTTTTACTTGGACTCGACTCGTCAAGCTTCACAACATATCAAAACATAGTTTTGCATTTCAGTTCACCTTTAAGCACGGAAAAACTGGTATAATATTTTCAATATCTACTCATATTCAGAGGTGCACATCCGGAGAAAAAGTGAGAGATCTAACATTGTAACTAAACTTGCTCGGGAACGAATTTCCTAACGTAAAAATAACGTTGCAATATCAGAATTTCCTTTCACGCCTAGTTCTATCGTAAAAGAAGGATTTTAAGTAGCTCAGCCTAATATAGGAAACATTAAGTAGCCTGCATCCCCCATAATGTGCTCCCCTTCTCATAATACTGCTAAGGATTTAATCTTTTCCAACATACTGCAGGGTTTCTTTATCGTATCTGCAGCTTATAGGTCAGCGGTTTCATTGACTATTGATTTGAGCAATAACCGGAGGTAAAGAAAACAAGAAAGCACAAATGGTGTTTACTGTCAAAATTATTGACATCTTTGCTGAAACAAACTAAAGACAGAGTATAAGCCACTAATAAGGAAACGTTTAATCTTGCACCTCATATTTATTTCTTGCCATACCTCCGTCGGTAGAATCTTCGGCGAAAATACCTTCGGCGGTGGTAACATCTTCTGCGGAGAGAGGATCTTCTTCGTGTAAATCTACGGCGGTAGACTCTTCTTCTGCGGAACATTCTACGGCGGTAGACTCTTCTTCTGCGGAACATTCTACGGCGGTAGACTCTTCTTCTGCGGAACAATCTGCGCCGGTAGACTCTTCTTCTGCGGAACATTCTGCGGCGGTAGACTCTTCTTCTGCGGAATAATCTGCGCCGGTAGAATCTTCTTCTACGGAACATTCTACGGCGGTAGACTCTTCTTCTGCGGAACATTCTACGGCGGTAGACTCTTCTTCTGCGGAACATTCTGCGGCGGTAGACTCTTCTTCTGCGGAACATTCTGCGGCGGTAGACTCTTCTTCTGCGGAACATTCTGCGGCGGTAGACTCTTCTTCTGCGGAACATTCTACGGCGGTAGACTCTTCTTCTGCGGAACATTCTACGGCGGTAGACTCTTCTTCTGCGGATTATTCTGCGGCGGTAGACTCTTCTTCTGCGGATTATTCTGCGGCGGTAGACTCTTCTTCTGCGGAACATTCTACGGCGGTAGACTCTTCTTCTGCGGAATATTCTGCGGCGGTAGACTCTTCTTCTGCGGAACATTCTACGGCGGTAGACTCTTCTTCTGCGGAATAATCTGCGCCGGTAGACTCTTCTTCTGCGGAACAATCTGCGCCGGTAGACTCTTCTTCTGCGGAACATTCTACGGCGGTAGACTCTTCTTCTGCGGAACATTCTGCGGCGGTAGACTCTTCTTCTGCGGAATAATCTGCGCCGGTAGAATCTTCTTCTGCGGAACATTCTGCGCCGGTAGACTCTTCTTCTGCGGAACATTCTACGGCGGTAGACTCTTCTTCTGCGGAACATTCTACGGCGGTAGACTCTTCTTCTGCGGAACATTCTACGGCGGTAGACTCTTCTTCTGCGGATTATTCTACGGCGGTAGACTCTTCTTCTGCGGAACATTCTACGGCGGTAGACTCTTCTTCTGCGGAATAATCTGCGCCGGTAGAATCTTCTTCTGCGGAACAATCGGCGCCGGTAGACCATTCTTCTGCGGAACATTCTACGGCGGTAGACTCTTCTTCTGCGGAACATTCTGCGGCGGTAGACTCTTCTTCTGCGGAATAATCTGCGCCGGTAGAATCTTCTTCTACGGAACATTCTACGGCGGTAGACTCTTCTTCTGCTGAACATTCTACGGCGGTAGACTCTTCTTCTGCGGAACATTCTGCGGCGGTAGACTCTTCTTCTGTGGAACGATCTGCGTCGGAAGACTCTTCCTCTGTGGAACGATCTGCGTCGAGAATATCTTATTCTTTTTCTTCGACCATAAGATGCATCTATAAAATAGAAATAAGAGGTAAAATAGAGCAAAGGGGCCTTTGTGAGATTTCCTTCAAGTCAAAGTGCAGCTTTTCTCTATTAGCTATGTTAAAATATTTTTAGGCAATATTTTTTGAGTAGATTATCCAGCGATCTGGAACGACCAATTCGTTGTAATATTCCCTTCAGATATCCGGACTTATTTCATTCAATATATTTACTACTGGGAGGGTAGCACTTTCAACACATAGGTGCTGATTTACAAGAGGCCTTCCCTTAAAACGATGCCAAATAAACTAGATTAAAAACTTACTTAAAATGGTAATAATTAAGAACTAAAAGATTTTTTCAAAGTCGTTTTGAAAAGATTGAGAGAAAATGCCTTCTTTGACTCGACTGAGAGGCTATTCCAGGTCTTGGCTCCTCTGAAAGGAAAAGATTTCTGGCCAACCGTTGTTTTCTTCAAGGGTAGCCGTAGATTACTCTCTCTATTGCGAAGCGTATAAGAGGAGTGTTCGCAGTTCTTCCTGAAAAGACCACACAGGTATTCCGGAGCCAAACCATTCAGGGACTTGAAGACCATCATTTGTGACTCATTTTCAACTAAGTCCTGGATGGTCCTCCAGCCCAGACGCTCAATAATTTTTTTGCTTGGGGCATCAAAGCTGCTATTTGTCATGATTCTAGCAGCACGGTTTTGCAGTTTTTGTAAATGATTTATTTCAGTTAAACCTGCACAGCCCCAAACAGAGCAGCAATATTGAAAATGGGGCTCCACAATGGCTGTGTAAATAGTTTTCAATGTATCTTTTGGTAAGAAAGATTTTCCATGCTTCAAAAAACCCAAAGCCCTGGAAACTTTGCTAGAAATAGCTTTATTTACTCTTTCCAGTCCAAAGAGTGATCAATTTCGACACCGAGCAATTTTGTTTTTTGGACGACTTCGAGGCTATTATCGCAAATTTTTAAATCTAATTCCTCGTTTCCGGCTTTCAGAATCTCATGTTTCTTTTTGGTCGAAACAGGCATGGAATGTGTCTATGGAATGTGTCTTTGCCACATTAAGAGAGAGCTTGTTACCTTGTAGCCAGGTGTCAAGTTGCCCAATATCATTGCTAATAACCTCATTCAATCGAGTCATATCATAGCCCTGGTAGCTTAGACTGGTGTCATCTGCATTCAAGGACGTCAGATACTTGATTAAGTCTTCGTTTCGAGATCAGTAGGTTTTTTTTCATTTTGAATGCAGAGCTCCCTTACCTTTCATTCCACTTAAGGCCATGGCTGTATCAGTGGGGACATCCTGTTCTTTGCTGGCTGGCCCATCTTCTGTCGATGCATCTGTTGAAGGGTCCTCTGCCGATGGGTCATTCTCAGATGAGGCATCTTCGGAGTCTTCTAGAAGCGTGCCTTCTTCAGCCTTATCACTCGAGTCAGGGGCTAATTCCACATCTTCTGCCACATTCTTTAATGTCTCTATCAAAAGGAAGGTACACAGGAAAATGTCAAAAAGATTAGAAAAACAATTACATCACTAGCTGTCGTCTTGTTGCTTGATTACCTGGGTAAGTATATTATCTCATGGTCGCATAAGTTTTAGTAGAAGTTATACTATTCCTGTTTTTAAATAGAAAAATACAGTTTTTAACAAATTACTTGCCAAAGGTTCAGAGTTTCTACAGAGTATGCTTGGCTAGTAGTGAAATTGGTATATGATACACTACTGGCCAATATCAATTAGCCACCTTGCAAAAGAGCCATACGAAATTCGAGTGGTGTTTTCGACGTTTTCTTGGCCTAGGCCGAAAATTGAGCCCAAAAATCTGCTCAGGAATTCTAAACGAATAAAGATAAATATTCAATTTTTTCATCATAATTTAGCTTGAAAATGAGGCTTTAATAATACCGGTGGCCCCCTGTTTTCTATGGTAACCAAGCTATGCGAACAAACTGAATCTTAAGAAAGATTTTGAAAAATAAGCCTCTGAGATGCAATTTTCATCATTAAAGGGCAGATTTTTAGTTGGTTTGATTTTATTTTTTCATTCACAGGGGGTTTGGAAAGCTCTGGGCTCAGCTATACAGTTTATTGATTCTCAAAAAAGACAATGAAGATTGCAGAGTCAGCAGTGTCGTGGCTTCTCAGAAGGAGTGCAAAGGTCCAGGAAGTGATAATTTATCTGAGCAGCACCAAGCACTGTGATTGGCTACTGTTACATGTGACGTCATAAGAAGATGATTGCACATATTTGAGATATTTATCATTATGAATTTAGCTAAAAAGTTGATGTAAATGTAAATCATATATCTTATTATATTTATTGTGAACCGGCAGCCTCCCGGTATATAAACAGTGCTATACCATTGATGTTTAAATTTGCAATGTTCAATCACAAGGCCCAAAAAAAAAATTTAGCTAAATGTAAATGGCTAAGAAAATCTTTTAGGGCAAAATTATGAAAAAACTGTTTATCTTTAGATTCTAGATGTAGAATGTTAGCATTCAGTTTATGGAATATTAGCCAACAGTTACGATTGGCCACCATACTTAGTGGAAAGTTTCTGTTGATACAGCAGAAAGTTTTTTGCCTGCTCTATATAAAGTACACAAAAACTGAAGGCTCTGCACCATATATCATATGTGTAGCCTGTATGTGTGAATATGTGTTTTAGGAAAAAGTTTTCAAAAGCATATACTTTGCCCAGCAGTTGGACACTACAGACTGAGCATGACGATGATGATGATGATGATGACTCCTAGTTAAATTTTTGTTAGAATGACACATTTTGTTTTGCTATGCATGAAGTGGCTCTCGAGTTTTAACCCGGACATTCATACATAAAAACATTGAGCACAAATACTTCTATGACAACTATAATAACTTATGTGGCAACTATAATAACTTCTTTTTATTATTTTTTATAAGAACTTTCATTACAATAAATATTTCTTTGAAGACAGGAAATATATTTGACGTTATATTAGATCAAACTTATATCTTTATGCCTGTCTCTAACCAAGAAAATTGTAACTAAGAAAGAAACACAGTGCTTCTGAAATTGGTTAGTATTGCTTCTTGTGGATGTTTTCTACTTCATAATGATATTTGTTACTTGAGCAATAAGCAAGAATACCAGATGACAAGGGTGTGACACAAAATCATAAACAAATTATTTAAACAAAATGTATACTCTCTCACATAAAAGCTAAAAAGGCCAAAAATCTATTTCTTGGGGTACTCAGTATCGACACCTTTTTAACAGGCATTACGTCTAAACATCAATTTTCTAGGGTTATTTTCAACCATTAAGAAATGTCTCACCCTCGGGAGCGGCAGCCACGAAGACGCCAAGCCCTAAAAGGGCCAGCGTGACCACCATACAAAGCCTCATGCTAGTTGAGCCTGAAAAGAAAACAAAGATTTCAGGCGTAAGATAGCAACTACTGTCATTATCTATCAATAACAATAGGACTTAAAAACATGACGAGGTATTAAAAATGGAGTGAACAATTAAAAATCTTTTTAAACACTGAGTGAGTTTTAAGTGACATTTTATCTCTTTTCTGTAAAATGTAGATAATCATGTTATTTCCATAATAATAATGATATATTAATAGCAACGATATAATACGGTGTAACCGATATAATAACGATATAATAAGTTGCGGATGGTAATGTGGTTAGAGCACTTGACTCCTGTTCAAAGGGTCCCAGGTTCGAAACCACCTTGAGACCTGTCGTAAAGTGTGAGGACAGAATTTGCAAGCTCTTTGTTGTTCCAGGCAAAAAGGCAAAATGAATCACAAGCTGTGGTCACATCGAGAGAGGAACAGGATTGAACAGGGTCGCACTGCTCGGTTAGTCTACCCATTTTGTGGGCCTTTTGTGCTTAGCATATAAACCAATACACGCATTGTTTTTTATAAGTAATTTTAGCTTGAGCTCAGTACTGAAAATTGCTTTAGCTAGAGGACCAATTTGACAATTTGAGTACTCAAATTGCTTAGAAATTGCTTAGCTTTTTTTACTTGAAGATTTGTTTCTTAGAATACTATCTAATAAGTTTTTGTACAACAAATGGTATCTTGCAAAAGTGCGCAGAGTACAAATATCCACTATAACCTACTTCTCTATAGCTGCTCCACGATTTTCATTGCCGATTGGATCAGACCTAACATTTTCAAATTACTTAGCATTCCTCGATCCAGTACTGGAATTGCTTGAGTTTTTGTCTTGTCGAGTACTGACTTGCTTATAAAGCAATTGCTTATAAAAAGACGTTGCTTTATAAGACGAAAGTAATAAGCGTATTTGCCTATCAACCTATTAACTACTAAGGACACATCGGGCTCATTTTTTAGAAGAACGATAGGAGAACAACAAAAGTTATTTGCAAACAACTATTTCTATAAATGATAATTCATATCTTAACAGATGAATGCTTGGCTAGTTACCATTGGAAATGAAAGCCGATCTGTTTATCAGGCCACAGGAATTTCTTTAACTTGCTTAACTCTAAAATTTATGCAAATCAATTTTAAAATCGCCGCCTTTGACGCATTAGATTTCAATAATTCCTTTTTTTAAATGCATAATTAGTGCATTGCAATTTTGCTTTTAGTTGTTTGACAAGAGTGTTTGCATTTTCATTTTTTTTTTCATTTTATTAATAATGATTTGCTACACAAATTTTTGGAGCGTCATCATACTACACTACATAAAAGTAAAAACAATAACAAAACTAATCATAAAGTATTACACACAGCAATAAGATAAAAAACTGTATTAAATGTGATCAGGTAAAGCTGCCGAAGCTTTACGGAGACTTTTCCGCTGCAGATCGCGAAGCAAAAGCATCTTTTAAAAAGGACACTTTGTTTGCCTAAATTGGTGTTCTTTCCAATTTATTTGCTTAGTCTTTTGTTTGTTCATAGTGCTGACCGACCACGTTTTTGGATTTATGGTTATTTCATCGGTTTTTCTAACGATTTTCTTGCTGTAACATTACAATAAATCCAATGGAAGGCACGATTTGTTTACTATTAGGAATGGACAAAAACATAAGAAATTCTTGTCCTAACAAAATATTTATAGAAACATCGATATTGTTGATTCTATCACTATACAAGAGCTGCTATTCTCATGGGCAGCCGAGCATATTTTCGATGAGGGGGGGGGGGGCAATCACAAAAATGACTACAACCATTGCTACCACCCCATTGTGTTATCTTTTGAGTATCATTGGGAGGCTAAATCTTTCCCGTCATCTATAGCTCCGTGGTCCCTGATTATTCTATGTATTCTGCTTAGTACGAGCTTGTTTTAGTTGTGATTTGATAGACGAAAAGCTTTACGCATTTTTCGTCTCATGGTAAACTAAAAAGTATGATAAGTATCTTTTGAATAAGCTTGGTAAACATTTCGTCAATTCCATGTACTGATAAGAAGCTTTCTGTTCTCAAAATATCGTAGATTCTTTTGCTTCCTATCTAGAAATACACAATTGACATCAAGTAGACAAAAATATCGGGTGGGTCAGAAAAAAAGGTAGATGTTGCCGATATTTTGCAAGGTGAACCTTTTCTTGACTTAAAAAGTGAAACATGATTTTACAGGAGGAAGTATGAGATATCGTTAGAGCTTTAAATTGTGAGAATCGACCTTTAAGTGTGGTTGTTTATGTTATGGCACACTTTGCGGAAGAGATTTATTAGCTTATGACGGTACCTAAACCTAAGGTACCTGACGAGGTACCAAAAATGATAGTTAGAATTTCAACCGCCCTGCCAGTGTACATTTCTTCAGGGATCAAGTTTTTTATCAAAGTGAACATTTGCAAAAATGGCAAATCAGCAAGTGTATTTATTTCTGTGTAAAAATACCTCAAAAATACAGACTATTGGAGAAAACCTTTGATTTTTTAGACTGTATCTAAAAATGATGCCCCATTGATTCTAGATTAGGAAAAATAGACAGCAGAAAATGAAATCATAAAACAGAGACTGAATGAGAGCATGAAATGATTTTCAATGTGATAAAAGAAACGACGTTTTTAAGAAGTTTTTGCAGCGAAACGGCAAAAGGAAGGTACTGTATGTAAACAAGAAAAGAATCAATTCCTAAGTCATAACAAAAAATAGTCACAATTTACCCTAGCAGCCGAAAAAATGAATGTAGCAAACATTTTACTCTAATGTTTTGTCTGGCCTCTCGTTATGAATTAAAGAAAACGTGGAAAATGGAAAGATGAGATTATGAAAATGTTGATTTTCAACGAATGTGTAACTCAGCAACTCAGGTGGAAGGATATTCAAAAGTTTTTCTGAAACCACCATGGGCGAGGTTCTTCAATTCAAGCTTATCATTTCATAAAAGATTTCTATCGAACTGTTATTTAGACTGTAAAACTTCGTACTTTCGACATTTGTACTTTACACATATACAGGGGTAACATATTCTAAATGGATGAATATAATATCATAATAACAGGGTCTTGCACCAAAGATAACAAAGATATCAATGAAAGTCAACTTACCTCGTCACCAGGAGCACACTGAGCCCTCGTCTAACAGTTTGCTCTTTTTACTTTCTACCCCACCTTCCTGAACTACAAAAGAACGAGATGGTCTGCTGATCTTGATGAGCCCTACACCCTTGCCCAGCAGCCCTCATTTTCGGAATACAGTACGAGCTAAGAAGTCAATTGTTTTTAAACAATAGCCTCTTCGTGAATCTTAGTATGGTTGAAGCCACTTCTTTATATAAGAAAATAAAAAAATGGTCTGTTGTCCGGAGAGTTTCTTTAATTTCATTTTGTTGCCTATTGTTAAAAACTAATCGAGTAGATTTGGATAAAGCAGGACTCTAACCTTTGTCCTGCTTCTTTTCAAGTGATACAAAACTGTGGAATGAATTATTTCCATCGTTGTTTTTATGAAAAGTTCCAGTACTGAGCTTCTCAGGAACTAATTTCTTTTAAAAGATGCGTTTATGGCCAAACCTGGCTGTTTCCAAAAAGAAAAGCCGCTGTTTTTCAGAGCTGAACAACTTTAGTGTTTACTTTGTAATAGAAATGAAACAAGAAATAAGCTTACGTGGCTAAAAATAGGAAAACTGCATACAGTAGCTTGATGGCAAGTAGTCAACTAAGTTCCGTTCCAAAGGTTCATCCCAGAGGAGCGTTCCAAAAGACAAATTTGCAAATTATATCACACTCTTGTGCAAAAACAGATAGATTACACTCTTTTTTTATAAGAACCAGTAAAATCTATTTGAAGCTGACTGTTCTTAAAAATTCCACTATTTTCACAGCCTGAAATGTTCTTAAAATGTTCTTACTTTATATTGATTTTGAAGCCTGCTTCTGCTATCAGTTGTGTTAATTGTTGCAAATTCTGACTCTCTTGACCATCAGACATTTCTGTGTGCTGTCGCTCTGCTTGTTTTGTAATTATTTGTCAGTCTCGTGGTTATCTCATAGAATTCCTACAAAATTTGAGGCTCGTGTTCTTATAGAATTGTTCTTATAAAAGAAGAGTGTATCTAGCCCATATCTACTCTTTCAAATGCAGAGGTCTTTCCGAAACTCAAAGTTAGTTGCCATTTTATTCTAGAACTTTTTCCAAAAATTTAAGATTTAGAAAGTTTCTTAATTTCATGAAAATCTGGACCAAAAGTTTCTGGTGAACAGTTTCTTATAAAAAATGAAGGTAAGCACTTAAAAAATCTCACCAACTCAATGCTGAATTTACAAATCTACTTTGTTAATGAGGGTCGTATACGGAGGGTCTTTGTTTCCCTAACCCATGAATGGTCTTTTTCCTATGTTCCCAAAAAAACCCTATACGATACTCGTTATTCAGCAGGGTAACAAAGAGTTTTTTTAATCTAAGATCTTAATGAATGTTTGAATTGTAATGCGGCTTTCGTCTACTGCATTGCGTCTTGAAATTCAGTTGTCTTCATGTCTGGATGGGGTGTGGATGTGGTCATAACGCTCATTCCATTCGCAGTTTCTTTTATTTTTCATCATCAACAGTGTTTTGTTTTTTGTGACTCATCGCCTCAACTTTCAACTTCCTCTTACCTCTATTCATTGCTTCACTTTACACGCTTTTTTTATAAGAAACCTTTTAAAAGGAACCCACATGTAGAAGGTCGAACAATTTAAGGAACTACTACTAAAGGTCAAATCACTATGGAACTTCATAATTTTGAATGTATTCATCCAGTGTAGTTATGTGACTTCCCTAATGACTATTATTAACTTTTACGTTTTATAGGCTTAGCCTAAGCTTCCTTGTTTTAGAACATGTTTCATGTTTTCTTATCACAAGTTTATTGCGAAATCTTGAATTTTAATGCTTTTCTTGCGTCAGTACTTATTCCTATCCACTAAAAAATTAAGGAACTATTAAGGAATCTTTTTTGACCATTACAGTAACTACTTTTTATTTCTCAACTGAACGTTTTTGACTTATACAACGGATAAGCACGGTGTGATAATTATTTAAATAAATAAATAATCATTACACCAACTAGATAAACTCAGCTTCTTTCCAGCCTTCGGTTTTGTGTTGTATAGCACATAAGGTTCTGAGTTCGATTCCTAGCACCTTAATTCTATTAGTAATAGTTCCTTGATTCTGAATTATAAATCAGAAACGAGAATCCATTAAATAATAGACGCCATAAAACAATTAAAAACTCAAGGTTCCACTACCAACTTATGATTTCTCAAGTTGATTTGCATAAAACCCCTTGAGAACAGTGAGTTTGACTGAGGAATCCATCAAGCGGGCTTTCGTATTAGCTACTAATTTTGGAGAAAGGTAGTGTATTTGAAAACAAAATGTTCCTTGGTGATTTTGCTTTTAGTAATAAAAGTTCCTTAAATGTTTTTGATCCTCTACATGTAGATTCCTTATAAAAAGCGTGTAAATCACGACCCTATGGAGGCCGATGGCCGCCAAATGTTAGACCGTTTTTTGAAAAGCAAAATCCTACCACAAAACTTAGCTAATACTGTCATCTATTCAAAATTTGCTAAGATGTTGCTACAGGCAACGACTTGGATTAGGATTAGGTAAATTCTTTTTGATAGGTCATTTATGATATGTCACACAGTAGGTAGTTCTAGGAACCTGATGTTTCCTCGTTGCCATTCTCTGGGCTTAACCCAAACAAACAAACAAAAGGGAATTCGAAACTAGTTTATCTATATTCATTTTTAAAGAAGGCAACGCTTTATTTTCAAAACTTGGGAATATTGTCTGTTAGCAGAGCCACCATATTTCCCTATAGATTTTCAAGCCGATTCTCTCAAAAAATGTGTCCTATATTTTGCGTAAGTTTATTGTTGGACTCACTAGACTCCCGGTGATTATTGGCTGTTTCTAACCATACCATTCATTCACTTCCTTTCTGATTGGTCAATTTCGATCCACATCTAGACACAAAAGCTCGCTAGTTTTCGTTTTCGTTCTCTTTCTGACGCACTACTCTGATGAGTGTCAGACGCAAAGCTTCAGTAGTGTTGATCTGAACCACTTTGTGCAGTTGTACATCAAAAGAATGGGTTTGTAAAGCTGGCCTAATTGATAGAGTTAGTGAGTGCACTAATGACTCATTTTACCACTTAAAAATTACCACTTAAAAATACCTATTTGTAAAAAACTTTCAAGCATTCGACCATGCTTTGCAACAAAGCTTCCAGACAATGTGATAAATGCATCGTTTTGATGTCAAAACTGTTCACTTTGAATCGATGATCAGACCCTTGTCACCAAAGCTTTAGATCTCATAACCATCTAGTGTGAGACATTAGATATTGCCACCCGAAAAAAGTTATTTGAGAAACATGCTAATACGCTATCAAGATCCATGAAAAAAGTAATGGCAAATCCATGAAATATTCCATTTGGATTTTTTTCGATGAGATTTTTCTAATTTAGATGAATAAATCTGATTGTTTCATTTTTCTACTTTTTAAAGTTTATTCAGTTTTATTATTGTAGTCAAGACTTACCTGTAAAAGTAGGTTTTGATGATGATGATGATGATGATGATGATGATGATGATGATGATGATGATGATGATGATGATGATGATGATGATGATGATGATGATGATGAAGATGATGATGATGATGATGATGATGATGATGATGATGATGATGATGATGATGATGATGATGATGATGATGATGATGATGATGATGATGATGATTATGATGATGATGATGATGATGATGATGATGATGATGATGATTATGATGATGATGATGATGATGATGATGATGGTATTATGTTGTTTATATTGCTTCGTGAGTAAGGAGAGTTAACGTTAAAGAAACTCGCAATAAAAGCAGGAAATACAGACAAACGATGCAGATAATAAGATAGCTACCGTGTTGATCAGACGTCTCTACCAGGAAGAGAAAATAAACTAAAAATACCCATTCTTGCAGTCATCTACGATTCTAATCAATCTTCGTCTCTTTCGGGATCTGGAGCTGGTATCCTTGGGAAGCCAAGAGTTATGTGTCTAGAAAAAAATTAATTTCCAATAGTAAAATCAACAAATAAAGATCATTATTAGAATATACTATGAGTGGAGGCCCTTGTCTTTTAGAAGGGGAAACATTCTACTGAGTGTCAAAATTATGTCTTATATATGACAAAAGAACAAGATCTTCGTATTGAAAACCCTCCGTATGATTTCGAAGATTAATACTACAAATTATCTGAGTTGCAAATGACAACAAATATCCCTTCTTTTTTCATAACTTGGCTCTTCAACTATAGAAGCAGCTACGCCATTTTATAATCTAACGAGTTACGCGCTAACCCCATGCTAACCAATGAAATCTTTAATTTAGTCATATCTTTAACCTTTGAATGCGATCATAAAGGTAATAGAAGATGAAATAATCAAAGTAGTGATACATTACTTGTAGAGAATGTTTCCATAACGATCTGACTTTAGTTTTGCTTTGAGTGCCAGTTTGTCTTCAACGCACAATGGCAAACCAAATGACTAGAAAATTTAGAATGAAATTACAAGTGTGATGTACTCCTTTAGGAAACAAAAATCCAGAGAGGAGGGTAGTCCATTTTCTTTTCAGGGAAAACAGGATATTGGCTATTGTATAGACTCCGCAGCCCGAGAGGACACCCAAACATTCCTTACACAGGGATACATTTCCGGGAAAAATTTTAAATTGCCCAAAAAGATCGAATGTGACTAAACTCCAACCCCAAATTAAAGAAAGGTACCTGAATTATTCAAAATTCAAACCCAAAAAAAATAAATGAGTTTGCCTCGGCAGTGGCTTTAATGCAGACTTCTTGCTGCATACTGTATTTTTGCTATCTGCTGTCAAAAGATAAATTTTTGAAACATATTTTGAGCGGTTATTGTAAACCTAAGAAGGCCTATTTAGAAACCTTTTCCTTTGCGAGTGATTGGAGCCCTGATCCTTCCCCCTAGCACCTCTACACCATGATTAAAAATCAATCGAGATGATTTAGGTGAATGAAACTCGACCATAGTAGGTTGATTTTCCAGATGCTTTTTCTTCTTGAATTTACTCATTAACCCAATCCAGTGAGACGAGACAGCGATGGTCCTCCTGCTCTGGAAAAAGTTTCTCCCTCCAAAAGGTCGTGTGCAGTTGTTAAAGAGCACGGATAGGTTTGTCTATAAATTTGGGGAGCAGCATATTGCTTGTGATAGACATGGCTTGAGTTAATCGCGGGCTCCGATGGTGCAATGGTAGCGCACGAGAGTTTTAGCTAAAGTAACCAAGAGGTCGTTATTTAAAGACCTATTTTGTTCACACACATTAACTCGAGAGATTAAGAATACGGAAGGATGATTTTTTCATATACCTCTACTGTGTCAAAGAAGACGGTGCTAGGTACCCGCATGATGTCATCAGCATCCAGATTTTGAAATTCAGAAGTCCATCTATCTCTGTTCTCGGCAATCAGGTTGCACAGCTTTTGAAAGACGGTCAACTGTCTGAGCTCAGCAAACACTGCGATGTTCTTTGTTTCTTTTACGTGCTTGTACAAGTTTTGGAAGTCTTCATCCACAGCTATACCCTGAAAAAGAATAGTGTTTTCAGGCACCTTAGAAAAAGAAAAATAGCCCACAAGTTTCTAAAAGCGGTGCCAAGACTTCTTCAACAAGAGTTTGATCAATTCGAGCACAGATTCACGCCTTAGGAGGGGTACAGATCAGGTCCGTTAAGTGCAATATGTTGATTGTTTATATTCTTGTTTCTTTCTGAAAGACTTAACAAAGATATAGCTGGGGGCAAATGTAAGGTTAAATGTTAGGCAATACTTGGCATACCATTCCGAAATAGGTACTTTGAGATATGAATAATTATGTGACGCTAGGGATTGCTGAGTGGTTAGATCACTCAACCCTCGTTGCAAGGATCGCAGGTTCCAAACCACCTTCAAAAGTGCGAGAAGTGAATTTGCCAGCTCTCTTAACTCAAGGCCAATCGGCAAAAGAGATGTGGTCACATCGAGAGGAATGAACAGGGTCGCACTGCTCAATTAGTCTACTTGCATTCGGTTTACCTGTCCAAAACAGTGTTAGAATCAGCACCAGGACAGTAAGTTAATACAGTAGCCTCGAAGTGTATCCAATTCCAGGCTTCTTATTAGATTAGATTAGAGCCTTTGGTTGGTAAATCCCGGGGTCAAATATACAAAATAAAAGAGAAACAGAACATGTGCGAATCAAATAAAACCAGAACCAAAGAACTTAATGCTAATACCTTAAAGTGAAGCTGATGAATTGATGGATCACTCACTGCATCGACTGTTTCAAGAATGGTATACGCACCCTCAGACCTGATTGGGTTGCCATCCATCTGAAAATATAAGAAACCTACAATAAGTTGGTTCTATTGGAGATTCAATTATCAAACTAAGATGAAGGTGATGGATTATAATGAAAAGTGCTAGAGCTAATACTGTCAACTAAATATGTGATTTTTTCAAAAGCAGAACAGACGGTTCTGTTCCTAAATTTCAACACATAATCAGGTATTGACGGAAATAAAACTTTAATATATTATTTTATTGTTTCAAAAATTTCTCCAAAGACACTTATAGGTTGATGAACTTCAAAAATAATCTCTATAAAGTTTAAAACCTTGAATTTAATTTTTTTCTACCAATACCTTCGGATTTAAATACTTTACAAAGATGAATAGTTTCAGAGTATAATTGTTGTCATGCTCGATGAAATCATGTTTGCATCTAAACAATTTTATTGAACAAGAGGCCAAGCAACCATGACACGACATATGAAGAGTGTATCAAAAAGTGCAGTTTGCTGTGAATGGGTATTCAAAATACTTGTTTTGTTATTATGTTGCCTTTTTGAAGGCTTTCGTTTTTATCTATGTTTCTCAATAAATTGTCACACAAAACTCTCAGGAGGAGAGATGAGGAGTTATAACTCCACTTCAATGGAAAGGGGACTTATCATGGTAGAGAGGTTAAAAAAGTAACTAGCAGTTTGCAATTGAATGCAAAGTTGCACTCACTGCACTTTTTTACAAATGCAAAAATCCCGATCCTGTCATAATATTGGAAATTCAAGTAGAAGGAAAGCCTTCACGATTTCATTGAATAATCTCCCTAATATAACATATCGAACAGAAAAAGTTGACGTATATTTGATAAGCCACTATGGATCGAATATTACCTTCAATACTCTGAAAGTAGTTTGTATTAAGTAGTAGTAGTAGGTAAGTAGTAGTTTGTTTGTAGTTTGTTAAATTGCTATTGAGGAAAATCTCAAAAATGTCTAAGTTGGTCTGTTTGGCATCGATATAAACTGCTTTAGTGTGTCCAAGGAAACATTTGATGTGTGGTGGCTTATCAAATGTTCATAGCTACGTTTTTCTTCCATAGACGGCTCAATGCAATATAACAGCAATACAAATCAGGTCTATATAAGGCAAGTAGAGATATCAACGGTAAAGTTGGTGTGTTTTACATGATTAATACCAAAGTTCCACTATTTTTACCCACAAATGAAATACGAAAAAGGCCTTGATGAATATCGACTCTCCTGAAACAAGGCCCAGGGATGACTCCCCGTGGTTAAATACGGGGGTCAAGCATAGCTTCTTTTCAAAAAGCCCAGTATATAGTAGATTCTGCAGATTTCTACCCCCCAAAATATACTCATTGCTGTAATATAGTGTAAATAGATATGGACTGTGATATGGACACCCGGTGATTTACCTAATGTTGTTGTAGTTGTTAGACTATTGTTTTGTTTTTAGTTGTTATGATTCTACGGAAGTGTGCAGTCGTTTCTGTCTAGAGTTCTGATCATTTTTGTAGAAATATAAGAATATTACAATTGCTACAGGGTAAATGAAACCAAACGATACCTGGGCTATTTAGATTCAAAGGACAAATAACATCCACATCTCGATGTGCTAAGTAAAGGACCATTGCTACAAAGGTATTTGTTTTAACATGTGTTACATGGGTAGCATTCAACTTAGGACTGATTTGTCACATCTTATCAGGAACAGTGCCCGAAAATAAAATAACTATACATGATATAGCATATGCAAATGCTTCAAAACTTGAAAAATATCTGATCCCTCGTCACTTAATATGGAAATTGCCCAAATCTGGGACACAAGTCTTATAAAAGTGGGAGGTTTAAAAGGAGCAGTGACGGCATATATAAACTACCTTCAGGATTTCAAGCGTGTTGTTTCTCTGAATGCCTTTAGCCAGGACCAATGCCCCGTCTGTACCAATTCTGTTGTAGCTGGAAAATTAAAGGAGTGAAATATTTTAGGAACCCTTTAATTACCTGTCATATAAATGATGTAAAAGTCGAGGGTATCTTTAAAGGCAATTTCAAACGTGGGCCAAGACTATACGAGGAACTGCGCTCTTGCAATCAGGACCATCGACTCCCTGAGTACCCTAGACAACAATAGCTACGAAAATGAATATCACTTAAATAAAGTTTAATAAGATTGTCTGAGTTAATAAAACTAGTTGATAAAGATTTGCAATCAAACGTCCCGTCAAATACAACTATATCTTTATGAAATAGCAAAAACTAGTTGCCTGAAGCCCTTAAAGTTTGTTTTTTTACTTGTCCAGTTAAAGAGACCACTCAGCCGATGACGCAGTAGTTGCAAGGTACTATGTTGAAAGATGCCTTGTAAAAGTCAGTAAATAAGTAAGGTAAATAATATATTCCGAAATTGTACACTGACCGGGAGTTATGTTTAAGCTATCATCATGTAAAGATACCCTATATCCCTCATCATTTGTGGCTATTTTTTTAAGGTACAACGCCTTGAAATATAGACATTTTCCTATACCTCAAACCGTAAAGTTGATGGGGTACATGTAATTAATTGCTTAATTTTTTCAGTACTGGTTGCTTTTCGACGCGTTACTTATTGAAAAAATGTGTACATGAAATTTCTTATATCATCATATTATTGTATATATATATTGTATATTGAGTATTACACATTGTAATACATTGCATACATATTTAATACGTAATACATAATACATTGTACATAAATATTTTTATAGTTATGAATGAAGAGGAAATTCCTTTGTAGAATTGGTTAGAAATCAAAGTTGGAGATGTTAGTAAACCTGAAACAAAAACAGGCTTATCTCGAATAAAAACATTTGAGAGATTACTTTCATTTTCAGTTGAGATTTTACTAAGTATCTTAATTGGTCTTTTTTGGTAGAAGGTTCGTAGGTGATAACATGGCTTTCTCATGCTTCTCCAGCAAGCTCTGAACTGACATCTTACAACCGGGCATTCAATGTTTTTTATCATTCATCCTAGACAAAAGCGAATTCGCCTTCTTATCCAGAATCTAGATAGCCGTAAGGATGTGTCCATAGTTTTTCCTAGATTTGATCCGGGGTAATTTTTCACAATTTTGGTATAAACACGGGTAGAACATTTTCGAGATTTTAGGGTAAATATGGGTAAACTTTTTCAGATGCTTGTTTTGAAATCTACTTAGGCCAATCAAGCTTCCATTCTATGTATAATCTCCATCCCGAATTTTAGGGGTTTCTGGGGCTAAATTTCGATGAGGGCTCAGGTGTGTTAAATAGGGTTGAAGGTTTAAGAGTGTTAAGTAAGGCTCAAAAAGGGTTAAGAAGAGTTTAGGGCGGCTTAGAAGAGTTGAAGAGTGCTCAGTTCAATTCAGTTCCATTGTATAAAACAATTTGTGTTCATCCTCGACCTTATTTGAATAAAATGGAGCAAAACCTATCATTCTCGGCCTTGCGTTTACACTGATACACTTCAAATAAGGAGCTTTCTGAAAACACAAAATAATATGTATTTTTTCATCATTTTTCATTATTTCATATCATCACCCAAGTATAACATTTATATATCATTCGAAAGCCCTCAATGCACTGGGCTCGAATACACTACATTTATGTTAATAAGTTGAAGCATGAGTACGTAATTACCCATAAAATGTCATTACGTCATTATTCACGTGACTTACGGGCGTTTTCCAGAAAGTCACTCGGCAGATTCTGAAAGCCCATATCTTAGTTTATAAGAAGCCGTTGATAAAACATAAGATAGGCAAGATGTGAGATAGTTTGGCTATATGCCTAGTCTATGACACTTGGCCTGATATTCCAATTATGTCTTGTTTCAACCCTTATTTCAGTTTCACATTAAAAACCATTTGGGATAGGAGGAAAATACAAACTGTATAAATCAGCCTTATGCATTCCACTGTTATTAGGTATATCAGTTCTTTCCGTCATCCTTCACCAGGAGGTTTAAGTAGTGGTTTCTTATCTTAGTGATAAAATTCCAGTACTTAATCAATGCTATACCACACCTAAAAGCTTTCAAGTGGTTTCACGTCTATTTCTCATCGTGGTCATTTCGAAAAGCCCCAAATGAATTGTATCAAATTAGAACCTCTGGCTTTATGAAATTCATTCCACCGTAAAAAGCCGAATTCTTCAGCCGAGGAAGCTTCAAATGCTAGCCAAGCATCTGCGAACGCGCCGTTTCCACAATATTTCCCGAAGAGCAACCAACTGTGTTAATCGTTTTGAACTTAAGCCACGAACCTGTCTTTAACCAAACGTAACTAAACTAAACGAGACTAAACTGAACTAAAATAACTAAACCAAACTAAACTAAACTAAACTGAATGAAACTAAACTAAACTGAATTAAACTAAACCAAAGTAAAGTAAACTAAACTTAACTAATTTAAACTAAACTGAATTAAACTAAACTAAAGAAAACCAAACCAAATTAAACTTCACTAAAACAAACTAACCAAAATAAACAAAACGAAACTAAATCAAACCTGCCTAAACTTAACTAAACTAGACTAAACCAAAGTAAACTTAATTAACTTAAACAGCTATAAACTGTCTTAGCTTTAACTGCCTTACTTTCCCAAGCAACCCCAATGTGTGGCTTTTCAGCCTTGCCTAAATATACGTGATGGTTGATCTAGCTTTTGGGTAATAGATAGGGAATTTACCATAACATTCTAGCAAATCGGGTAACCGAAAATCTGAAGATAGTTTTTGAATCCTTGAGGGAATGCGGTCAATTTAAGGCCTGGGGACATTCTGGGAAATGAGCTATTGTGACGTAATTGATGACGTCATATGACCACGGTCACAAGAAATCCAAACTCTGAATATTCGATCACTGATCACATCATTGGAAAGAGCATCAAAAACTGAGCAAATGACTATTAGACATTGATATTATTTAACTTACCCTTCAAAAGATATAACTTATTGAAAATTAAGGAAAAATTCAAAATGGCGGATAGAAATTGAGCGTATCAGTCTGTTTGTTTGATTGTTTGATCGGAATCTAATAAGGGACGGCTTTTCTTTATTGTTACTGTATAGAAATGAACAGAGCATTTCAATAGGAGCCACTGAGTTGAAATTTAAGCTAAGCTGAATAGAGTTTTTGAATCTATGATTAGATTTTATTGACAGTTTACGGCAGCCATTCGGCAGAAGAATAGTCAGTTGAAGAGAAATCATATACTTGAAGAGAAGCAGGATTTGGAAAATCAATCGAGATAATTTCGAGTCCTACTCGGGTCATTTTCATTCTCACAAATTATCTCGATTGATTTTCCAAATCCTGCTTCTCTTCAAGTTTACTTCCTTCAACTCTATCCAGTGATGGGACTGCGATGGTCTCCCTGGTGTGAGAAAGTCGTCGCCCTTCGGCAGGTCCAGTGTAGTGTCAAAGAGCCCGGATAGGTTCGTCTCTGCATTTGGTGAGTGGTGGTGCAACAATTTGTGTGAATGAAATAGCCTGGGTTTCTCGTAGCCCCGGTGGCGCAGTGGTAGCGTTCTAGAGATCAAATCTAGAGGTCGTGGGTTCGAGTCCTACTCGGGTCATTTTCATTCTCACAAATTATCTCGATAGAAATCATATACTTCACCTTTGTCTTACATTTCCACCCTGTGTAATGCATGCGTAGTACAGTGAAGGTGTGTTGTGCCGTAAAGGATATTCAGTACGGTGCAGGGGTATTTTCAGCACTGTGGAGGGTATTAAAAACAATGGAGGGATATCATCAGTACTATGGAGGAATATCATCCGTACGATGAAGGAATATCATCAGTACGATGAAGGGATATGATTAGTACTATGGAGGGATATCATCCGTACGACGAAGGGATACAGTCAGTAATCGAAGGATATTCAGTGCTTTCGAGGGGTATCATCAGTAAATTAAAGGAATACCATCAGAACGATGGAGAGTATTCAGTACAGTCGAATATCCCTCATGTTTATTTAAAATTCCCTGTCTATAAGGAATTCCATGTAAATAAAGGTGAAGGTTTTATGGGCAGAAAATTGTTCCCTATGCATGAATAAGCATGAAAGTCGATAGGGGTCATACTGTAAGCGGGTGTGCAATTGCTTAGTCTAGCTTTTATGATCAGCCAATTATCTTGTCAAAATGGGCTGCTGCTTAGCTACTAAGAGTCAACAAGATTCTAAACCCAGCTAAAATCACTCCCCTGTTGACCGTGCAGGGTGCTGTTATATCTATTGGTTTTACTTTAACCTTCATTTGGTGTAGTGAAGAGCGGAAATTATGATCTATTTGCTGCTTACTATTGAGACCTCTTCCCATATTACCAAATAAAAAAAACTCATTTAGTTTTCATTGTACTTGTAAGTTAATCTTGGGATTTCAGGAAGTCAGTAAGTTTCATGCCAATGTTGGGTTTCATTGCCTTTTTCGCCCCCCGTGTAAAATAGGGTTAAGGTTTTGAGCAATTACATGATACACAATGCATGACTTTAAGGCCTGATTGTCATGAAGCTCGAGAATGTTAACCACTTTATGCAATCTTTTTACTTTTCCAAGGATTTCTAAAATCTAAATTCAAACCATTCAATGTGGTTGCGTCAGATATTTTCTCAAGGCAGATTTGCCCATTATTTTCTTTGAATTTAAGATCCTTACATGTCTGGTCCTAATTCTATTCTAGTCACTTTTACGAAATGAAATATCAAAATAATGCTAAATCTCTACTTAGAAATACGATTAACTTCAAAACAAAGCCAAAAAAGATAACTTGAAAACTCCCGGTAGATCAAAGCTAGGAATTAATGAAACCAAGAATCATTTCAAAGGGCCTACGTTTTAAAGAGCATATTAGCATATTCAAGATAGTATAGTGTAGTGGATAAAATTCATATGATAATATTCATCTACCAGGTCAATGAGCTGTAGAGCGAATCAAATATGCTATAATGCTTAAAGTGCCGCTTAAAGCCTAGGCATAGTTGTTTGGCTGTTGACATGTAAGCAAAAGGACACAAACCCCGGGGGTACTCCCAAACCTTCGATACGGGCTACCCATCTCGGTATATGGGGGTCTGAAATGTTTCGTTAAATCAATATTTGGGGTTGGCGAGTTACGAAATGAACGAATACTCAATATTGTGAGTGAAGAAATCCGAAGAAAGCAAGCATCATAGAATCATGACAATTTCTTTAGTCACCCATTCAAAGACCAAGACCTGATCTTAATGAATAACAACATATTGGTTCTTCAAAAAATAAAAGCTCTAATATTTCGGGTTTCCCAAACATCAGGCTTAATATTTGTTGTCAAAAAAGAGATAGTGGCATTGACAATCTGTATTGAAAGATAAAGAGTATCCCCGGTCAAGGCAAGCATTTGACACTGTGTTGTTGCATATGATTTTCGCGAAATTTCATGAAATTCTGTGTTATTCCAAACGTAGAACTGGCCGAGAGATAAAGCTCTGAAAGTCTCCGTCTGCTATCTTTTCACATTGCCCTTAGAAGGCATTTTTTCTAATCCAATTCAGGTGGCTCAGCCCCTCAATACTTGGGAATACTTAAGAATACCAACTATCTCAATTAATTTTCTAATACTCCTTTTTCTAAAGTTTACTTCTAATCATGCAAGACTTATCAAGTGGTGACTCAGCTTCGATGGTCTCCTGGGAAAGTCAATTGCCTATACTTTCCAACCTATCCCTCGGCATTGGTCCAGTGTAGTTGTTAAAGAACGCGGATAGGTTTGTCTCTTCATTTGATGAGTGGTGGTGTAATTTGGGTGAGTCATATGGCTTGGGTTGGATTAAATGGGCCGCATCAGTGCTCAGTTGCAGAGCGTTTGATAGACAAACTAAGAGGTCGTAGGTTCGAATCCTACTCGGGTAATTTTCATTCATAAAAAATTATCTCGATTCAGGTGAAACACACACGGCCCCCGAAATTGAAATGTAACGAAAATTAAATCAAGATTTTTATGATTTGTTGCCTCAAGAACTCGATTTGAAATGAATAGTGAAAGGGTCTGTTGAAAGAATCACTATCTCTCCTCTAATGCCTTTGCTTAGCAAATATTATGTAGGAGGTACCGAAATACTTAAAAGACGTCATAAGATTCTGTATGAAATTGGTTATTGATGATCGTAGAGCCAATCCCTAACAATTATTAATACCAAGTCAAGTACTCCTCCCCAGGTTCTGCGGGCCCATCTTCCATGGACAATCAACCAATAGGAAGTTATTAAAAGGTAAGTCAGGGGGATAGTTAGTGCATACCTGATATCGATTTCTGTAAGAGTATTGTTGGCATGAAGGGCCTCAGCAAGGTGCATCGCACCGAGGTTTCCAAATCCGTTCCATGATAGATTCAAATGACGTAATGTGCAGTTCGCCTACAGTAAAAGGAAGGGATTCTTAATTCCACATCATTTAGAATCTTTAAATCAAACTACTCAAGTGGCTCGATCAAACACAACAACAACATTCTCATTCTGGAGGGTATGCAATAAACATAAACATATGATACTGTGCCCTAGATGTTCATTGCTTTTGACAACTTTTGTGTGGTGAGTTAGACATGGGTGAAGGGAGTGTGGGATGGGGTGAGTGGCCAAATGGCTGATGGGGTTTGATATGTGCAGCTAAAGTTTGAGCGTAGTCTTAACTAAAAAATTCACTCCGCTGTCCTTTGTAAGGGACATTAAACTGGGAGCTCCGTGCACCTAGAAATGAGGCTTCTTGTCTTAGGCAGGCTTGCACGTTAAACAGAAACATACATACATACATTCTCAAAACTTCAATTGGACAATCCACTACACATTTTTATATTATCATCACGATGATGCAGACTACTAAATAGTGTTTGAATTGCGGGATTTCGATCTTGAAGTAGGGCCTAACTAAGAGCGAGATCCCAACTTAGACATGATGATGTATATAATGAGTACTGTAGAGGCTTACCCATAGACCTGCAGCAACATCTTGCGCCCCTTTACCTCGAATCTGATTCCAGCTGAGGTCAAGATGTTCTAAAGCATCGTTCGAATCTGAAGAAGAAGATGAAGAAGATGATAATCTAACCAATCAGCAAAGTTTGCCCTTCCATGCTTGTTCGCCAATAAGGAAGCTTAAAAGACAATATAATAGGCCTATTTTACGCAGCAGCCATAAAGCATTAAACAAACTTATGTTTTACACTGTAATGACCGCTACATGAAAAGGCCTATTGCTTGCTTAGAGCTAACATGTGTTATCTACGATAAGTTTTCCAAAATGTTTTAAGGAAACCGGCCATTTATTCAAATATGGAGATTTTTCTAAAGTTTTGTCGTGTTTCAAGTCTCAAAGGTCAAAATTTCATTCACTCTTACACTGCTCGAAATGGTTTTCATTTTTGAATCAGAAAAGTCATAACTGCACGTGTTCCATGTCACCGTACCTTGATGGTTTTGACAAAACCAGGTCCTGGTTAATACTGGCACTTGCATAAACTAGGATTTTGAATCAATCAATACAACTGTTCTCAATAAGGTAGATATTGGTGGAATGAAGTTAAAACTAATTTTATGATGCGTTAGGTACTGTTAATAAGTAAAACGAACAAATGAACAAATGAACAAATCGTATGCGTAGTGCTATGTAATATATATAAAGGCTTCTATAATAAAATAATATTAAAGTATAAAATAAATACAAAAGTAAAAAAATGATACTTCTACATATGTATAAAAGTCACTTTGATAACGGACATACGCTTGAAACATCAGTGGAAGTTTTCATATATATCACAATCATACAGTTTGTTCATTTATTGGTCTTATAAATATTGACATTATCTTTATACACAACACTGCTACAATAAAAACTAACTTACTAATCGCAGGACCAAGTGCAACGCCAACATCTTCACCAAGATCATTGTCACTTAAATTTAGCCAGGTGAGTTTGAAGTTACTCTGAAATACACAGTAAATCATAATCAATTTTCTTGCAGCCTCATTCTCAAATTCGACACTTCTTCCTGTCTGCGTCCAGCCACTGCTTTATACTTATCATTGAGAATGATTTGAACATAAAGTTGTAAGAGCACTGATGGACCAAATCAATGGGGTCAAGTCCCACTTTTCATTCGAGTTTTCAATTCTGTCTTGATATTTCGGTCTAATCTGAAAACTTTCTACATAGACTCGTATTGAAATTAGTACTACTATACGATCAAACCCTCACTGCTACTTAGATATCTGGCTGTAGGTTGCTTTATTTCAATAAAATATCCTTTTAGTTTCTTTGTTTTTACTGGGGGGACTCTCTCTCGATTAGTTTACCTATTTAGAGAGTTCCTCCTTAGTCAATTATTTTAAAATACATATGTTTAACTGTAAGCTTATTTGTTAATTGTGTCTTGATTGTTAGTTGTTCGTAATAATGTTGTGTAGTTTAGTTATAATGTAGTTTTAAAGTTGTATTGTATTTGGAAATAATTGCTAAAAAAAATGAAAACTGAAACTGAAAACTGAAACATTCTCGGGTCACTTTTCATTCTCTTAAATAATTCGATAGATTTTCCAGATCCTTCTTCTTCTCAAGATTTCTATCATTCTATTACAATTTTCTTAGAAATTTCTTGTTCTTTCGAGATTTTTCGCTAATATTGCAAATAAGGCCTACCCGAATTCCAGTGGCCAAGCATTCTCCAGTTCTATTTCCAAAGTGATTTGATGACAAGTCTAATGCCATTAGTGAAGTATTCGATTGAAGCATGTCACATACGAATTTACAGCCTTCTCCTTTCAAAAGATTTCTTCCAAGGTTCTGTGGGTAAAATTTGATGAAAATATATCACATCAAGACATCAAAAAAGATTTCCAAATGTTTTAATGCTAGCAGAGAACATCAAATTTAGAAAACAGCACCTATTAAATTTGAGGATTTGGAAAATCAACAAGTAAAATGGATGAAATTGACCCAAGTAGGATTCGAAGCTAAGGCGCGGGGCATATTTTTGATTGGTGGGAGGGGGGGGGGGCGCTAGCATGCAGCCTCAAGAAGAACCTTTTTCTAGCCACCATTATCTCCTACAGAAGCGTTTAGAAAGTTTACCTGACGAGTTAATTGAAAAAATAGACTTAACTATGATAACCTTGATAAAAATAATGAAATAATTTTTCCAGGGGTACAGGCGAAAACCCAAAACAGACCTTGTAGGGAAATCATATTGAAATCCTCTTTGATTTGGGAAATTTCGCAGACCGTGGAAAAGTCCTGCGGTTGGCTAAGGGTTGGACATTGATTTAGAGAATATTGATTTTCAATCGATGCTTTGAGATGTTAGAAAATATTGATGTTTCATTGTTTTGATTGCTTTTTAGATTTGTTAAGGATTTTCATCAAGGTTTTAGGCAAGAATTACCTGTAAATAAGCTAGGTTTGCGTAAAAGCCTACACAAAAAGATCATTGATGATGATGATGACATTTAGTTATTAAGCCCTTAAAATATTTGTTTCTAGATTTATTTGTTTCATGGCAATTTCCTTGATCAAGCATACCAAGTTAAAATTAATGTACCTTCTTCGTACTTGCCCTTTTCAGTAACTTGGAAATGGTTTCTTGAAGCTGTTGCTGCGGCACTAAATGAATGACTTAACTTTTGATTTGAGTAAACACTTCATAATCATAAACTGTCATCCGTCTCTAAGCAGCAATAAAGAAATATTCCAATGCTCTTACCAAAATCGTGATGCAGCAGTTTTCTTTCATCATTTCTGTTATTGCCTTCATTCCTGTTGCCCTAATGTAATTTTCATATAGATCCAGATCTGCGATTACTGTGTTTGTCTATCGAGAATTGAAAGAATCTTTAACACTTTCAAGACACAAAATTAGATTGAGTTTTCAAGTTAGACAAAGATCTTTAGTAAAAATTGAATAACCCTGCAGCTTCATATTTTTCACAGTTTGTATTCTATGAATCTAAGCTTTTAGGAAATGAGAGCACTTGATGCTACTCTAAATTCTTCAATTATGCTTGGGCAATATTTACTTTAGACCACTTTAACATTCAAGAAGACAAAAAGATTGTCGTGCAGATAGTTGATATATTCTGGATTTTGAACAGAATGTCCTTAACTCTTCTTCAACTCGCTAGCCTGTTTAAGTTTGGTAAAACTTTTTTTAAATACGTTTCGTAAAACGGTGAGACTATGAGATCTAACAAATATAGATAGCTACAATCGACAATATAAAATTTATAACGGATAACGGACTTTATTTATCTATTTATTCATTTTGAAATACCTTAAGCTATACATAAAGATATTTTAGATTAGGCTCATCTTACGGTATTGTATTTTATCTATTGAATTGTATATAGGGTAAATAATGTCCCTAATTAACATCATTGCTAGATATCACTGACACTGTAAAAAAGTTATGATAATGATAAAACCCATAACAATAATGGCGTGTGTCCAAGTCCACAAATACTATCACATCTACAGGCGACTGACTTCGTCTCCCAACACTTGGCTTAATTGCATTTGCAAGTGATTGAAGTTTGCGTACATCAAAGATGAATAATTGCATACAACACCATGGCCTAAGCCTGGACCGAGAATTTCCCAATATTGCATAGTCCATTACTCTGATAGCATTTGTGGACAGGGGTACTGGCTAAAACTAGCCAACTCTACAGAGAGATTTACTATATAAACACAAAGCGTAGAATCCCTTGCAGCAGCTTCTCCCTGAAATGATTAATTGGGGTATCCTTTCATCTCTGGAATGTCATAGCTCAGTGCCGATAGGTCTCACTCTGGTAAATTTAGTACCTTGTTTTACACTACACTCTATTTTCTATAACAACAATTTCATAGAAATACAAGCCTCAAATTTTGCCAAAATCTAAGAACAAGCTAACAGCAAACCTAGACTGATGATTTTTAGCTCAACACAAGAATTTGACGAAATAACCATGAGACTGAGGAATAATTACAACACCAACAGGTTGACAGTACACAGGTATGTCAGAGAGTAAAAATTGGAAACAATAAACACAACTGATATCTAAAAGAAGCTTCCAACTCACTACAAAAGTAAGAACAATTTAAGAAAGTCTGAGCATGAAAATAGAGGAATATTTAAGAGCAGCAAGCTACCAACCAATTATACTGGTTCTTATTAAAAAAGGGTGTATAAGAATTTTCACCAAATAGGTAATTCAACTTTATTTAGAAGTTGCCAAACTCTATAACTTCGTCATCAGCAATCCAACAACATGAACAACAGTGGACTCAAAGGAAGGCTGAGGCGGAGTGGTGTGAAGAGTACTTCCAAAAATAGGGTAATTAGGGCAGATACTCACAAACAAGGCACTCGAAAGAGCAGTCGCACCTTTGGAGCCAATACCATGATACCTCAAACTGACAACAGGGTCTTGCAAATGACGTAAGAAGTAAGAAATCGGCGTTGCAGATATTCTCTCACATGTACCCAGATACCTTGTTTTTCCGGTTCCGTCGAATTCTTGCTTTTCCGCTATATAAGAATGATACAATTCATTTTTACAAGGACAATATAAGTGCGATCAAATTCAAATTCAAGAGACTGTTTGGTTATGCATTTTGAGGCCGTGATAGATTACTCTTATTACTGCTGAAGTTTGGGTGCCAATTAAAATGCCATTCAAGATTATGGCTTTGAGCACGACCTATAATTGTGACCCGTCAGCTCAGTAGTTTAAAGACGCGTGTAGGTTTTATCTTTAGCAAATAGAAGTTATTGTGCGACGTTTTACTAGGCTGGCTGGGAAGCTTGTTTGGTACTGTATCTTGAGGCCGTGATAGGCCATTCTTACTTCTGAGTAAATTAGGGTCCCATTCACTTTTTCACACATTATTACAAACTCAATGCCTGGCTGCATCTACTGGACAGTAATGCAAGAAAAAATTTCTATAAAAGGTTAGCATTGAAATATCCTCTGCTGCCGTAATGCAAAGAACTTACTTCAATACAATTTAGTGAGTTTGTCAGCACATTATAGGGGTTATAACGCCTAGGAGAGAATTATAGTAGAAAAATAGAAGCGTCTAACAACGATGGAAGGCAAAACTTATTCTCCAGTAAAGCATAAATTCTGGAAGAGTCTTAATTCAATTATGCTAACTTTATCTCAGAAAAGGTTGTCATATTAGATCCCCACCAGGGAAAATCCATTAAAAGATATCCTAGCATAAAACACAAGCATTACCTTCTATGTCCAGATCTGTATCGTAGTCAGAGCTTTCCTTTTTCTCCAGATTGTTTTCATTTTCATGCCACACTTGGTTATGGAAACGGTCCGAGGTATCAGCTTCGATATCATTAATGCTTTCTTCTATGATAACCTAAAAATCAAAGTTTCAAACAGTATACCCATGTCTAGACATAAACTCTTTAATGATGGTATATATCCTCTACAGCAGCATATTCCTTATTTCGAAACTCCTTTCCAATTGCAGAGGTTTGCATCTAGTGGAAATACATGTACTAGGAATATTGGTACGATGATGGACAAATAGATGATACTAAAAAGATGCGGATTCATTTCTTTATTTCTTTCTTAGAAACATATCCAATTTTAGCAAACCAAGGCCTTTCGGCCCTTCTAGCTAATGCTATCATCGAGTGTTGGTATCATGTAATAGAAACATGGAATCTTGAAAAGAAGCATGATTCGACAAATCAAACAAGCAAAAATTAGCCTTTTCTTGGGCCCACTTTTCACGCCCATAAATCAATTCGTCTAGAACCATTATTGTATTGAAAATGAAATATCTACTCACGTCTTCTCTGTCACTTCTACCACTACTCTCCATTTTATCCGTTCCCTTGCGGTGGCACTTAAGTCATCCAATCTAACGAAGCTCAATTGAGTGTTTATCAGACCGCTCTGCTACTTAACTCTGAGTTTGATTGATTACGTCATTAATTAGCACAAGTAACATTGCGAAGTGAAAGGGGAAAGTGCTACAATACAATAAGCTTAAATAAGCTGTTGTATGAATGAACAAAAAAAGAACAATTCAAGGGTCTTGAAAATTGTCTCACTTGGAGAAAAAAGTAAGGCCTATCAGCACTTCTAAAAATCTAAATTCTTCAATATTGGCACAACTTTACACAAAGGATACGCTATAGCTATGGTCCGAATATGCGCAAAATCGAAGGCCTTGAAAATGGTCGGATTTCGCCAAAGAGTTACAAATAGACGGTAAATCGACCCAAAAAGGATTGGAGTTTGTAAACACCTTCAGCAACTGGCCCTCGGCAATATATATGACACTATTACAAAAAATCTAATAATCTAAATGTCCACATCTCGTGTGAAATTACATTTTATTATTATTAAAACTAAGTCACAATGGCGTTCCTTTTAAAATTGAATTGAATTATATCGTAAAAGGGGTCTATTATCCAAAGGGTAGTTGGCTTGATAGCTCTTCAGAGTGTTTTCCAAGTATCCGAAAATTACCTGATTATTCGTAATCATTAGTTACCTTTAATCAAAATTTAAATTTTACATATGTTATAAAGAATAATATCTTCCTTGACAAGTGATTATCTAGAACGATGCTTATTTACTCTAAAAATAAGAAATTCGAAGTACACTCTACTTCATTAAGGCTTAGGAAAGATTCGGAGATTTATTTTCGCAACGAATAAATATATTTTAGGCTACGAAAATTTATCATTTTAAAAAAGCTTATAAACCTTTAAAGTCCTGCAAACAAAGAAGATTAGAGCTTCATCAAGCACCAAAATTTCCGTAGCTTTCATTTCTTGAAGTAATTTCATTGATGCTTTTTTTTGGTATTTGCTCGTTTGTTGCTTTTGGTATTCTGATCCTCAAACTGTTTTTGATATTCAAACTTTTTAGAATATTTTGCTGTTAAAATGGCATGATGATAAAAATCCTATGGTAAACTTCCTTCCTCTTCTTTGTCTTTTTAAAAATTTTATGCATAACGGACTTCTTTTTTTTTGTAAATTTCAAAAATGAAACAGTCTACTGATCTTCCGATATGCTAGGTTTGGCATAAACATCGCTTTTTTGTTTTAGTAAGTAGCTTTCTGCTTTCATTCCTTCTTCAGACCTTTTTTTTGCCCTTGCTTCTACTACCTTAACAAAAACTGGTAATTCGATTTTTATTCTTGCACTTGCAATTGATTTTTCAAGCCCTAAATATATTTGAGTACTGAGGAAAATATTTGAGGAAAATTGTTACGAAAATCTCAGGGTTTTGAAGAAATTCATGATCAAAATTTCATTTTTGCACCAACTTCGTGCAAGATTTCGAATCCGTCCTAATACTTCATGGAGTAGAGTGTAGTTCTAAAAGAACAGTCTTTGATCGACACAAAGCTTGAGGATGGCGAGGAAAATCAGAAATATTAGTGTAATATAACAGGTACTGGCCAATCTCAATCCACATCGAGGTAAATAATTCGTTAGGTTTCGTTTTCATTCCTTTTCTGACGTACTACTCTGATTAGTGTCAGAAGCAAAAGCTTTAAGTAGTTATCATATTTCTCTATTTTTTCGATTTTATTCGCAATCCTCATTCAAATAGTTGAATCTAGGGGGTCTCAATTCTAAATTTCAAAATTGTTAAAACAGATTTAGTTTCAAGAAGAATGCAACGGCAGCTCTAAAGATGATTTGAAAGCCCCATGTTCATTTGAAGTGGGCTTTATGTAGATTCCAAGCCAGGTATGCATTATACGGTATCTACGACTTCCTGAACCTAAATTCCACGTAAAATTTGATTTTGGTCTAAAGAAGGATGATTTACTTGCGTAAAGAGAAATACTAAATAAGAAGGAGCCTGCCTTGGCTTGCAAATAGGTTATCTTATGTTGCTTGATCCGGCTGCTCCTTTAATAGAAGTGTCTTCATTTTTAGAAGAAGACTTAACTGGACTTGAATTTGTTGTTTTGGGTTTGACCGGACTTGGCTTTTGACTGCTGGGCTTAATTGGGCTCGTCTTCTGACTGCTAGGCTTGACTGGGCTCGACGTTTGACTGCTAGGCTTGACTGGGCTCGACGTTTGACTGCTAGGCTTGACTGGGCTCGTCTTCTGACTGCTAGGCTTAACAGGGCTCGAAGTTTGGCTGCTAGGCTTAACTGGGCTCGAAGTTTGGCTGCTAGGCTTAACTGGGCTCGAAGTTTGGCTACTAGGCCTTACTGGACTCGACTTCTGACTGCTAGGCTTTACTGGGCTTGAAGTTTGGCTGCTGGGCTTAACAACGCTCGTTTTTTGACTGCTGGGCTTGACCGGACTTGATTTTTGACTGCTTTGCTTAACTGAGCTCGACGTTTGGCTACTGGGCTTGGCTAGATTGGACTTATTACTGCTGGTGGCCTTGACTGGAGTTGACTTCTGGCTTCCCGGTTTGACTGGACTCGACTTCTGATCCTTCAACTTGACTGGGCTTGAAATTTGAGTTATAGACTTAATTGGATTTGATTTGGCTTGCGCATTAGTTTCGGTTTTCGGGATTTTTGCTCCCTCTGATTTCACCAGTTTCAACAACTCGTCCTGCAACAAAAATAACCATTACCCAGTAATAATCTAGGGGCCTAATTACATGAGATGAGTTGGATCACTAAGCTTCCTAGACTGGCTACATAGATGTTTGGCTCTAACATCCAGACCTTTGGCTGAATTCTAATCTTGATATTGATGATTGACGTGTCAAATCAATTTGCGAGTCTTCATTGAAAAAAAATTGGCAAGAATCTTGAAAGTAATGAAAAAATCTGATGGTGTATTGTGTTGGTGTATTATCCTGGTACATTTATATCACATGATGGTGTGTACATGATAGTGTATTCAGGACCCTAATGATAACAGTATATCTTGTACTGATAGGTTATCCTGTTGAAATATTCGATTATTATTATCAAGACCTTAAGTCCGTATTCTAGTCTAGTGTTCACTTTTCAACAAATTGATCTATTACATATTACTTTTTTGCTTGTTAATTTCAGTCAGAAATAACATACCAACTATATGACAATTTTTACCTTCCATCCAAGAAGATCTGCAAGTTCCAAACAGCCTTCATCACATGTTGTCAGATGAGCCACATCCCTAACAAAAAATCAAAACTATCAGAGAAGATCAACTAAGGGGCACATCTCTTCGAGAGAAATGTACGAGATTTTCAGAGATTTAGAAAGATTTTCTATCGGTCCATAATCTTACACTACAGCCTTACTAAAAGAAAGAAGAGAGTGCTATTCGTGGCGAATCATCCAACATGCTGCATATTGGTGAACTTGTTACAAGCATCGAACGTGACTTCTGAATAAGCAGGCTACAATGAGCAGAATAAGCAGGCTACAATGTAACATTTCACTGAGCAGAAATTAATCTCTGATGTGTAGTGCAGAGGGATGGTCTTTTGCATGAAGATATTTATCAAAAAACATCACGCAGTTAAATGATTACGTTATCAACCAACTGTTACAAGTTGAGTTGTTAAAAAGACTTCTTTTAAAGCCAATTTTTAAAGACTTCAAACTTCTCAAACTTTCGGAACTTTTTGAACTCCGACTCTTAACTTTTGTTTTTGACTCTGTTAATAAAACTTCACCAAGCTGCTTCCATAACTTCTTCTTATTCAGTTCATCTGTTCATCAATATTCAACAAGACAGACGAGTCAAGGTGATTTGTATTAATCTCGTATAAAAAGTCTTCAATATGGTCTAAAGTCGATTCGTTATCTTGGTGCTAAGCTTTGGAATACATTGCCAGTGGAACTCCGAAACGCTCCATCAAAAATATCCTTCAAAAAGCAACTGAAAATTTACTTATTGAACAAAGTCAATCAGTAGTTTCAAGCTACTTTTGATTGTCCACCTTTTGGTGTGGGGGGTTTTGCACCTCTTATCTTAAAAAGGTGGACTGCAGAACCCCAATTGATAGATGAAAAGCAACATCGTGTATTTCTTGGAATCATTCAAATTCAACCAAATTCATTTGAAATTATACTAGGATAGGGGGGGCTCTCTCCTCGATCAGTTTACCTATTGAAAGAGCTCCTCCTTTAAGTAATTCCCTCCATACAATCTATCATGTTATTCTCTTTGTTAGTGTATATTGTATTAATTTTCCATATCAATGTATTAATTTTCTGTAATAGTGTTTTATTTCCTTGTAGTGTAGTTACTTGTTAGTATTGTTATTCATAAGATTGTATGTAGTGAATTCAAATATAAATGAAACTGAAACTGAAAGAGAAATGCGATGAAAATGAAAAAAAAATCAGCAAAAGTTAGCAAAACCACACCTGTATTTTCGTTCACTGTCGAAGTCAAAGCCTCCGAACCAAGTTTGCTACGAAATGTTAAAAAACATTCAGCTTTTCATATAATAATCATTCAGCTTACAATATTCAATTATCTATTCACATTGATTCTTCGAAAAACAATTTAAAAAAAACTCCTTAGGCTTATGGCCCTTAAATATTAGAACCAACACGAGTTGATCTTAAACATACCTTTTTACTGACATATCGCTAGATCGCTGAGTTGCTCATAGACCAGGCGGAGAATAGGGGAATGGTCACTCGAGGGGGAAATTTATGAGATGAAGTGCAGTTGGTCAATTCGAGGGTGCTGATTTCGAAAATCGATGTTATACGGGGATTTATGGGGGCCATTTGCCTCATTTTCGTGTTTAAAGTCTCGTTTTCATGTATCTGAACCAAACCAACGAGAAAACAGTTTTTAGCAGAGATGACAAACATCTAAAAGTAGATTAGCATCTTTGGTGGGCGTGAATGTGGAAAATTGAATTTAGAACTGTTAAGGTGGGCAACAGCCTCGTTTTCATGATGACGAAATCGCGTAATTGTACAATTTTTATCTTTCGAGGGGCATCTCAACAGGCCCAAGTGCTTAAAAACCTACAGTTGTTATGGTTAAAAGAGCTATGAAGCGCTGTTAATTGATTAATACTCTTGCTACTGCTACAAGTACTAATACTAATACTGATCTTATTACTTATACCAATCCCAATAAAAAATGATTAAGTATAAATCACTCGGCTGTTATTGTAAAGCTTACATTGGAAAAGATTAATATCAAGATCATTGTGTACAGAGAACGGTTGTGTTTTTGTTTCTCTTTAACTGTTTTTTAAGATTGCTAATTTTATGTTTATACCGATATCCATATTAATATCAATACCAATACTAATATCACTGATAAATACCAATACCAATACTAATAGTAATACTAATACTGCTGATTGATACTAAAACCAATACTAATACCAATACTAATACTACTGATAAAAACTGCTTTACAAGCTACTGATTTTTGCTAATTAATCAATAACACTGATGGAAACGCAAGCGGATCATCTAAACAGATTCGCAACATTTCACAATTCTCCAACATCGTCTCCGCCGTCACTGATTTTAAACTCTCAGCTTCCATCATTTTGTTGACTTCAACTTTGGTCAGGAAAAGCTCTGAGATATCTTCAGGGTAACAGGTATCACTCCGACTAACCGATCTGCTTCATTCCAACCATCATCTACTGGGGCGTCCGACTGAAGCATCAAACCATTAGCTTGTCTGTAAAACATAGTGACATAGTTTGCACGCAGAATATGAAGCCTGGGGTTTTTTTACATGATGGTAAGATGCTGAGTCTTATGATCTTCTTTTCTCTTTCGAACTTTTGCACGAATAGCTTGTGTCGCAGCGGATTCCTGGACGATATTCTCTTGTTTCCATATAACACACAGACAAACTTCTCTAAACCACTGATGAGATGGTCTTTCACCTGAGAGGAGCTTCCCAACTCAGTAAAAAGTCCGATGAACTCTACTTACAATGACATATCAAAATGCTGACTTTCAAATCAAAAAGCTAGATACAAAGTTATTGCTAGAAAAGGTGTGGAGACCAAGTAGTGCTTTCTTTTCCTGGATCTCAAGGGTTGATGATGTCTTGTCGCATATTTCTCTTTTTTTCCAATACTAGAAACCACGAAGAAGCAGACACGAATTTGGTGGCGTTGGTTAAAACTGCGAACATTTCCACCAATGATGCTGTCATGGCTCGATCTTCCTCTAGCAACGTTGCCAGTTTAACATTATTTTTGTCACAATGATTTGATGTAACAAGGATTCTCCTAGATCATGGAATTGGAAAGCAAAAGAAAGCACTACTTGGTCTTCACGCTTTTTCTGGCAATGACTATATATCCAGCTTTTTCAAGAAAGGGAAGCAAGCATTTTGGAAGTCGTGTCAATAGAAGTAGAGCTCTTTAGGCATTTGACTGAGTTGGGAAGGTCGTCTCAGGTGTCAGCGGATCTCGTGAACGGTTTAGAGAAGTTTGTCTGTGTGTTATTATATGGAAACAAGAGAATATCGTCCAGGAATCCGCTGCGACACAAGCTATTCGTGCAAAAGTTCGAAAGAGAAAAGAAGATCATAAGACTCAGCATCTTACCATCATGTAAAAAAACCCCAGGCTTCATATTCTGCGTGCAAACTATGTCACTATGTTTTACAGACAAGCTAATGGTTTGATGCTTCAGTTGGACGCCCCAGTAGATGATGGTTGGAATGAAGCAGATCGGTTAGTCGGAGTGATACCTGTTACTCTGAAGATATCTCAGAGCTTTTCCTGACCAAAGTTGAAGTCAACAAAATGATGGAAGCTGAGAGCGTCAAAAGCAGTGAATGCGGAGACGATGTTGGAGAATTGTGAAACGTTGCGACTCTGTTTAGATTACCCGCCTGCATTTCCATCAGTGTTATTAATTAATTAGCAAAAATCAGTAGCTATTAAAGCAGTTTTTATCAGTAGTATTAGTATCAGCATTGATATTATTATTGGTTTTAGTATCAATCAGTAGTATTAGTATTACTATTAGTATTGGTATTGGTATTTATCAGTGATATTAGTATTGGTATTGGTATTTATCAGTGATATTAGTATTGGTATTGATATTAATATGGATATCGGTATAAACATAAAACTAGCAATCTTAAAAAACAGTTAAAGAGAAACAAAAACACAACCGTTCTCTGTATACAATGCTCTTGATATAAATCTTTTCCAATGTAAGCTTTACAATAACAGCCGAGTGATTTATACTTAATCATTTTTTATTGGGATTGGTAAAAGTAATAAGATCAGTATTAGTATCAGTACTTGTAGCAGTAGCAAGAGTATTAATCAGTTAACAGCGTTACATAGCTCTATAGAGGATAACCGTAACAACTGTAGGTTTTTAAGCGCTTTGGCCTGTTGAGATGCCCCTCGAAAGATAAAAATTCTATGATTACGCGATTTCGTCATCATGAAAACGAGGCTGTTGCCCACCTTAACAGTTCTAAATTCAATTTTCCACATTCATGCCCACCAAAGATGCTTAATCTACTGTTAGATGTTTGTTATCTATGCTTAAAACTGTTTTCTCGTTGGTTTGGTTCAAATACACGAAAACGAGACTTTAAACACGAAAAGGAGGCAGATGGCCCCCATAAATCCCCGTATAACATCGATTTTCGAAATCAGCACCCTTGAATTGACCAAATGCACTTCATCTCATAAATTTCCCCCTCGAGTGACCATTTCCCTATTCTCCGCCTGGTCTATCACGCTTGCGAAGGATAACTTCGAAGTAAACAAAGACTGTTAAGGTAAGAAACCTCGCTTCCGAATCAATACACGATCACCTCCCTGTAGGGTGATTCAGTGTATTAGTGAAAGTGTGTTGTTGTGCTCAACCTATATTGGTTATTAAATCAGGCAAAATGTGGGACAGCGATGAACTAACGCCACTAACGCATGCGTAGAAGCATGAGCAACTAAACGATCTAGCAACATCTTTTCTTGAATTTCAGGAACACATAATGCATATTCAGGGAGTCAGCCTTAACAGGGAAAAGGTTTACAGTGAAATCTCGCATATGAGAACCTTCATATAATAGGAATTTTCAGCCTGTAATTTGAATTCTTTTACCCCGTGACATAAAAACCTGTTCATCCTGAATTTGAAAAAGGTTCTTATTTAAGTTTTTGTTTGGATCTGATAAATATCTGTAGTTTGTAAATCATTACATTTATGGAAAGGAGGTTACGCCACGGAAATTTCCCTATGGCTTTCTCCCAAGAATGATAAATAACGAATTTCGCACAAATAATTTGTAAAAACTTTAAGAACTTTCAACAAGAAACTATAAGGACCTCTCAGACTGGTTGCATGAAATTTAATCTTTAGATAAGAAAAGAAACAACCTGGTTGAAAAGGTAGATTCTTTTATACAGGCTTCCACTGAAAACATTGCAAACGGACAGTGGCGACCCTCCGGGCCTGAATTTGAGCATTTCCAAAAATTGTCTTTAGCTAACCTAATAACTGAGCCCCGGTTGGAGGTAACAAGAAAGAAGAATTCTTCCGCCACCCAATCACTAAACGTCCGTTTCAATATTCCGTTAATGAGGTCCCATGGAATAATTCAGTACCAAAAATAGCGTATAGGTTGAATCTCACACAACGTTTCAAGATTAAACTCATGTAACTATTCACTTTGAAAACAAGTATGATCTCGAAATACATATTTTAATCGACACTATCTTTGGCACTAATTTTCAATATTTGTAATGCCACACGAAACAAACACTTTTTAGTGATTTGTCAATGCTCCATGCCTCCAAAGAGACCATTCCACACCAGCATGAATGAAGAACAAAACAGAACCGAAAATTGGCTGAGATTGGAGACGGTGGGTAGGCCAAACTTAAGACAATCTCTGCTCTATGCAACTACTTTTTGTCATAGTTAAAAGTCGAGTGGCAAATAAATATGAATACCGCAAAAATACTATTAACCCTTCGATGGCTTATCGTTAAGATTCTAAATGGGGCTTATTAGAGCGGGTTCTTTAGTAAGAGGGTCTTGAGAAGTACTTCTTCACTCCCAAGCATGATAAAGTTGAAAATTCGGAATATTACGATGGAATACATCCATTAGCTATCCCTAACTCATCAAATCTTACTCTGTAGTCTTTGTTGTATAAAGAGGGGGGCATAAAAGAGAGGGATGACTTAATAAAGCTTTAACAGCGTGCCATTCATACTGTTTGAAAAGCCCATACCACACTTTTGGCCACACAATAAACTAAGAAGCCTTTACAAGAGGTGTACTGCTATGAACTCAATCATTGACAATATCTTACCTCTCCACATTTCTCGTTATTTATGAGCAGTCTTGGTGTATTTTCAGGCACTCTAAAATGACCAATACAAGTTACTCCAGATTTCTCCCGAAAAAGAGGCAGTAACAAGAACCACAGCACAGTGTTAGGAAGCTATCAGATGTCAGCAAACTTTTAGCAGAATTCTAGGCCTCGTTCGCACTGCTTCGTATTTGAAGAACAAAGGTCTACTATCATTGCAGACAGGTGGTGAAATTTGTGAGATTAATATGGCTTGGATTGGTTGATTAAATTGATTGCCCGGTTACTCAGTAAGTAGAGTGGTTGAGGCGTACATTACGAGGTCGCAGGCTGGGTCATTTTCATCCTAAACTATTTTCTTCAATGATTTCTTAAATACTGCTTCTTCTCAAATTATTTTTTCATCCCTATCCACTGACGAGACTGTGATGCTCATCCTGGTATGGGAAAGTCACCAACCTTAGGCAGGGGCAGTGCAGTTATTAAAGAACACGGTTGCCCCCCGTAGCTTAGTCATTAGATTGGTTGAGGTGTATATCAAAAGGTCGTAGAAAAGTTTTATTCTCCCAAATAATGATTGAATCGAATTATAACAGCACACAACATGGATGCATGGATGATAATTGAGAACTCACCTGTCAATAAGCGAGGCAAATGGCTGAACAACGAGTGATGTGCCCATGACAATCAGCAAGTCGCATTTAGAGAAATCCTAAAATAAAGTTGATATTAAGAGTCATCGTATTTAATCGTGCATTTTACATGAAAAAAGTTCCAAATAGTGTAGCAGTAGATATTTTAACAAAGCTAAAAAGTGAAATATTCATCGCCAAGAAAAAGCAACGAAAGTGCTTCCACGATGTTAAAATCAACAAGATTAGGATGACAGAAATGATGATAATGGTTTTTATAGCATTGCTGTCCAATATCGTAATACATGCGCAATAACGATTTCTAGTAACTAAATTCTATTGGCTTAATTACCCATAATTAGCTGATTTAACTGGTTTTGCTTCCTTCAAAACTTTAGATTTGCTAAACTTCTTCGAAGAAAAAACATTCGTCGTGACTAATTTTCGTCATAAGCTGAATTCAGTCGTAGACCATTTCGTCAAACGTTTTGTCTGAGATTTGTTCATGACGAAATGTTTTGTATCAAAGAACCTTACAACCCAAAACATAGTGGTTGCAAACATTTTGAAAATTTGACAAGGCTCGCAGGGAGGGCTGCTTTCACCTAACTATGCAATTTGAATTCCTGGTAAAGAAATGCTTGTGATTGCGTCTTAGCTATGTGATGATTAACTCTGCTGGTTGACAAAGGACATTTAATCTAGTAATTTTCATAGTAATAAATAAGCAGTTGCTACAAGTAAGAAGCAGGGGAGGCAGGGGAGATGTTTTTATGATATTACCCTCCTGTATTGTATCATACTTATCTAAAAATGAAGATTCGAAGTTCATTTTAGATGGCCTTAAAAGCTAGAGCTACCGACTATCAAAATAATCAATTTCCAATCAAGAAGCACAGAGTGACACCAAAAGGGGTGAATATGTAAAAAAAATCACTTGCAATCGTAACCAACGAGAGGAATCTTTGTGGCAATGACTCCCCAAAGAAGACGATATCTACAAAATCAAATTTCAATGATTTCATTAGTCGGGATTATTAGTATGAATGAAAATCATCCGAGTAGGACTTGCATCCGCCATTTCTTAGTTCACCCCTCTATCCATTTAAAGGATCAATCCGAGCATATCAATCACACAAATTGTGCAACACGCACCAAGTGAGAGAAGAATATTTCTTGGGTCTTTCACAACTACACCTGCCCTGCCGAAGGGTCATGACTTCTGTACCCCAGGGTGCTATTGAAGTCATTTATCTAGATTTATACTAAGATAAATTTAGTAATAATTCTAGGACTAGTTTTACCTGGTTTCACAACAGCATCACAGTCTTCACATTTCGGTATTTTGTCAGCAAATATTCTTTCTAAGATAAAAAGTAAGACTCAACATGACCCTCTATCAATTTCTCTCCTCGCTACAGGGACAGCTAGGAAAAGACTCATGGGAATCCTAAAAGCAGTACTTAGCAACAAAGCACTTTACCTGATTATTGAATTTTTTAAACTTGTGAACTGATATCATATAGCAAGTCCTTCAAAAACTCCTTGCTTATTTCCAATCCCAAGTCATAAATAATTTCTCACTTAATTTATTATTGCTAAATCTTAAGAAATATGGTATCAGCAGTCACCATGCAGTCGAAAATCAAAACTATCAAAGTGGAAACTAACAAATTGCCAGGAGAAAGGCTCTGAGAAAGATATCTAGCCAGCGGCTGTAAGACTTGTTGTAATCATACTTTGAGATTGAAGGCTGTTTATAGAAGAAAATACATCTCAAACCTTTCTCCCATTCTTCAGAATATTCTTTTTGACAGGCCGTGCAATGAGCAGAATGAAATGTCCCATGCGCAGCGACCACAAGATCTGGGTCGATTCCGGCTACGATTTCCAAACCATCAATGTTCTGAAAAAGTTAACAATTCAATAAGCTAAACTCCCAAGATCACGAGCATTTAGCAAAATATGGTGAACCAAAAAGAACAATAGGGTCAGGGCCGTCGAGAGATTAGCCATGCTCTAGGTTAATGAAAGATATGATGGAGGCTTAATTTTAACCAAGAGAAACAACATAATTTCTACCAAGCCGGATGGTTTCTAACATCCTGGCAATTACCTTAGCTAGCCACACCTCTCCATGGTCCAGAATATGGTTATCATTCTAGCCCTCATTTTAGTGCAATCTGTCATTGAATAAACCTATCAGACCAAGTATTCCCTGGCAATCACTGCAGTTGTTATTGTCAGTGCATTGATTTTGGGTATGAAAACTGAGACGGCAGACGCATCGAATCAACTGTTTTTCAACTGTCCTTAGAGAAACGTAATAGACTAAAAACTCACTTGCGTATAGATTCGTAGCATCATACCCTTCTCAGCAAGGATACGCTGGAATAAATGCGACACTGTTGGCTGAAAAATAATGAAAATGGTCAGGTCTTCATCATCATTGTCATCATTAATCAATTTAAAGTAGATTGACTAACAGTTACAAACTTAATTTATTAGGTAGTGAACACAATAAGACACAGTCAAAATAGCTAGGAAATTTATGATAAAAACCTGACAAAACCACTATATTCAATTGGATAGCGCTCTCAACTTCTAGAGATCAAAATTTTGTCTGGGTTTTGCCACTTTGTATATTGTTGCAGAGTGGTGATCTGTTGAGCGTCGAGGAGTCGAATTTGATCGAGGTCAAAAATCGTCGAAAAAACAACTCAGAATTGATTTTGTTTGAGGCTTGCATAGTCATTAGTCAGAAAAGTTTCCGACAAAAATTGATTTTTAAGTCAGGGTTATTATGAAATCAAGAGAGTCAAATGCATTAAGACCAAGTGCATTTTACCACCTCCTATTTGACAGTGCTTAGAAGTGTCACAGAAAACAGTTTCATGGTATTTCTTTTGACTGATAATAATTCATGCATTACTCTTACTTACCTTGAACTTGCCTGGGTAAAGTTCTTTGGCGAGCATGAAAAACGGATCAGGATTTGTCTAAAAATGGACAGACCATAGAATGAGTTTTCTGACACCCTAGGGGCACACAACAACATCAATAGTTTCCATATCCTTGTAATCAGAATTGAGAGGTATTATCTTCCATGGAGGTGTTATATTATCTTATTCAGGTTGGGTACCTCATGCACAATGAGATAACAACCCTTTGTAAGCACATCTGTTACATGCACATATAGAGTGCAAGAGTTTTGAAAAATCCTTATTAATCTCAGAAATTCCCAAAAATCTATCTATAACCCCAGAAGAGTAGTAGACTAAAATGTTTTTTAGCTGAACATGTATTATGATTGTGTTTACTAACAGCGATTAGAGGTAGCCATGTGGACAGCCCATTATAAATAGGCTCAAAAAAAAGCCCACAACACAATTGTTCCATTCGCAACACAATGAAAATGTATTCGTCAAAGTCCTTGAATACGATACATTACATTTTAGCATGGTAGGCCTATGGACCAGTTTTTCACCTCGTCAATAGGTTTGATCTAATTACATGGAAGCAGTCATGTATCCGAATAAGTATATTCATATCATGTTATATCATATCATAGCACTACTTTCCTGGATTCAGGCATCGCACATCATATGGGAGTATAGTCATTCTGATAAACGTCTCATTTGAGTTGAAAAGAAGCAGAATTTGAAAAATTAGTTAAATTTATCCATGGGAATAAAACATTACCAAGCATGATTTAAAACCAAAAACATCTGACTTCCATTTTCACAAATTAATCTTTTAAGAGTTGTAAGCAAGCGCAAAAACTCACTGCAAAGTATCCCAATTCAAAAATGCTTTGTGGAGAGGGAAGATTGTACTTCTCAAGATTATGGTAAAGACCAGACCCTGGAGATCTAAAGTCTGGTATGCCAGCTGATGTGGATATTCCAGCTCCGGTCATGACTATAATATTTTTGCCTGAAAAAAGAAAGCACATTTTCTAATGATTAGAATATTGCAATTAAAATCACTTGAATTTTGCATTAATTTTCAAGTTTCAAAATTACTATATTTTGAAAAAGATTTAAAAGCTCTATACTGAGAAAATCATAGGTGGAAGAGAGAATCAAAACGAATATGCTCAGTTAAGATATGATTAGTGTAAGAAATGTACCAAATGTCTTATTTTGATAATAGGTATAGTTTCTGCAACAGCAATCATGCAACAAATCCAATGATGTTCTAATAAGACAGAAGAAATCAAACAGAAAATTATCTTACAATCTTTAGTTTTTATGTAGTCTGCTACCCCAGCAAGGCTGAAGTCATCTAATACATTTGGTGGTTTAGGGATTTCTTCTTCTGGGCCTGTTATCCCAAGGCGTTTCAGTAGCAGTTGCATCACTGTAGAATCAAGAGATATCAACAGTTAGAGTAAAAGTAATTTGCATATTTTGGAAAATCAAACTTCTATCCACCGGGAAGAACAAATATTTCAATGCAAGCATCAACTAGATTGATTGAAGGTGGGAGGCAAGTATAGTTCACTTGCTTGAGTATGTCAAAAAAGTTTCTTTGAACAGACTAATAAGATTACAAAACTAAGGGGGCCAATAATCACCGAGCTAAGATTATATAACTAAGGTGGCCGACAGTCAAAAATATGATCACAAGGCTATCTCTCTTATTTTTTTTTACTTTTGGATCGAGTAGAATAAACAAAATTTTTGCCATGTGATTTAGAATTTGTTTAGAGATTCGATGACGTCATATTTTGTCACGCCTTTTTCTAAGCCATCCTTGAATAGCTGAATATCTGGTAAAATTGCAAAGGAATATTCAAATAGTTAGAATATTTTGTTTGGACAGCCCTAGTTGGAAGCTTAAATGAAATTGGTTATCAAATGTCATCTCAATTTACTTGAAATCTGAGGAGAATCATTTTCCTCATCTTCATCGGGCTTAGATGCTTCAGATGTTTCTTTTTCTTCACTGGTTTTGGTTACATTTTTCCTTTCTTCTTCAGCATCTGCAAACAAGACATCAATAGTTGAAAATAAGGGCACCCGTTTGCTGACGTCCATTTGCTATTCATACAGGATTCATCTGAGCATGCATTATTCAGGCCCATAGCCAGAGTGAATTTGCAGAGGGGGGGGGGGCACAGCCAATAGTTAAACATTTTTTGGTATTAGAGGTGTAAATGGTGTGCCAAAGGTTACACACGCAATGACCAAAGGTGGTTGTATAAACAGCCGGAGGTCTTGGGGCACCCTGGTAGGGGTCCAGGGCAGCACCCTGGTAGGGGTCCAGGGTCAAAGCCCCAGGTAGCTCCTGAGATTCTGCTCTTTCTAAGGCCTCAAAATTGCTCTGGAAATACACAAAACAGCATATGTTCTGGAAAACCTAAAGAAATAAAGTTATGGCACCTGAATATTCTCTCATCTTATACATTATTACCATTGTAACGAAAGAAGGGTTCCAGAAAACCCCCGTATTTCTACCCTTGATATAATGCCAGTTTTGTAGAGTTGAAAAAACACTCTAAATCTATCCTTAGCGTAGTATCCTGCGAGCAGAGTGAGTGAAAACTTATTAAATCATACCCGTTGATAATAATGTTTGATGTCAGAAAGATCCCTTGCAAGGCTTTTCATATTATTGCTAGATATTCAGTACTGTGGCAATCTGGAATTTGGAAAGAGCTGTTTTTGAGCCAAACAGAAACTTTACTAACCAAGTAAGATAAAATGCATCTTTTTGCATATGTATAATGACCACCCCCAAAAACTGGGGTAAATACAGGCAAATAAAAAAGCAACTATCAAGTTTCAGGTCTTTCACGCAAAAAGTATTGCATACATTTTTTTCATAAGCAATTGCTTTATAAGCAAGTCAGCACTCGACATGACAAAAACTTAAGCAATTCCAGTACTGGATAGAGGAATGCTAAGCAATTTGAAAATTCTAATTCTAATCCAATTGTCAATGAAAATCGCAGCAGCTATTGAGAAGTAGGGTCATATGTAGTGGATATTAGTACTCCGGCACACTTTTGTATGCAAGATACTATTGACAATTGTTGTACAATAACTTCCTGAGATATTCTAAGAAACAAATCTTCAAGACTAACGTATATGAATAAATATTGTTTCCAGAGAGCCTTCACTATCATCCCCTCATGAGTTGATCTGTTTCTCAATGGATTTATATTTTCTTATAAGGATCTTGTTTAGTGTGCAGTTTTGATGACCGACAATGGATACATTTTGGGGATGATGATCTTTTATAGGTCTTCAGGTTTTTCTAAATTTTTGTTGATGTTTAGGGGCCTTTTACCACCCTCCTTTATCAACTTCTCATGAGATGATTCAAATGGCAGCATCTAAATCAAGTAAATTTTAGCCAATCACAAATCACGCATTATACTCAGAAATACAAAATTTTTTTGACCCATCACACTGGACCAATTAATTATCACACTAAAACGCTAAAACTTACCATTCGAGCTTGTTCTAAGCTCTTGCGAAGTCGGAGAAACTTCGACTTCAAGATTCTTTTGTTCCTTGTCCATCGTAATACAATAAATAGATGAGATGTTTTGGACAAAACGTAAAATTAAGTTTTAAGTTCAGAATATTAGCTATAAGCCTAATTGGGAGTGCCTGTTTTCAGAATCTCAATTTTCAAGATCGTTTGGTTGAGAAATGAACAAAAGCGTCTTTAATCCTTGCACCCTCTGCCAAATTACTTCCTTGGTGTTGGTTCCTCGTTCTCATGTTCCATCCTTTCTCTTATAATAACTCCTCTCGGACTCCGTTGGCCAGAGAGATTGAACAAAACAAGAAATTGACCATGCAAAAAGTATATCAGAACATCTTCGATCAGCCTCTCTCTCGCGTTTGGAATATTCCACGAATTTCCAAAATTCAGCTCTGGCCTAGATTTGCCATATTGGCTTTAAGCCAAATTTCACAAATCGGTATTTTTAGCTTGGCTTTGAAAAAATTATTTGGCTTAGACCTAAAATTTGGATTAATCTGACTTTTTTTGGGACATTTTTCACTGTCTCGAACTCAAGTTGAAGGCTTGGTGTCATCTAATCGTTAGAAATCAAAAGTTTCATGTTATATGCGACAACTTTTGCGCAGATCATTGAGAACTCAAGGTCTGTATTGCTGATGAACATGAGCCAGACAAAGGTATCAAAAAAGGAGGGGAAGAAGTGGATGTTGGTTATCGCAATTTCTGATTCGTGATTAAATCACGAAACTATAGTTTTTTATTTATACCGTGTGAGTCCTAACTAAATCTGTGGAGTGGACTGAAAGAACACAAGCCCTACTACATGATTACAGCCCTGTGTATCGGAAAATACTGAGCTGATGCACATCTTTCTATCTAATTAGAAGACAGATGACGTTCCATAGGACGGTAGGAAAAAGCAGAAGCATTAAAAACCAATTTGACTGTTTTGACTTGATTTCAGCTCGGTAGCTCTCAATGAAAATTTATCGAGGATTACACGTTTTTTATAAGAAACCAGTTTATACGAAACCTAGTACTAAAACCCCCAAAATTTAAGAAACTTTTAGAACTACATCAACATCTTTAAGAAACTCCGAGAAAAAATAAGAGGACTTTTTGAGCCGGAAAGTGTTATGTCACCAATACATTTTTGCTCGATCTAAGTTTGCTACACGTTTTTATTTAGAGGAACACAGGATGTTGAGTCTACTTGTATTAGTAGGTGGGTTTCACTTTGATACAAGAAATATGCAATGGAAAGTGAAAAATTTGATGTTAAGTGCGTATCTAAAAATAAGAAACTTTTAAGAAACTTTTAGCACTAGAAACTGGTGAAAAATTAAGAAACTTTTGGTACTAGGACCTAAGCTAGGTTTCTTAAAAAACGTGTACTTCTCTTCTAAATCGTTGTATTCACTTTTGGCTTTATCTGGATTTATTTAACCTTACACGCTTGGCATAGCGGGCTTACTGTCATCTGGCAACCCTGAATATGGCCATTTTAGGCGGGAAATTCCGCGCCACTTGGATGAAGGGGAAAGAGCCCGCAGCGGCATAGCTCGTTCCAGAATATGCAATGGTTCTAATTGAAATAAATGGAGTCCACATTGATTTCCCCTTCCAGCCGTACAAGTGTCAAATTGATTATATGCAAAAGGTTCTCACCTGCCTCCAAGAAGGAAAACATGGCGTTCTCGAGAGTCCGACAGGTAAACAATTTACAGATCAAATGTTGGGTTGTGAAGGCCAGTAGTAGGTCTAGGCCCGTCCCGGTCAACCCAATGAGATATAGGAAGCAAGTGCAGAGGTAGCAATTTTGTGTTTGATTCCCATCAATGTATTTTAGATACTCTATTGTTCTTGCTCTCAAATGTTTAGATTTATCAGATGAATTTTGAAAAGTCTACCTTGTGTGTGAAATACTCTGACCTCCATGGAAACACCAGCCTTTAGGTTGCCACAGACAGACCTGCCTTATCAAAAATTTTATGTATGTATGTATGTATGTATGTATGTAATGCCAAATGCTGAACTGCTGGATTAACGAAGTCTAGCACATTATTTGTAAATTCTGTTCATTAGCACTAGAAGTCCTCCAATGACAAGATGGCATGGCATGATGGTTATGAGATGCACACCCTGTGCGTTGCAGTGCTGTGGAGGATGTTCAGTACTGCGGACTGTAGGGGATACCATCGTTCATTTCATTTCATTAAAAGGATTGCCACATAACGCTGAGCATCATTCACTACAATACTACATACTACTACATGCTAGAAAAGAAATAAATTAGAAAAACAAATAAAATTAGAAAAACGATGGGCCTAAGTTCCGTTTGCTTTCTAGGCACAAACGAGGCTAGTCAAATTAATTTCGGAATTTAGGTGCGAAATTTCAAAATGACGTGATTGAAAAAAAATTGTTAACACAAGCAACAATTTCTGGACAATTTAGCAAAAAAAATTATAGAATTACTAGAGTTTAAAGAGAATAATTGCTTAAAAAGGGACTATGTCTAGAATTCGACAATTGTCATTAAGTGAAAGAACAGCCGTGAAACACTTGAGAGAAGTTGGTCTTACGTACGCCGAAATTGCGCAGCAAGTGGGCTGTACTAAGTCAGCAGCTTTCGAAATCTATAAAACGTACCTGAATACGAGCTGGTTGGAGAAAAGGCCAAGAACTGGAAGGCCAAAGCAAACATCTGAGAGAGGAGAACGTTCCATTTGCCGAGCGGCCAGAAAGCTCAGGTTCTCCACCTTAAAAGAGATCAAGGGACGTTTCTGGATCTGCTAACTTGGGGATGAATTCCATTCGAGCCACTCTCCATAAGAATGGCCTTTTTAGCAGAAAAAGAAAGTCCAAACCACTGATTTCTGCCAAAAATCAACGTTTGAGATACAGGTGGGCCAAGCCAAGTCCCTATCGTCATGGCCTGTCTCATATTGGGAAGATGTTATTTTTTCTGATGAGAGCAGGTTCATCCTCCTCAGCGATGATGGAGTGCAAAGAGTGTGGAGGACAAAAGATGAGGTCGATATCCCCACCTTGTGCCATCCAAAATTGAGCAAGTCCGTGTCCGTCATGGTATGGGGGTGCGTAGGGCCTAATGGCGTCGGCCGTCTCGTGGTCTGCGATCGCAACGTTGATTCGAACTATTACATCGATATACTGGAGAATAATCTTAAGCCTAGCATTGAACTGATCCATGGACATCCAGACCACTCAATTATTTTTCAACAGGACAATGCTCCTTCCCATTCTTCGAAAATGACAAAGAAATACCTGGATGACGAACAGATTCTTGTTCTTCCTTGGCCTGCCCAAAGCCCAGATGTCAATATTATTGAAAATCTGTGGCATTATATCAAATGCATGCTTCGCCGTCATCCACCAAAAACAAAAGATCAGCTGATCGCAAACATTTTTGAAATCTGGCACTCAATCCCGAGATCCATGATTTCAAAACTTTACGAATCACTTCCTCGAAGAATAGACGCCATCATTGCCCGAAGAGGATATCCTACAAAATATTGATTTGCAACGATCTTATTTGAAACCTTGTGCTCAAATCATGTTTAAATGTTAATTTATGCATATGTTTATGACTGGTTGCTTAAACAATTGAAAAATAATCTATTCAAAAACATAATTTTGCATATTTTATTTTGCCTCTTGCTCACAACTAAGCCCCGCTTTAATGTTAACTTAGGCCCATCGTTTCCATATTTAATGGAGGTCAGAGTATTTTTGCCGTACAAAAATTGTATTCACTTCTTCTCTGCTGAAGAGAATGTCCCCTAGCATTTTATGCTTCATCGGTTGGATGCAGAGTAGAGCCCTTGTGCCCCCCAGATCTGAGGTGCGCCCCTGGCTGCCCCCAGTACATTATGAATGCGTAGCTAACATTATTGATTTTTGGTTTGAGCCTTAACTGAGCTACACGTGTAGGTAGCATGACATCCATAATCTCAGAACCATAATGTTCCACCTCCAGTATCCAGTAGATTCGCAACCATATGTTTTTCAGTGAAACTGGGAGTATGTGTTGAACTGGTCAATTGCTGCTGTTGGCCTAGTAAAAATGACTAAGTCAATGATTAACTGTTGCTATATCAATCTTTTTATCATTTTGAATTAAATCCCATACAGCAACAGAAAATCAAATATCCAAGACATCATCGTTCCAGCACTAATTGGAACCTAAATTGAAGAATATGCGAAGAAGCTGCTTTAAATTACTTGTGTAGAAAAAATATTTGGGACTCGTGAAAATGATAGTTCAATTTTTGGATTATTTCTATTTGGCCCTAGATTAGGCCCTAGGTCTGTGCCCAGTCATAATCATATCGTAATTATTATCCCTTAAGGCCCTGAAAAATTATGGGGAGTTTGCTTTGGTGGGGCACCGGCCCTGAACTACCCAGAGAATACAATCTCTAAGTTGGTGACATAAACTTACCAATCAAAACTTCATCGTCTGCGTACATAAAACTCTTACATATTCCCCTTATTCCATTTGTAAACACATCCATCACAGAAATAAACAAAAAAGGCCTCAACACGGTACCTTGGTGAACACCCACTTCCACTTTAAACTGTCTGAACCTGATCCCATCATCCACCACTACTGCACTTTCTTCTTCGTACATCTCCATAACCACCCTTACCATGCACTCTACTACACTCTTTCTTCTTAATTCATATCGAATCACTTTCCTTGGAACTCTATCAAAAAAGTTATCCAAATCAATAAATATCATAAAAAGATTCTCCAGATACTTTTCTGGAACATGTCTAACTATAGATGCTGCATCTGTTTTCTCCCTTCCTGATCTAAACTCATTTTGCTCCTCACTTAAACCCACCACCTACCTTGTCCTGGCCTCCAGTAATCTCTCCGCTAACTTCATTGCATGTTCCATCAACTTGATGGTCTGGTAATTTCCACACTCCGTTGCTTCCCTTTCCCCTTAAACTACCACTAAACTACTTTTCCTCCATCTAGCAACTCATTCACAACCTCGCATGCAACGTTTAGACACTTTATCTCCCCAAACATTTCTGTATAGATTTCGCTATGTCCTGCTGCCCTACCCTTCTTTGTCTTTTTATATGCCTCTCTTACTTCTTGAACTATTAGTTCCTCCCACGGTCCCAACACTTCTTGCTCTCATTCACTACTCAATCCCATCCTTTTTCTACATTCATCAGAATTTCACAGAACTCTTGCCACACTTCAACCCTCTTTTCAACCTGCACTTTCCAAAACCCTGCTTTTGTCCCCAACACACGGTACACCCACAACGTCCTTTCCTTCTTTCATCTTTCTTCCACTGTTTCACCCATTTGTACACCCTGTTTATTCCCTCCCTGTAACATTCCTGAATATGTCTTTAAGAATGCTTTTCTATTGCCTTGGCCACTTTCTCTGTGCCTTTTTCTTTAACTCGACCTGTATCTCATTTTGTTCTCATTTCTCCTCTCCTTGTGCCATTTCTGATATGCAGCTTTCTTCTTTTCCAACACCTTTGAAACCTGATCATCCTACCACCATGTCTCTCTTCGTTACCCGAACCCCTACTGCGTCCGCACAGCTTCTGAGCTAATTCGATTTCTTCTCTAAACATGGGCATTTGTCCGTCGCCGTCGTGCCTTCTACCCTTACATCATCCTCTGCTGCCTTAAACCAAGTCTGGCTTTCCTCTGATCTTAGCTTCCAGGTCTTCAATCTCCTTTTATCTCTGTTGTCTTTCTGCAGTCTTGTACGCCCCACTACTAAATCCAATACAAAAAGCCTGTGCTTCAATAAAACTTCCTCTCCAGCAATCACCTTACAATTTCTTATTCTAAGACGCTTTACCTCATCAATCAAAATATAGTCTATTTATGTTGCATGCTCCCCAGATTTGTATGTAATCAACTTACTATCCTCTTTCTTAAAACACGTGTTTACCACAACCAATCCTGCTTCCCTCTTTGTTCCTCACCCCATATCCGTACCCACCATGACTAGTAAATCCATTTTTGCCAAACCGTCATGTCAATTCCCATCAACTAATATTACACACTTGTTTTTTATCCTGCCTCTCAGCCCGCACCATTCATCATAAAAAGCATCCTTCTCGGCTTGGTTTAATCCTGCTTGAGGTAAATAGAAAGCAACAACGCTGACTAAACTACCACTCACAGCTAATTAAGCTCCAAAATTCTGTTTGATACTCTGTTTGCACCTTCCACTACCTTTGACAACTCCTCTATCACTGCTACTCCCACTCCATTCAGTCCACCCTCTGATCCTTTCCAAAACCATTCGTAACTTCTCCCTTTCCCTTTCACCATCCTTGTTCCCTCTTCCTTAAACCTTTCTTCCCGAAAACCATACACATCAACCCTTTCCAACATATTTGTCACATCTGCACTCCTTCTCTACGGCATAGCTGGTCCCTTGTCTTTCCGGGCTGCTACCGTATTATATCTGACGAAGGCAGACGAAGGAAACGCCTGCACGCCACTTCGGGGTATCCCTGTGTAATTAGCTCTCAATCAATTTAGTTGTTTGTGGAGCGATCCTTAATGACTAGATGCCCTTCCTGGCGTCAACCCTTATAGTCGCCTCTTATGACACGAAGGGATACTGTGGATGAATTCTGACCCCCAGCAACGGAGGCATTGCAAACTTTAGAACATCTTTCTATTCCATCAAGTATCAACTAATTGCTGTACTTGTTATTAAATAGCCTTTATCGTTTAATCTTAGGGACTGGGAAAACTCTTTGCCTTCTCTGCGCTGCTCTGGCATGGAGAGAGACCTTGGTGGCAGGAGCTCAGTTGACTCAAGGGGTAATGAAAGCAGAAAATCCTGAATTTCAGAAAAACCTCGAACAAACATTATCTTCTGCTGGCGGTAAGGGTATCAAGCAGTTTATTCCAAAGATAATTTATGCGTCTAGGACCCACTCGCAGCTCTCCCAGGCCGTGAATGAGTTGAAGAACACGATATATCGACCAAAGATAAGTGTTCTAGGGTCCAGAGATCAAATGTGTATAAACCCTGGTGTGAATAAACTAGAAAGCAGCACTGCCAAAGTCTTTGCTTGCAAAGCTAAATTAGCCACAAGGTCTTGCATGTTTTTCAACAATCTTGAAGCACATGCAGAGAACACAGAATTTTCAGAAACTGTTTTGGATATTGAGGATCTAGGTAAATTGGGAGACAAGCATAAGGTTTGTCCGTATTTCATGAGTCGTGAGCTACAAAGCAATGCAGACTTAATCTTCATGCCGTATAACTATGTCTTGGATTTCAAATCAAGAAAAGCCAATTCTATTGACCTGAATAGCTCCATCATTCTATTGGACGAGGCTCATAATGTTGGAAAAATGTGCGAAGAGTCTGCATCGTTCGATCTGACATCATACGATCTGGCATGCTGCCATCACGACTGCGATTCATGCATCAAAATTTTGAAGGAGAGGGAGTCATTTGAAGGGGATGAAGATGGGGCATCGGCTAATGACCTAGCGCCAGAAGATGCACTTCATTTGAAGAATATATTTTCAAAGATTGAAGATACGGTTGTTAATGAGGTGAAACTGGAAGATGGACAATTCAAAGCTGAAGGCTCGTATTTATACTCTCAGCTTGGTAAATTGAACGTCAATGCTTCTACCGTTATGCAGATACTGGACGTTATGGAGAAATGTAATGCATTACTAGCATCTGATACCAGTAGCCCTCATGCAGGCCCACACAAAAGGAAGAATTTCGCAATTCAAAAGGTGGCTGATATATTAAAGATATTGTTTTGCCGCACCGGAGAACCAAAAGGTCAGAACTTGGAGGTATCAAGGTACTATAAAGTTTTCATCCATGTTGAAAAGATTTCTGATGCCCAAAGGGAAACACTTGATCCATGGAACCAGGACAAGAGAGCAGAAAAGAAAGAAGGACGTACTCTCAGCTACTGGTGCTTTCATCCTGGCCTGGCCATGAAGGAGCTGGTTAAACAAGGGGTAAGGTCACTTATATTGACAAGTGGGACGTTGTCTCCTTTGGATTCATTCACGTCTGAGCTGGACGTACCCTTTCCCATTCAACTGCAGAACCCACATGTCATTGGTCCTGAGCAAATATGGGCCGGTATCATACAAAGGGGACCTGATGGTACAGAACTCAATTCGTCTTATCATACCCGATTTACTGACAAGTATCTCAACAGTTTGGGCAGCCTCTTGTCTAATTTTGCACGTACAACGCCCAACGGCCTTCTAGTATTTTTCCCGTCATACCTAGTTATGGATAAATCGTTGGAATTCTGGCGAGACTGTGGCTTAATGCAGAGAATCGAGCAACATAAAGCGTATTTTTCTGAGCCAAAAAATAAAAAGATGTTGAATGAAACAATGGAACAGTTCTATGACAAAATCAAAGATCCTAAACTCAAGGGAGCTATTTTCTTCGCTGTGTGCCGTGGGAAAGTCAGTGAAGGGCTTGACTTTGCCAACGAGAATGGACGAATAGTGGTCATCACCGGCCTGCCTTTTCCACCGAAGATGGACCCAAGAGTGAAATTGAAGATGAAGTATCTGGATGATTCTAGGAGTAAAACGCCCTTCACAGGACGCCAGTGGTATCGACAACAGGCCTCTAGGGCTGTGAATCAGGCAGTAGGTAGAGTTATCAGACACAGCAAGGATTTTGGGGCTATTTGCCTTTGTGATGTCAGATTTACCTATGCTGATGCACAAGCTCAACTGCCTATTTGGATCAAACCACATGTCCAGATATACAACGAATTTGGGTCAGCCCAGGGAAGTGTCGTCCAATTTTTTAGAATTGCTAAAAGCTATGTAACGCCTACAAATAGCACGAAAGACGACACTGCCTCACGGAGAGCTTTGCCTAGCGCTGACCTGGCTTGGAAAGACTCCGGCACGAGAAAGACGGGACAAGCACTGGTGAGAATCCATCCTAAATCTGCCATGCAGCATAGATCATTCGCAGTGCCCAGCTATAATTCAGATGCAAAATATTCCCTCGCTGCACTGAAAGGTGGAGAGGCATCTGCAACTATGAAAAGTGTTTTTACTTCTTTAAGCAGTGCAGGCGTGAAGAAAGACGCGCTGACGTCTATTAGTGGGTCATCGATGTCAGAAACGATATTGCATACCAAGTGCAACGTTGAAGAACCCCGCGGGAAAGGAAGAAAAATCAAAATGGTGATGAGAAAGTCTGAGAACGCCGCAGACGGGTCAAAGGTTTCGAAAATGGAACTTGCAGCAGGGATTTCAAAGGATGTAGTTATGATCGGCAAGTCGGAGAGCTCAACTGATCAGGCAGAGAATCGGAAACTGGAGCGTCATGGTAAAGCAAAGAATCCAGAAAAATATTATCAGGCTGTCAAAGATAGCCTCCCACCAGACGAATACAAGAAATTTGGGAAGATCATCATTGGATATAAAAAGCGCAAAAATGATATGAATTATTTGATGACACACTTTACAGCGCTTTTTAAGAATAATATTGCGAGTAGCCACCTTCTAGATGGATTCCGTGAATTCGTCAAAGACGAAAACAAGGCGTATTTCAATGCTGCCATGGATAAGTTCAGAGAGGAAGTTAAAGATGTACAGAGGAAATTGGATGAGGCCAAAAGAAATTCTCAGCCAGAGCCAAAACGTCACAAAATGGACCCAAGCCAAATCAAGGGAGACGGAGAGGCAAAGAAAACTAAGCATGACTATGATGATTTCTTTCCAACGCTGTCTGATGATGATGACCCAAGTTTGGAGAGTGGTAGCCTCGAGGACTTGCTACACCGAGACTGCATAGTGTGTAACGAAACAGCGAAAGCACCACACAGAGCTGCCTGTGGCCACATTGCTTGCTTTAGATGCTGGCTTGAAGAGTTGAGAAAGGAGAAGATGTGTCCCAAATGTCATTTGAAGATTCGTCATAGAGGTCTCACGAAAATATTTTTCTCGTAGCTATAATGTCGATGGTGTTAGCCAAAAGTATAGCGATTTTTTCTAAAAACGTTTTTTGGATGTTTTTTGGCGTGCCGTAGCAAGAATGGTCAAGAAACGGGGGTGCGAGCTATGATTTTGCCGACTGTAGGGTGTGGATTTTGATAGCCTTTCTAAGAGAGTGTACACGCTCCCATCCAGAACCTCTTCTGCGGGGCTACCTTTTCAACAAAAAATTTCGATTGATTTTCAAAACCCTGCTTCATCTCAAGGGATTCATTATTCTGCACGTCGAAGTTATTCACTAGAGGTGTTTGCGCGAACTTCATTGTTACTTCATTGAGACTCTTCCAGATCCCAGGTGACAGAATATGTTTATTTTGCTTAGTGACGTATGTGAAAGGGGGCTGAGTGTTCTAAAAGCAAACATCCAAACAACCCTTTATGGTAAACATCGATGTGTTTGTAGCCTCTTATGCGGAGTGTGAATTGCATTACACCATTGTTTATAGGGGGAGATGGTTTGAAAACCTATTGTTATTGCCCAGTGTTTGCTAATGTTTTAACCAAGAAGGTCATGGTTTAAGAACTATACCAAAGCGCTTCTTTTAGTTCCATATCAAATAATTTTCGTTACTTGTAAAATATTTTAGAATATTTGCCACCATATTTATGTAGGCAGTGAGAACAAGACAATTTTAACAGCCAAGAAAGAGGATAAGGTATACGTTGTGCACTTTTAGGTACTGCTCTACATCAAATATGAAACAAACACATACAACAATACGTTTCCTTACCATCTACCTCTATAAGATATAATTAGACTAAGCAGGTTTCAGACAGTACATCGTAGAACTAATGTTTACCTAGATTCTTATAATGATATGGACCTTATGCATTAAGATTGCGACTTACCGTCGTTCAACGTTGCAAAATGAGGAACTTATTGGCTGTCCAAAATTTTATGTTAACTTTTGACGTCAAAGTTATGTAAGATGATATGGCGAATACCCTTCACCAAGAAACTGATATTAATGATACAAAAATGGCAAGAGAGAACATTTGAAGAATATATAGATTTATTTTATTATAATTTTGGACTCGATCAAGAATTTTCTTGTTATGTAGCTAATTCCAGTTTTGTTAACAAGTGAGTAAAAGTTTTTTGATATCCAAGTTTTTGCTAGGAATTTTTTATTAATTGTAGTTTTTATGTCTCCATCTATCTTCGGAATTCCAAAGGAGAGTAAGGTGACACTAGATGAATTTTGTTTAATTGTTTGAAAATATAATTTTAGCTTGCATAAGAAATATTCTGATCCCACAACTGTCATTAAGCAGGGTTGAAAAGTGCAAGTGGTAGGAATCGAACTCACAACACCTTGGTAGCAACCAAGTGCCTTAGCGGTTGTGCTATACAGCACAAAAGACTGGGAAGGAGCTTAGTTTATATACTTGATGTGATAATTATGGATTTTCCACAGGGGAGGAATTCCACATCTAATTTAGTTCGTTGCGCATGTGTTTTCGTAGAAAGGCCCATTTTATTAGAAGTATCTGGTTGAACTATACACCTGTTGCAGATCAACTCATTCAGAGATCTACTGTGGGAGGAGGGTTTAGTGTTGTCTCTTTCTTGTGTAATGTTATGGCAAACACAGAGTTCATCCAGGAATTAGAGTCTGAAAAATGTGGAATTCCTCCCCTGTGTCAAATTTGATAATGATCACTGCTTCTTCTCGAAATGATTACTCCTTCTCAGCCTTAGAAATTTTGTTAAAGCACAATGGCTAAGACACTTAGTTGCTCACCAAGAAATGGTTAGTTGATTCCCTCCACCTATATTATCTAACTGCTGGCCCCAGGCATCCCTGTGTTCAGCAGAACCCTACTTGTCCGTTGTCAAAACTCACAGGATGGAAAAGATAAGCCTTGAGAATAATTCTAGTACAGCAAGCCCAATAGAAATAGATTTGTACTAATTCTCTAATTATACTAATTCTTTTTAAAAGATACTGTTTAAAAGAATATGTTTGGACAGAATTCCAGAAACAAGGAAAGTTCGATAGGGGATTTTGCGGTAATAAAAATGGGAAGAAATTAAACATCTTCGCAAGAAAAACAGCCATTGGCGCAGGCATGTAAAGTTTTTCATCTCAGGTAGCCCTTTTTTTGGAATTATTCAAACCGGTTGAGAATTTATGACGTGGAAACTCATGATTTTTTGAGAACATGGAAGAAAAATAGGGCCTGGGACTAATATACTAGTTAATAAACTTTTCGCATATAACAGTGGTGAAAGCTAGAAGTAGATATACCAAGATATAGCAGTTTCTTATGAAAAATGATGGTAAAAAGACTTTGGCATTTAAATAGAGTCAAAATGTTCATAGTATGAATAAGCTAACGACTTTGAAAACTTCGTTCCACCATAGGCCTTCTACTTGGTGCCTTTACTATCTAGAGCAACAGTCGCTGTTGCAGGATGTTTTTTCTCTCTTCGTCAACGGCTTGCTGAGAATCTCATAATCATAATCATCAGGATTCATTGGATCGTAGTATCTCGGCGAGGTTTCGTCAACCGTGTACCTTGAATGGTGGAAAGAATAGATGATGAATTATGAAGTAAATATAATTTAAACGAAGAAAGTCCACAATACTAGGCTTTGTGCCGGATCTTTCGATGCTTGCGGCGAAGTAAGTGAAATATAGCGAGACAGGAACAACGTAAGACGACACACACAGAAAAAACGTAGATAGATTAAATATTTTATATATATAAAAATGTTGCCAATATTTCGCCCTGGCATACAGGGCTTCTTCGGGACTAAATTTACAAACGAATAAATGCGGGGCTATGTACAAAATTTGATTTTTATATATATAAGTAAAATATTTAATTAATCTATCTACGTTTTTTCTGTGTGTGTCGTCTTGCGTTGATCCTGTCTCCCTATAAATATAATTTGTTTGATTAACAAAACCATGCCATTTACGCATTAAGCTTAAAGGGATTTGACTGTTTAATTGGGCATATGTACAAAATATCAGTCTTCATTTATGTCTGTCCAGTGAGAAATCGCATTGACTGTAGACAGGAACTATGTGCAAATCAGATTTCGTCTTCTCAATTTCATTTCTAATCAGATTGTCTTTTAAAACTCGAATGACTTTAGGATTATTTCAATAAAATGCAATTTTGCGGGATCTGTTTGCAAACCAAACAGATTTTTCCTTTTATGTAAATCGTTTGGGTATAAAACACCTATTGAGCATTGAGCTCTTTCCTTGGTGGCTCAAATCTGTTTTCTTCTAATTTGTCTTTGTTCGGTACAGAACTTTAGGATGGCAGAATAGGGAAACATAGTAATAACTACTGAAGCATTGCGTCTGACACGGAGTGTTATGTCAGTGCTAGAAAGAGAACAAAAATATAAACTTAACGAATAATCATACCTATAAGGTAGATCAAAATGGGCAAGTCACAATGAAGTTAAATGATTTGTATAGCGATAAACTGCCAATCAACTAAATTTTCTTCTAAATTGTTCCTATTTCCTGAAAATTGGGAGATAATTTCATAATACTTACTTTAAGTTATTGAAGAATCTAACAGCATCCACATTTCCTAGAAAGAGGGTCGAAATGAATAATTTCATGATAAACTGCACACATTTTTAACATACTTGTATACCGTCTGCGCCGAAATAGACGCATAATCTTTTTCACTCTGCAATAAATTTTCTATCCAATCGATTTTGAATATTAAAATCGATATTTACAGCAGAAGATCTAATTAATCAGATTCGTATTTCTATATAGATTTTCGCGATGCGTAATAAAAGCTAAATCAATAAAGGATTTTGTGAATGCAGTAGAACCTCAATATAACGGACACCATTGGGACCACTTTTGTTTTCCGTTGTACAGAGGTGGTTTTTTGGACTCAATTATCTGTCCGTTGTAGGGAGCTGTCTGTTGATGGAGGTGTCCTTTGATGGAGGTTGTGCAATTCAAAATTATTTTCTATCCAGCTGTTTGAAATTGCAAATCTTTACAAGAAAATACAAAATAAAAGCTGATGAAACACTTCTTGATGAAATGACAAGCCTATTCGAATCTCTGCTTGCATTGTATAGTTTCAAATCAATTTTTCTGCTTGCAAGCTTGGTGCGATATGAAGGTCTTTGATAACCATTTTCTGTGCAATTAATTGAATCACGAAGAATTTTCAAAAACAAGTATTTTGATAATTTAATTTTTTTAGAAGGGAAGACAACTCAAATCATTACAACTAACTTGTTACTGAATTTACACAGATCGTAAATTATTTTGCATTTTGTTTGGAGCATTGGTATTGAACCCAGCACTTAGTATTGAACCATCCTCAAATCAAAAGGGCATATCACAGGTAGAGCAAAGATTCCAATTACTTGCTCGTTTAATAATATGCTGTTTTCATGGGTTACAATCGTTCCATTTCTTGTTTCCTTGTTCACAATCGCGAATTCCAGATTGCTTGACAGAAATAAATATTCATCTCATGAGTAGCGTTTACATAACACTTTATTATCGAAAATATTGTATGAAAAAGATCTACAAAGTACACGGTTTAAATTACAGTTATTCATCAGCGAATATCTATTATCTTGAGCAAGCACTGCACTAATCAACCCTAACATTATAATAATCAAAATTCATATAAATCACAATCTATATAAATCAGTGAAAATACATTAGGTTTATGTCATAGATCGTGATAATAAGTAAGTCGTAAGTAATCAATCTTAATTCGATAATCATAGGTCATTAATGATACATTATTAATCATGAATAAGTGAAAACATGTAATACACACAAACATTTATTACTTCATGTGGCATCACACATATAAACCATCTGCATTTATTTCTATGTAGTTTAATTCATAAAATGGTCTAGCAAGAGAAAATATTTTTTCACGAGTAAGGCATCATTATCATAATGCATCTTACAGGTCTCTGGCCTATGGTGTAGAACTAGAAAAATAATCAAGGGGATCTATTCATAGACAAGTTTCAGTACTGATGTTTTTGTATCATATGCCACTAGCAGCCTAAAAAAACTAGGGCCCCCCTTAGCGCCCCAGCTCTGCAGCCCTGTGTCACTGCTAGGCCCGGGGATTGGGACCCAGTGGAGGCATATCATAATTATAACAGCCCACTAGTTAGAGCCTATTTCTATTAAGAGTAATTACAAATCCAAAAGATAAGTCATACCTTTAAAAACTGTTAATATCACTTTCTTCATACTGGCTCTAAAAGTAAATCATCAATACATCAAGAAAAAGATTCGCAAAAAAATCAATTTTTTCTTATCATTTGCATCTCAAGAAAATAGTTTGACTCAATGAAACAAATTTGGGGTGCGTAAGTAGTAGCGATAAATTTTTCTAAGATTTCGGGATTAGATTTGCCTATAACTTCTAGGTAGGGTTTCAGCAAAAACATCATTCTAAATGAGTCTTTAAATATAAAAGATTTTAAAACATTTCTTAATTTTTCAAAGTCAATACCTGAATCCAATGAGTTCTAGAATTTGCAGCATGAATTTTCCAAGACCCTTCCCTCTGACGCTTTCTTCCAGCTGTATTTCATAGCTGCAAGGAAGACATAATTCCTGTGAATAATTCGTGAAATAAGCGTTTTCGTTGAATTCAAAGAAATAGAATCGAACCAGATCTAACATATTTAAAAAATCAGTCCACCGGCTAAGGTTTCTTTTGTAATGAAAGAGAATATGTGCCTGCGGCCTGATTGGATTGGTGTCCTGAACGGAAAGTACCTATAGTTGTAAACTGCATGAAGGAACAAAGATAGGTACATATCTGTTCAGGGTATATCTTTATTTGCGACATTACCAGCAAAGGGTTAAGATTGGTTAACCGCTGCAAAAATAAGAATAGGAGTCCAACAAGGATATTTCCTACGCCCATTGCTTTTTAATACATATCTATAAATCACCATGAGATTAGAAAGTAGCCTCACTGTAGGTATGGAAAATAGTTTTTCTGAGCCCACTTTGTAAATCTTGATGACTGTGCATGGTGGCTGAGCAGAGTAGAAAGCTTATTTTGTTAAATTTCCTCTAGCCAAATTTTTCAGCTCTTCTTCGAGGCCCTCCCATATTTGTACTTGAAACGTTATTTGGCATATTTTTGCGCGTGATTTCGTGATTTAGATATTTTCGGTTCGTGAATCCGTGATCAAAGAATCCTTTGTGCAGCGTGATTTGTTGAAATGTGTTCATATTCCGTGAAACATAATTTTCAAGAGCGTGATTTCGTGACGCGTACTGGTCGTTAAAATTTTCTTGCATAATTTCGGTCCTTACAAAATTCCACTGTTCAAATACTTCTTCTTGCAGCTCTGAAGCCAAAGATCGAAAAGATCGTGAAAATTCTGTTTTAAGGTCCGCGATGGCGTGATAAACGAAAAATTGACGCTTCTATGGGGGGACCTCTTCTTCTGGTTTTACAGATGTATTTTACAGTATGCATAAACTTTTTTAGAGGTAGTAACATGAAATGGTTTACTTTTTCTTGCCTAATGGAGCTCGAAAACATCAGTTATCAAAACTGTGCTGCTGTAATCTAAACAAAACATACCAATAAAGAACATCGTCGTCATTATCAAAGTCGAATCTAAAATGAGAAATCGCCACTATGCTGTCTTCCTTATTTTTGGCAAGCAAGTACCTAAAAAACAATATGACTGAACAATAGATAAAATTCGAGTAATATTACCAAATTGCTTCACTCCAATTTCTTATGCAATGTAGTCAGTATTTTACTAATTCATAGTTTTTTTCTTAATTGTTGCTGAATTACTTGTTATACTTAGAGAGACAACATAGAAGAGACACCATGAACAGCTATGCAGTGTGCTCACAACAAGAGGGGAAGATGTGTCAGACCAAAAATATACATATATGCATATATGCTTATAGAGGGTGGGGGTAATTTTGGTTATCAACCCTGCAGTTTCCTTGATAATCTAGTTCTGACATTGTATTAATTCTAACAGAGAATGATTTAAAACTTTTTCCAGAATACGGACAATACGTCTTTTCGAAAGGTTTTAGTCAAGAAATAATTAGCAAAAAAAAATAATTTTCTATGAACCAGGCACTGTCATCTGTCATCTCTGCAAATTTCTCTTTCTCTTTCCATCCCCAAGAACTTTTCTCATACCTAAAATAAATTTTTAATGATAAAATAAGTATTCATTATCAAAATAATATTGCGCTTGAGTAGATAAGTAAAACATCAAAAATATTATACATTCAACAAGTTATAGAATCTTCTAACTAAAAGAGTCCCCTGCTAAAAGTTTGAAACAAGTTGAGATTTGGGTATCAAATTCTTAGCTATTCCTGTTTGTCTTTCTGGTTGTTCATCTTTATGAAAAGTACTAAATCAGAGGAAAAAGACGTCTAGTAAAGAAACGTGATTAGGCTTAGTTTGAAAAATCATTGCAAAGCACAGACGTAATAAAAGTCCTTTCTCTATTTTTAACTAAAAACATAGATAGGTATCACAGCACACAGAGATTGGCATTCTACCGTTTGAGTGGAGCTTCAAAATACTATCTAATGCTAATCAGTCTTCAATGGCTTTCACTTTCTGAAAAGATAGGGAAGAGTTGACAATTTATCAGTTGATAGTTGATATAGTTGTTGATAGTTGATAAGCCAACTATCTTTGTAGGTTATTGGTTTATGTGCAAAGCACAAAGGGCCCACTGAATAGGAGACTAATTGAGCAGTTCAACTCTGGTCATTCCTCTCGATGTGACCACACCTCGTTATTCCTTTTGCCTTTTAGACTGTAATTACAAAGAGTTGGCAAAAGATCTGAAGGTGCTTTTGAACCTGGGACCCTTTATGCAAGGATCGAATGATCTAACCACTCGGCCAACCCTGCACAGATTTCACATTGCACCTAGCTAATTCGAATTACTTACGATCGCTTCATGTTTCTTTTGGTTATTGCGAATGCTGTGTTTTGTTCATCTGTGGTCATGGATGTTGCTCTCTTACAAGAAAATTCTATTTCAAGCCTGCAAATAATCAAAATATCTTAAACTTCCTGAAATTGTGGCAGTAAGGGGCAATTGGTTCTTGAACGCCAGCAATGTATAACCATACATCGTATATATACCCAAGTTTACAATTGCTTAACAGTCAATGCAATGATATCCGGGAAAATCTTTGTCTCTTGTTCGCTTACACGTATCAAATTCGCTGTTCTTTTAACTTCTTGAGCACTCCGTTTGTTCTTCAACCCTTATTCATTGATCTATTTTTCTTATTTTGCCTCTGTAGTACTTTGAGCACTCTTTGGTTGTCTAACACCAGCAATAAATAACCTTACATCTTATGCCCAAGTTTGCCCCCTGCTTCCCAGTCAATGCGGTGAAATGCAGGAGGAAAAACCTTGGTCTCTTATCTACATACAAATATTATTTCATTTGTTGTTCTTGAAATTTCTTGGCACTCCTTTTGTGTTTTGAGCTCTGATTCTTCGATTTAATTTTCTGATTTTGCTTCTGTGCCATTCTTTGAGCACTCACCAACAATGCATAATCGTACATCGTATGCCTAAGTTTGTGAGTTGCTACACAGCCAGTGTGGGGCAAATGGGTGGTCACAGTGGGTTCTTGATCACATAGACCATCCGCCATTTTTGTAACTTCTTGAGGACACTTTTTCAATCTAGTGCAATGTTAACCCTTAAACTGGAAGAACTGAATATCGAAGTAGGGTCGAGTGTCAAAAGGTAGGGTACTTTGGCGTGCTCCCGTAAACCAGTTACTTGGTGTTAGAGATCAACTTACAATAGTATTGATTTATGTGTAAACGTTAACTGGTTATAACACGTGGTTAAGAAGGGTGTAAAGAAGTTGGCAATCACTGAGACATCTTAAGAAAAACATGCAATCTTGTATTGCAGTGTTCAGAATTTTGTAGGACATTGTCTCAACTGTAAGAATATTGACAAAAGAGCAATGGAAATTAAAAACATGCCATCAAGTTCAAGTATGATACATAACAAAGGGACAAAAATCATCATGTACATGTTGTACATTACGCCTAGAATCGAAAAATATGGTAAAAACCTCCCAACTGTTGATATACTAGTCTGAGCATAGTGGCCCAGAACTCGTCAGCTCAGAACTCGTCACAAAGGTTAAAATAATAGCTTTGCTACAAACAAAATTATAGATAACCTAAACTGGGAGCCTGGAAATGAATTTCCTTATTTAGCCATTTTGGCAAAATTCTTAAAAAACGAGCATAGCTTGGGTTTAAAGATTGTTGATACCTTTTTGAAAGGTGGTAGCATGGGCTCTTTACAGATAAGAAAAGATTTAGAAAATATCCAGGATTTGGGGCTTGGTAAGGGATTTATATGGACATCAGAATTCCAAATCTCAAAACGGGCATATCTTGGAATTTAATCATATTTTGGACATGTTTGAGGACTCACATGAAAGGTAAGAGTAGAGGCTTTCTAAAAGTAGCGGAATAATTAAAACAATTCAAAAACTAGGGATCTGGTAACAAATTTTCTAATATGGGCATTACTAGCTTAAATTTTCAAAAACGAGCATAACTTGGGTTTAAATCATTGTTAAGGGCTTATCAAAACAGCCTATAGTGATAGCCTGAGTTATTCCAAAGTTATAATTGGTTGAATTTCATTTAATTCCAGATAATTCTTCCATGTTTTTCTAGTGCTTTTTGCATTATTCAGTAGATTTTCAACTATTTGTCATATAATTTCAGACTTTCAGACAAAGTAATCTATGCCTATTCTACTTCCCAATATGTTGTAGTTCCAAAACCAAAAGGTTTTTATGGCGGTATTTTTCAGCTAAAAAGTATATTCTCTTTTAAATACTAAAATTTAGTTAAGATTGACAAAAATATTTTCACTTTTCCCAACTTAAAGTCAGTCGAGGATTTAGTAAGATTTTCACAAAACTATAATTACAAGATGTAATGGTTCTACATGAACATTTAAGAATTAAAAATTACCTCCATTTTGAGTCCTTGTTTATAATGATAGCTGTAGTAGTTCTGATGTTATACTTGTTTGAGTTTCACTGCCTTCAGGAGCATTTAATATCTGTTGTCAATTTCACTGGGTTTTGAAATAAAACAATAATTTCCCAAAAATGTCAGCAACTTCAAAAAGCCATAAAATTGGTTTAGCTCGAGCTTTTGAGCTCAATTTTGTTTGTTTGAAAGCTAATTATATCCTTTTTTGTTAAGCCTCACTAATTAGGCCTCATTTTGAAAGTTCAAAAATCAGTTTTTTCCATTGCTGGCTGGGCACAGTATGTGTTGTTCTGATATTCAACCTTAATAATATTTCAAATCTCAATTATCTAGAAATTCTCTATGAGATCTCTTATTTTTCCCCATTGCTTGGTTCTCACCATTGTTTGGCATTATATATGTCCGAGAATAAATATAATCATAATATGGGGTGTCAGAAAAAAGTGACACTGTAATTAAGAGTAGAATTACCACATTATTACTACATAGCAAATCAAACATTGGCAATATTCTATGTCCTACCACAATGAAATCTCAAGTTAGAATCAGCTTTTATCTTACCCTTTTCTCTCATATTTTTTGAATACAACAGCCAGAGAATCCAAGTGATCAGACTTCTAAAAATATCATTTTAATCTTTAAAAATTTCAAATCATGTATTGATTATATCTTAGAGGGTGATGTTAAATTATTAAATGTGCCTAAGTTGGTCTTTAACAAAAGAAAACAATTGAAGATTCCTGCTGTTTTGGCCCTTTTTACCAAAATCTCCATGGGAGTTTGAAGAGATTTTTTGCGAATTCAGACAATAAACTTGTCACTACTTCAATGTAGTTTTCCTGTCTTGAGTCACTGAAAACGGAAAACCTATTTAAACCTTGGTACTCAATATATGAGGGGATAGGAAATGTAGAAGACTTCAAAACTAGACCAAGCCTTTCTGCCTCAAAAAAATTCAATTGGATTTCGATTTGATTGGTTTCAAGCCTATTTTCCACGAGGCGAAATTTGTCGCTCGAACAACATTATTTCGCGCGAACATTTTTCTGGGCATGCGTAGTGCGAAAACAAGTTTTTCGCTCGAACTTTTTTTCTTCGCTCAAAGAGTTGAAAGCATTCCAACTCTTGAAACATTTCGCTCGAACTTTAAGGCAAAATGGCTGCTCAAAACTATTTTGAAACTGTCGAAAATCAGCTTCAAAAATCAGGAATTGATCTCGGATCTCTTTTAAGACAAGTAGCCTCTCAAAATAGTGAAAACAACGATTCGCAGATGGTCGATTCTTCACAAAGTTTTCAAGATCATACGATGGAAAACATGGAGCCAGCAGAGAGTTCCTTAAAAGTCACTGAGAAAGAAACCCCGGAAAGAAAAATTTTCGAGTTGGAGGAATTTATCGAGGCATTCAGAAATTTACCCTGCTTGTGGAATACGTCACTATCCTGTTATAAATACAGAACAGTAAAGCAACATGCTTGAAAAAAGCTGGCAGCTTTATTCGATAAAGAGTGTATTTACATAGCGTGTTGCAGGTAGTGGAACGATGCCAAAAAATGTTTGAAATTGCATTCCACCGCCATTTTTCTTCAACTTTTTAGTTCATGTGGAAATCACAGCAAATTTTCGCGCGAACATTTTCGATCGAACTGTTGGAATTCGTGCGACAGATTTCGCCTCGTGAAAATTAGGCTTTAATTGGACTATCTTTGGAGAACTGCCTGGCTATCCCTGATACTAGAAACATACTCACTTTGTTTGCTGCATCTATTCTCAGCTTTCCCTCTGCGAGCCTTTTTTGCTCCTATTTTTGAAAAAGAAAAGCAAGTCTATTTTCAGTCCATTCAAATGGTGAGTTAGAGAGGGGTTTTTAGTGTACATCAAAAAATTGGGGACCCTGTTTCTATCAGGGGTTAATTTGTCAGAGCTAGTGCTTTTGCTTTTTTTAGTAGCAAGGTGCCATCAAAAACCCATGACACATGGGTATGAAGGGGTGTCAAAGCACACAATTTTGAGAAAAATTCCAATGTATGAGGAAAAATGCCTCTGAAAACTGGCTTTGATGTCAAAATAAAGTTTGCCCCCAGCACCAACAATGCTTGCTGTCATTGTCAAAAACCAACATCATTATCATTTCAACCAAGTCTTGAGCAATAGATTTTACAATTGCTGGAAATAAATCTTGATGAAGGTATTTGAATATTGTAAATCCTGAATAGGGCCAAAAGAGTAATGTTTGACAGCAATAATAAACTAAAAGTACACACCTTTTCGCAACTTTTCTTTCTAAAACTCACCTTTTTCCCAGGAAAACCTTGCACTGTTTCACCAAGAATGCAGCAAAATTGGTTGATATTAATGTAAGACATCACTGTGTTTATTTGCCTTTTGCTTTTTTTCAATCAATTCTTTGAAATGTTGTGAAAAAAATATCCCCCACACAGGCAGGATGTCCCAGAAAAACATATATGACCCAGATCCTACATTGTATATGGCTAATTTTCTTTGAGGATTCAGTGAATTAAAAGATAAAGATAATTTAGAAGGTAATAGAAACCTCTTTATGCCGGAGTTTCTTTTCTTTACCCTTATCTGACTTCTTTCTCTAAAATAGAAAAATAAAGAAAATATATACTAATTCTATATCTAAGACACACAAAAGTATTGTAGAGCTTCAAAAGTGTCGTTAAATACCTTAAGTCTCAAGTAAATTAGGGACCAGCATTAGGTAGCTACTTTAAAAAGTCATGGAGCTAATGTAGCCTGAGAATAAAAAATGGAGGTACAAGCGATGGGAGGAGTGAAAATCATCTAAAATGGTGCACGATAAATTTGTCACTTGAGATTGAATCTCTGAGATCTTTCTATTGAATGTTACTGAAGCTCAAGTTTGCGGCGCTTGTGGAACACAAAAAGCCAAGGTTAAATTCAAATCATGGCTCTATGTTTCCCTGTTTTTTAAACTTTGTCTAAACTGTGCTATGGTGCAAATATTTTGACCAAAGATCAAATCCAGGAAAAGTATCATTGAGCTAAATGATATAACTGCTTTGCAAAAACAGGTGGCTCACTTTTACACTACACCTCTCCTTAGATGCAGCTTTGTATAGCCTAATTGCACGGTATATTTGAAAAAACAGGTCTTTGTTCTGTAGTTTGTACCTAGGTGGAGTTCCGTAATTTTGCAATTCCGAACTCTATAATTCCAGGGTTCCTTGTTCTGCATTCCGCATTTGAGAGGTTCTGGATTCCTTTATTTAGACCTACAGTTTCAAGGAAATCCCCATCCGCTTCAATATGTAACCCAACTCCTGCATACTAAACAGGTGGGCAACTAAGGGGGATCCAGGGGTCAAAGCTCTACCCTTCTTCTCAAGACTCTACAAACAACATCAACATCATTGTCATTTATTTAATATTATTATCATAATTATCAAAAATTTTTAACATGGTTTTTAATTAGGTTTTTAACATGAGAATAGGGTTTTTAATGCATTTTAACATTTTAATTGTAAGTAGGGTGGAGTTGGTAGGTAATCAGTATTATCACGTAAATAATTCCTTTTATTTTGTAAATTAGAAATTTTAGTGTAAGTACTCGGCTGTTGTAAATTTTGCCCACACTAAGGAAGGTTGTATATAACTGAAAGCTATGTTAACTGTACAGTTCTTGTAAATATCATAATTATCATTATTATTATCATTATCACTCTAATTTCCTTTATCAAAGCTTTGAAAAGAAATAGATTATTCTTAAAACTGATTAACAACCTAAGAATCATAGTTATATTGCACGCCTTGTTATCCTAGTCAGGTCTGCTTTTTTATTCCTCCTTTTAAAATTCCTCTTAGAGAGCTTTATGAAAACTGACATATACTCCAGGGTGGAATCCATGTAGCTTACGCTGGAGATCTCCGGCGTGGAGTTTGACTAAAACAATGGATCACGTGTTTTTCTATTGTTCCTTGGCGTAATATCCAGCGTGGCCTTTACATGGATTCCACCCTGGCATATACTGAAATATAAATTATGTGGTGGGTAAAGTCCCGTTTAATACCTTGTCGTGGGATATCAAATTATAATATATGAATTTATGGTAGCAAATCGGTATATTTCCTTCATGTTGTAAAAAGTGAAACTGTTTAAGCTATTCATTGCAACAGTGATGCTAAAGATTCAAAATGAATTTACGTTCAACAGGTAGTGATTCCCTGGCTACGAGGAATCGAATTTTTCCAACTACATGGTGCAAAGCATTCTGGTCAATGCACGATATTTGAAAAAGTTGAGTGCGCACTGTGCGCCTAGTTCTGTTTTAGTGATGACATTGCCGCGCGGATTGTTATGTTTCAGTTTCTATAACCTACACTAAAACTTGAGGTCTTTGTACTTACACCCATATCTACAATCGTCTAATTTTCAGCTACTCCTCTTCTCTCCACCCGTGAAATGTGTGTCACGGCATTTAATTTATCGAGAAAGAAGGGAAAAGAGAGGCTGGAACAGCGCTAAATTTGTGCCCAATTTTTAAACAGCCTCATGTTGATTGATTCAAGTTCGTCATCATATTCACTCCGAGGCTTTGATTTGTGTCTCGTCCTGTTACAAGCTCTGACAAAAGGTCAAGCGAGATCTGCATGATAGGAGCTGAAGAAAAGGGACTATTCCTTCCTTCCGAGCACTTGAAGTAACATTTACAAGTATTATACAATGCTGATATCTTCACTATGAGCACCAGCGAGGAAGGAGTTTCTTGTCAGCGGCAAGACTCTCTTTTTAATGTTGAAAAGGTGGGTATATTGGGATGATGAAGATGGCTATGATGATGTAATCAAAATCTGGACTTATAAGGGGAACTTGAGCATTACATGAGTTATAGGGGACCAACCCTTCATAAGAAATTCATCCTGATTTGACTCATAGGGGCTAATGTTTGGTCACTGCAATTTTCATTTCCTCAAATTTGAAATTTTGCAGACCTTTTGTCCTACAGGTTCACAATTAATTCTCAAAAGTGAAACCCATTAGGTTACTGAATGACTGATGGAAACCGCAGAACTGTATTCCACTTATTTCGGAGCAGTTCTGAGAAACCCCACCAAGTTTTGGAAGCTCAGATATTTGTCTGATACACAGATAAGGGAGTCTGTCATATTCTTATTATCATGGTAAAAACAAATGCCTTTTACACAAGAACGAACATTTTCTTAAATACAAGCTCCTATGGATAAGGAGAACATATATATACAGACCGGGACAATGATGTCATATGTCCAAATTGCCCAGTAGGCCATTATTTAACAACGAAAGGGTATTGAAACATATGCTCTTCTATTAATCTGATATGCAGATACGGAATCAGACAATTACATCATATTTGAATTGTCATGGTTGAAAGCAATAGGCCATTATTCAAGAAAGAAAATGTATCGAAAAAAGCTCCTATATTTATCAGATGCGCAGATGCATGCGCAGATACGCTGTCAGACGATGAAGTCATATTTGAATTGACATGGGTGAAAATAATAGGTCGTTATTTAAGAACAATATTCGAAAATTTGGCCCCTATCTTTATCTGATACCGAGTCATGGGATGACGTCACATTCAAATTGTTATGGTTAAAAAAAATTGGCCATGATTCAAAAAGAAATGGTCATGAATGTGTGTATCTACCTATCAGGAAAAATATTGATGGGGTATTCTAAAATCTAGCCGAGATTCTCTAAAAGGAAAGACTCAAAAATTGATTTCATTAAGCCAAATGTCAAGTTGGTGTAACTTGGAATTCAACCCCCTCCCCGTTCCTCTTAATATCAGGTCTACTTTTCTCTGAATTTTCGATACTTAGCAAAGGATTTGAGTGAAATAGTTGGGTTCCTTTCTTCAGAATAAAAAGTTTGATTTGCCTAGGCTCCATATGGAATCAGGGTATCTTTTGCCACAAATCTGTGGTCTACAGACTGTTGAACTTTTTAGTCCTGCTTTTTTATCCCTCTTGAGCAAGGTTGGTGTATCATTATATTTTTTGGTACTACAGTTGTTATAGAGAATAGTGTTGCCCTTGGCGTAACACAGCTAAGCATTTCACGTAAATCTGTGGCAAAGGATTTTGTTGATTCAACTATGACCTAGGCTGATTTTTAAGGAATCAATTAGTAGAACATTTTTGTAAAAAGATCAGGCTAGGTTGAAATTTTAGTGATTTTGAAAACTGCCTGCCTATTAGTTCTTTTTTATTTTTCTAGCTTTCAGACATTGATCAATTGGATCAAGACTCCCTCAATGAACATATCATTGCTGTGGAATTACTTAGAAATGGTAAGCATCCGATCAAAATTTATTAATCAATAGGTTTGGCTAAAAGGCATCTTCTTTTGATGTTTCAGGATTTAAACCTATTGTGATTCAAATATGCACTCAATAAGTATAACGTAAATACTTTTATTCCAAAACTTCTTTGTTTATAGCTTTTTAGAACATCAAATACCAGGGGCAGAGCAAACGGAGAATTAAAGTACCATTGATTGCCTATTTTTTGCTTCACAGAAAATCTACATGAAAATTTTCTAATAAGTTTGGCGAGCTAGACCATTCATTAGCAGTTGTATCAATTGACATTAGTCCAAGTTTTTTGCCCTCAAATTCACAATAAAACCCAATCAAATTGATTACCCCTTAATGGTAAGCGATCCCGTACTTCCATTGCAACAAGTGCAGTTAATAGATAACCAACTACTTAAATGGGGAAATAAAAGATTTTTTCTATTAAGCACTCAGAATTGATGATTTTCCCAAGAAAACATGCAATGATGAACTTAAAACATGCCAAAACAACATTTAATGAATGCCATGGGAGCTTTTGGCTGCACTTTCTTGTTTCATTTTTCTGCTTGCTGGCCTGGCATTACGAAAAGTGGTTACAAATCGTTTTTCCTGAAAAGTAATAGAATCAAGGAAAATTCTAAAAATAAGTTTCCAAACTTAAAGCTTTGCAATTTATTTGGAAGATAGAAGATGTCATAATAGTTTATCAGCCTTTTTTGTGAAGAATATACCATAGGGGCGGTAAGTGGCCTTGGTAAATCACGTTAGAAAGGTGATCACCCCTCAAAGTTTCTTTTTTGTTATATGGGCTATTACACATTCTAGACATATTAACCAAATGGGCAGGACAATGATTTCTTAATCTTAATGTTTGGTTTAAGATGTTTGAGTACAACATGTTTGTTTTGTTTTTTGGTTACACCAAACTCAAATTAACACTTTTGATTGCTTGCAACATTGAAAATCCTTTGCGGAAAGGCATTTGATGAGGGACCTATTTATTCTACTCTGCTTGTTCATGCTCGAAATTACTAAACAGTCAACTATCTCGATTAGGTTATTTCAAACTTCTCACTATCTCAAACAAAACCTATTTCCCCTCGTTTTTCTGTATAGCTTAGTGCGTAAATAAGAAATAAGACCGGTTATTTCAAACACTCCTATCTTGAACAAGATTTTTTCCCTGTGAGCAAAAAAATACGATTTTCTTAAAAAGTATAACACAAACAATTTCAATTTTATGTAATTACAGGCTAATGATAGCTTCTCCCCATTCTTAGAAGAATTCTACTCCCTTCCAACTGTAATCAACTAAGCCAAATAGAAGTCTTTTCTTAAAACAGAAACAGATCTATTTTCACAAACTAGAAGTATTTTGCAAGAAACTCTGATCCCTTGACCATCCGGGAATTAATCTAGTCAGCCTTGAGAAAGAAGGAGCAAGTCTTTGCGAATCTGCCACTCTACGCTTTAGGTAGATTTACTCGGATGTACCACAATTGTGTCATTTTTTCCTCACACAAACAGCTTGCTTGTCAACTAAGTTTTTTGATTCTATCAGGGCTTTGACTTTTCCCAAAAATCTCGTGCTGCTGAATTGACTCATGGTGCCCTTTGATAAACCATGTTTAGCTAAAACTGGTACTTGTTTAGTGGTTTTAGATCTCTTTTTCAGAAGCAAACAATCTTTTTCGTGGTTTACGTACTGTTTTGAATATGGAGCCCGCTCTTTGTAGATGAAAACTTCGACTTTCTTATCCTGAAACCCCATGTTGAATTTTTCATTTCCTGTAAGAGTTTGAGATAGTAGGGTTCGACTGTATGTGATTTTAGGAAAGAACAGTGCTAAATAAAAGTGAGATAAGAAATGCACTGATTAAACTTCTGTAACAAATTTTTAGAAGAGGAAAAATGATTTTGCATGGGTAATGAAAAGCTCTGGTAAGTGATTTTATGAGTGCCAGGTTGATGGCGGATACAGAATAATAGCTTTCTGATTTAATATTCTATTTTTAGCTGATGGCTTTGGATTCACAATCAAAGGTGGCACAGACCAGGCCTTGTATGAGAAAGACCATGGAATATTTATTACAGATATAAAAAAGGGTTCCAGTGCTGATAAAACCAAACATCTTGAAGTTGGGGATAAAATTCTTGAGGTTTGTCATCACTCAAGGGTATCTTTTTGGTTATTATCTAATACTCATTCATTAGTTTTGCAGAGACAATAAAGGAATTTGTAAACTTCATATAAGGAGAACAAATCACATTAACTACGCAAGTAATTCTTAGAGGCACTGTAAATTAGCTTTGATTTATATGATTTATGATTCATAAACATTTTCAGATTAGGTTACCTGATCTACACTTATTCATTTTCCTAATTATAGAGTTCTTATTAGCTTTTAAGAATACTTATACAAGCATTAAAACATCGAGATGATGCTAAATAGGAAAACTTTTACCAAAAGGCATGAAAAATCAAATGAAATAATTTTTATGAATCTTTGAGAAGGATTTAATAGTGTCTTATGACTGTAATTTCTTGAAATTAGGTTTTTCTTTTTTTCATATTTAGAGAACAATTCTCAATTTCAAAATCTGATCCAGAATTAAGTCAATACTGATGGTCTTTGATCAGTACGAAACTTCAGGATGTCAAGAAAAATTGGGAACAGGGCATAGCATAGTACCTACTAACTATAGCTTTGCAATTTGCAATAAAATTATTCAATTTTTTAAGTTTAATTCTGTTCTCTTTCTTTCGTACTACTATGACCAAATAAATTACTACACAAAAAACACAATTAGCAAATTGCATACTTTTTTCTATTGCTTTTTCTGAACTTCCAGGTTAATGGACATTCCCTTTCGGGACTAAAGCATGGAGAAGTTGTAAATCACTTCAAAAATAGCAATGGAAGAGTGAACTTAATTGTACATAAAAATATTGGTCTGCTTTTGGAAGTAAGTTAATTTTAAATTTTTATACCAAAACATCTTATGTATTCACAATATATGCTTTCTTTTATGATATTTTGTTTTTTCCTTGGTCTTTTGTTTCTATATTCTAGCTGCAACAATTGGTAGATAAATTTCATAAGGAAAATAAAATGATAAGAGGAATCTGTTCAGGAGTAAATATGGTGGTTAGAGTATCTAATAGGCCTGATGACTTGAGGAAATTTCCTAGAGGCGTTAGACAAATTGAGTCATATAGTAAAAGTTGCACTTTAGACTGAGGAAACATCTTGCACAGCCTTATTATTTCATCATATCATTTGTGAGAATGGAAAATGACAGGAGTAGAATTTGAACTTAAAAGTCACTGACTTGTGGTGGCATTGCTTTACCCAGTACACTGGTGGTGCAATTAGCAAGATTGATGTGACTGGGGTTGGTCATTTAAATCCATTTCTCTGGTATCTCAGTTTTAGGTTAATGATGGGCGCAAGTCAGTGGTTGTGTTTTTCAAGTCCTGCTTGGATCTTTTTTCATTGATCGATTAATTTTCCCGGTTTTGCTTCTTCCCAAATATTGTTATGCTAATACTGAATTTATATGCTCTAACCTCGTGTAGTTCATAACTCTTTGCTGCCCTTACATAATGCCCTTTTTGTTGCATTTCTGCTCAGAATTGTATTCATTCTCTTACTTATTTTACAGGCTGCTTCTTACTCTGAAGAAAGTAGTCCAATGGATTCACCGCGGGAAGATGGAAAAGAACTGGAAGGATTCTCTCCTATAGGATTTATAGCAGGCATTGCGATTGGCTGCTTAGCAGTCTTTGCATTACGGAGGTATTTAATGCAGAGGTAAACATATGTTGTTCTTAATATGCAGTTTTTATTGCCTAAAAGTTTAGGTTTGAAGCAATTGAATTGGTATTTCAAAGAGCTGGTCAACTCCATTGTTGTAGGTAAAGGGGGTTTAAACCCCTTTTCAAAGGAGACTTATCCTTCCATCTAAAGATAGATAATGTTTGTGTTTTATTGGAGTAATGTTTTGAATTTTGATGGATAAAGAGTCTCTTTGACGGATGTGTTAGTCCCTTTGCCCAAGGGAGCCTTGCGTCATTACTGTTGCAAACATTGTTGAAATTTTTGCAGTCTTAAAACCGAGAACATTAATCTCTGGAGATAACAAGTCCTATGAAATAACAAGTTCCACACAGTGTAAGATTGTTTTGTTGCCCAAATCCAATAGCTAAGGTAGCTTTTGATATCTGTACTAGCAATGATATTTAGAGATTTATCCAGCAACTGGTTGGAGTATGTCAATGAAATCATTTGTGTAGGCCTGTTATCAATATGTTGAGGTCTACAACAATTTTAAAAAGCTTTTCCAGGTAGTACTGATAAAATCAAAGGTCCCTTTTCGGTCAAAGTCCAACTCACTTTTCAGGGTTTATAGGATATTTTAGGCCTTCCATGTTCAATAAGGGTTCATTAAGGGTTTATTAGGGATTTATTTGGGGTTTTTTAGGTTTTGAAAAGGGGTTTGGTAAGGGTCCAGTAAGAGTTAGATGCTGGAATAAGGGCACAGTCGAGCGGAGGTTAGCCCAGAGAGGAAAATTTCCAAGAATAATCCCTCAGCAAGAATTTGAACCGTTGACCAGATTTTGTACAGGCAGTCCCAAAAACAGCGATCAGAAAAGGCGATTGGGTAGTCTAAGAAATTTAATGCTCTATTCTCGAATTTAATGCTGTTTACAAAGATATTTATCCGATATCTTTGCAAATGAAAAGGGTAAAGACGCTAGCATAATCGCTGGCATAAAATGTAGAAATAAGATTGAGCACTTTTGATAGCAACAAGGAAATGATTAACGATTACAACCGATATAGTAGATATTGTAAAACCCGCCCATAAGAACAAAAATTATGTGAATTAAAGCCCGTAGCTCCACTATTTTTTCTCTAAAATTGCAGAAATTGTTCTAGATAAACCAAAAAGTTTTTATTATAGTAGATAGAGGCCATCAAAACCCATAATCGCAATTAAAGAGCAATTTCCTTAGATTTTGTATGTGCTTTATTTAGTAAGAACTCTTAAACCCATCAAAATCAAATAAAAAAAAGAAATATTCATTTCACCAAGTCAGCTTATCGTACATTGTTAAAAAGTGGATTAATTTGAAGGACTAAGTTGCCAAAGGAAAAGTCCTTGCTGTTTGTTTACATGATTGAATATTGGTCCTATAGGCTGCTCACACGGCGCTGAAGACCGAGTCACACGGCTATTCTAGTTAACTATAAATTGCATGTAAACAACAATTTAGCGTTTCAATTGAAACATTTTATTTCAGAAATAACTAAGGCAATAGCTTATCCCAGGTTCATGTGAGCTGGCCTCCAGTCGGTCTTTGGATCAGTGGGAAACTTCCTTTCTTTTACAGTGATACCAAAACCAGGCTTGCATCAACACGTTGAAATTCACTCGTTCTCCTTGTTTTTACGCCAGCTTTCCATATTTCTATGTAATTAAGTATAGATATGTTTAATCAAAGAGTATTCCTAACTATCTATCTTTCAATGACATTTACAATATTTTTCCAAATTTTCAATGAAACTGGGTTTGACATTTTATACACAGGCTCTTTAACCAGTATTTCATCATATTTGTATGTTGGTTGTACATCCAGAGATTCCTCTTAAACTATTTCAAATGACATTTTCATGTTACAAAGCGTTTTATTAGGTAAAATATGATTTCGAAATTAAAATCTTCTTTATGAGTATTCTGAGCTTAATTTTGTCATATTTCTATGCCTATTCCTTCTGGTAAGCAAAGGTTTTTGTGAAATAATATTCGAATATTTTGACAGGATGACCTATCAGTACGATATATACTGAAATAATTAGGGTCCCGATACTTAGGCATTTATGAATTGATAGTAAGATATCAAAAAACTAATTACAAGAGTAGAGTCCAATCCAAAGATCGTCTAAATATAAGTCTAGACTCTTTTGGCACTTATAGTGGCAAGTCATTAAATTCTTTTCCTTCTAGATAATAGAATCCTTTGCGTCCAAACTCTGGTTTCACTTGAGGCAACTTAACGAGATGTTGGTCGTTCCTAGTATTTTCCCCACATACCTTTATTACAAAGTAGTATTTCATTACATCACACACATTGCCTTGTAAGGTATCAAATACAAAATTACAGGATCTCTTTTTCTCTCCGGCTTCAATGCTAAGCACACGCAAGCTGACAGATGCATTCCTGTTCGATCTAATAATATCAAGAATTCTACGCTCAAGACTTTCAATTCTTTTCTTGTATGATGAAGATTGAACGAGGGACAGCGAACCACAGCATACAAGAGTTCCTGATGCGTCAAAGTAGATTTCATCTTCCTGTAGCTTTTTTGAATTATGAAGTCCCTGCAATCGCTGTTCCATCTACTTCAACTTTCGTCTCCTTTTGCTCTGTTTTACGTAGTCGTTTAGCTATGCCAAACATCAATGATTCTGTTTTTCCTTTTTCAAGTATATCAGTAGTTCATTTTCATCAAACCAAGCTTTTAGGTGTTGCAAGTTATTATTTAGCTTTCCTTCAACTTCATCAAAGGAACAGCCTGACGAAAATATGACTGTATCATCATCGTATGATTTTAGAGTCTTGTAGAACAGTGTTCCTTGTAAATCCCGATAAGCAAAGTATTGAGCTTCTTTGATCCTATATCTGGTTTTTTATATTAATTCTAGAAATGGCAACGACGAGATTCTTTTGAATTTTGCAAAGCTCAGCAATTTCAAAAACTTTGATTACCTGAAAGCCATTGGTGTTTAAATCAGAGAGGGCAAGTCGGGGCAAATATTACCAGATCTTAAGCACAAAGGCACTGATTTAAAGAGGAACAAGACTCATATTTTTTACCTAGAGATTGAAGTGGGGGTACCTGAAAAGAGGTGAATGATTATTACAGAGGAGAATAATCAATAACATTAACTATTGTTCGTTATTGGTCCAGTGAGATAATCAAGCAGATTGTTGAAAGATTCCAATGAAAAATCAACTCCTGTCCACACTGTACTGGAAATCTGGTTTTGATCATAGTTTATCGAAATAGGTGATTTAGAAACCTATTGTTGTATGTCTTTGTTTCACAGTTGATGTTGAGCAGTACTTCAACGTGCACAGCGTATGTCTTATCCTCTCTCTTTACTGTTAAAATTTTACATGTAAATAATACTTACATAAATATGATGCTGAATACTATGAACTATTTTCTAAATAACAAATATTTCTTGATAGGGAACCAAAAGAAGCGTTTTGGCCTATTTGCTCAACCATAACCTTGTTGGTTAAAAAAATGGCAAAACAAAAGACTGTGCACTCTCAATCTTGAAAAACTTGCACAAAAAGATACAACAATAGGTTTCTAAACCATATATTTCGATAAACTATGTCTTGATGTAGACAGATAGTAAAATTCAAAGATTTCAAAAATTCTCACTTGAAATATTCATATTTTCTTCAATTGTAATGGGTTAAGTACAAGTTGTAGCCTAGTGGAACTAAACATTAGCATTGATCACATTTGCTCATTATCTTTTGTCCATTTGAACTTTTATTTTCCTTCATACTATATCAATACACTAAACAGCTGTAAAGGTAGGTAAAGATGAAATGGAAGATGATGTGAAAAGTTTGATGAATCATACAGTTTTAGGCTAGTAGGTAAGGTGTTTTCATTCATCTGTTCATCCTATGGCAGTTTTCTTGTTTCAATGTTTTTAGGTACAGCAAAGAATTTTACCACTTACAATACCTGGTAAGATGCCATTCTGAGGTCAGATTATTTTTAATTAGCCTATGACACTCTGCAAGTCCACTCTGTAGGGTGTTTTCTATTTACTTCTAAACAGAGCAATGTATTTGGAAGGCTCTGTCGAAGCATAATCAAGGTCTTTTGATGCTCTGATTATATAAAAAGATTAGTTTTAAGCATGATGTTTATGAACTCTTCCTCATTGATTTCATTATCCCCATCCTTGTCGGCTTCATAAATCATCCCTTTCAAATCAAAATCAGACAATGGAACACCGGTCTCTTTTGCTGCTGACTTAAGATTTTCAAAAGTGATTTTCCCACTTCCATCGCTGTCAAACAACCCAAAACCTTGCATAATCTCTGCATATATGTCTCTACCATCCCCTTGTCTAGAAATGATGATTTCGATGAATTCATTGAAATCAACCTGTCCTGATTGATCAACATCCACATCAGCCATCATTTTTCTGATATCCTCTCTTCTGACATTGAAGCCTAGGATCTTACAGGCTTTCCTCAACTCTTCTTGGTCAATGAACCCACTCTTGTCCACGTCAAACACGTCAAAAACCATTCTCAAATCCCGAATATCCTGCGGTGTGAGCTGATCTGCAGCCTTCTTGCTGACACGTTTGCCCTTGAACATGGAATCATCCAAAGATGCTGCTTCCTGCAGTGCTAAGAGCAGGCGATCGCGAGGTGAAGTAGGGCTCTTCTTCCTCACTTGAGCCACAGTCTCTCGAAAACTTCGTTTCTTTGTTGGTAATGGACTCAGGGATTCAGAGGCCATTCTGTTTATCATAACAGTTGAACTTGTTGGTTGTTGAACGGATTGTAGCAGGCTCAATGTGTCATGCTGCTGGTTCTTCTTCTTCTTAGGCATGGCCTATTTTTCCTAAATGGATGAAGTGATTTGATTTATCAAGATCTCGTTTGCTCCTATCCAACCTGTTTGAAAACACGGTTAGGCCTACCAAAGAATTCTTATCCGGGAAAACGTTAGGTTGCTTTCATCTCATACAGTATTCATTAGATACAATTTACTTGTGATTAATGTTTGAAGGCAAAGCAAAGGATAATGCTGTGTGTCTGAAGTCGGGCCTGGGTTCTTTTCTCCTGAGCTAATGACTGGCAGGCCGACTCAACTTACTTCCTGTTTGTTTGACTTTGAAACTGTTGTTGTTGTAGTTGTTGTTGCCATAGGAATACCTTTAATACAGGGCATCCAAAGTGCATGGCCAACCTTAAGTCCTGAAGGAAAAAGATTTTTCAAACTATGTATAAATCAAACGTTTCTCGACAGTTTTTCTTTTACCAGAATCCTGAGGGGCGTATAGCAATCCAAGAATCGACATGTCCTCATCGATATGGTTATGGGAGTTGAAATGTTTGGAAATGTTGATATCCGCAATCCGCATCAGTTTGATGCTCTTCCCTTTGGTGGATCTTTTATAGGTGGATCTTTTATTTTTTGGTGGGCCTTTTTGGTGGATCTTCCCTTTGGTGGATTTTTTATTATCTACAATCAATGTACCACACGCATTCTATTTTTTATTGGACTCCCTCTTATGATATTTGACCCCTAGCAACATTGAAACATATCATCAGAAATATAAAAGCAACAACCCAAAGTATCACAATATGTTAATTTAGAAGAGTTAATCCTTTTGAAGTCCCTTTTAAAGATCAAGAGGTCAAAATGGTTCAGAACCACAGAAATACACTACACTAGCCTATTGAAAGTATTGCACAAGCCGATTCAAAATGGCGGCAAAATTGCAAAGCTGTGAGGGCTAGGCCTAAATTAAAATTTCCATAATTTATGCCAGACAATTCACAAATAATTGATTTTGCTTTGTTACTTTGTTGCTACTGCTTTGAGGAGCCCCATGAGTCTTGTTTTTCCTGTATGTGGTAGGCATAAGGGGAGAATGAAGGAGGCTCAAAACATTTCAATTTATCGCCCCACTACCGGCGCAGCTAGGACAAGACTTGTGGGGATCCTCAAAGCAGTAGCAACAAAGTAACAAAGCACTTTGCCTGATTAATGACTTTTTAAAACACTTTTGCACTGATTTTCGAATTTGTCTCTTATAGAATTAATGTTTAAATAGCCTATGATTACTTTTCCTACGTTCCCTAGCCTAAGTGACTCAAGCGAGGATCAGAGCGTCAGTATTATTAGGAAAGTCTCCCTCGGAGGTCTCGGATGTAGCTAGTTTCAGAATTTTCTTGCCCCTGATCTGATCTATGCTCATTTTCATTTCTGATTATCTTATCTGTTTCTATTACACACATATATAGCCTCGGGGAGGGGGGGGGGGTATCTTAACAAGGATATGGTAGTGGGGATGTGCCATTTTTAGGGGTAACTTTCTAAAATAAAATACGGAATTATGGATGTACATTTTCACTTAATAGTCGGTTTTACCCGGAACTATGGGTATGAATTTTTAGAAAAATTAAAGACAAGAGAGTGTGGTGAGACCAATCCGAAGAAGAATTTACACTGATGTGTGGTATGTATGAGACATAAATTTAGAAATATTGTCTTATTCAGATACAATTATGTGGTGCTATTGAAATTTTTCTTCTTTTACATATTCTGTGACACGGAATTATGGGTCCCTTTTTTCAATTTACGACACGGAATTATGGCCCCATTTTTTTTTCAAAATGGCACATACCTATCAGATGACCCCCTAAGGTACCCCCCCCCCCCGAGTATATAGCCCTAGAATGGTACCTTGTCTGCACTGATGACTCGATTTATATTTCTCTACTGAGTATGGTGTGTTTACATTTACACAAGCCAAGTTGTCGGAATTCATTTCCTGTTATGTGTCAACTTCTGCAGCTAAAATCCCCAAAGCATACATCTCTTTGCAAATATCTTCCAACCACAACTTATCAAAGCATTTTTCATAGTCAACTGATAATAATACAGGCGCTGTCCAATATATCGAAGATAGTCTTTATTACCCTGTAAAATTAATAAGTTGTCAATAGTACTTCTATTTTCCATTCTGCCGCATTGGAATTCAGAAACTTCTTCTCGTACTTCGATTTTAATATTTTCATATATCATCTTTTCAATTTTTTTTGCAACAGTGCTTGTTAAAAATAGCCCCCCCCCCTCTGTCTTTTCGGTCTCCTTTATTTCTATATACAGATTTTAGTCTCATTTTTTTCCAAGCTTTTGGTATTTCCTTTCTCTTTGATATTTGGTTCATCATTGTTAAGATGCTACATATTTGTTAGATCTTGATAGGCAGGCTGCACATATACACATACCTCCATCCTTCTAAATCGATTGCTTCTTTATCTTTTTGGTTATTTCTTCATCTTTTTCAGCTGTTTTTCGTTTATTTCCGGTCCTTCTGCCTTCATGGCAATAATTTCCCTTCTGTTATTTAACTTCATTTACACGCATTTTTTATAAGCAATTGCTTTATAAGCAAGTCAGTACTCAGCATGACAAAACTTAAGCAATCCCAGTACTGGATAGAGGAATGCTAAGCAATTTTAAAATTAGCCCGTTCTAGCTTAGTATCCCTAGCTGACTGAGCTCGAGCTGAAATTGCTTATAAAAGAAATACGTGTAATTCCTTCCACCCACTCTTCATAATCACTTCACTCAATCGTGATCACAGGATAACATGATCACAGGAACCCAGAACAATAATTTTGGGCAAATTTCGAGATTCTGGATATCTGATCCCAGCGTCATTCTTATTAGAAATTTGAAATCTTCCTCTGGGATCGATTTGATTTCTGCAAGGAACCAGCCACCCCAACATCCTCTCTTCTCTTTGATGAAAACGAAAGCATTTGGTACCCCTGTGGCACTCAGGCGCGAACAGATTCATGGGACATGACATCATGTGACAACACATATCTTATGACTGTGTTTTTAAACTGGTTCAGAAATGGCGGACGAGCAGAGGGCCTTGGCTCTCTTAGCAGAAGCAGATAAGAAAGTTCAATCAGCAGGAAGTTTCTTTGGAGGCTTATTCGGGTAATATTCAATTTTCTTCAAAAATGTTCTGTAATTGCTATAAAATTCATCAAAATACTCTAGGATCATATGGCCTACAGCACCAAAATTCTAGCCAACTTGAAGTTTAGGCCAAGCTGGGCCTAACATACTTTATGGGTTTACAAGTATCGAAACGATCACGTAAACATAGCTGCCAATGCTGCTATTGCCAAACGTTCCTTGAATTTCACTTGGGATTTTTGAATAAAGTACTATCTTAAAAGTTAATTGTAACTACCGATTATTTAAAGGAATTCAGTTATTATTTGCTTCTGAGAAACTACTAATACCAATTCCACGTAAAGTTAACTTTATCATTTCAAATATCAGAGAGCTAGGAATCAATAGGAAAAAGCCAATATTCATCCAATAAGCTATGTTGTTGATAGGGATAGGAAAGTTTTAAACCCCACCCCCTTTTCAGCCCAACAACAAATGTCAACATTTCTCCCCATTTTATGATAAGTTTCTAGCTCCAAACTTTTTCTTCAAGAGGCAATTTAATTTCTCTATGTATTTAATGTAATTTTTCTTTCAAGACTGTTGTGAAAGTTTGTATTTCCGAAACTTTAATTTAGGTGTTCAGAATTCAAATCATTTTTTCATAACTTTCAATCCTTGCACAAAACTATCTTGATGTTTTGCTAGTGTTCAAGCACTGAAATTTGGATAAAACCCCTTTATTTTGAAGTAATATTTCAAATATAAATCCTCAACTGCATTTAATAGCAAAATATTCAAGAAATGTTTACATTTTACTAATTTATATTACTATGCTCTAATCACCTTAACTCATTTTTCTGTGGTTCTGAACCCTCTTGACATTTTGTTCTTTAAGAAGGACTTTAAAAGGATTCATTTCCCCTAAATTGAAATTTTGTGATACTGTGGGCTATCATTTTTTATTTCTGGTGTTATTTTTCATTTACGATGTTTCTAGGGATCAAAAGTTATGATGAGGAGTTTAGGGCCTAAGCCTAGCAATGGCCCTAAGCCGCCATGATTATGTCATTGTTTCCATAGTTTTAAACCCATACAGTACAGAGATACACTAATCAGTACATACAGTCACGGTGTTATTAGTGTTTTTTATTATTGTTGAGTTTTTAATTATCCCTAGGCTAGGTAGGCCTTGGGACAATTGCAGTTAAGCGGGCGGCAACCACCGGGAAACTAGATTATCATAAATACAATTGATAATTAGCATCAAATTAATGGTGATTCTTTCAAATCAATAAGACTAACAGATCTTGAGATAAATGGCTATTCAACAGTAATACGATAAAATCTAAGAAATTTTTGAAAATGATGTCTTCTTTTTGTTGCTACTTCTTCCTTTAGTTGGGGCTACCGCTTCTGCCCCCAAACCCCTGTTGTTTATCATATGTTAGAGATGCGTCAATTTTCAAAGATTAGGCGTGTAGGCCATTTTGGTTGCGATTCTGAACACAAATTCCCAGCTTTAACAACTTTCCATTGTAACTAGCCTGTGGTATTGGTAGATTTCTTCTTTTTTACTGTCAGTTGTTTCTTTAATTGGGGGATGCTGCCCCCAAACCCCTGTTATTCATCATTCAGTAGTAGTTGTGTGTGCTTGTGCGTGAAGGTAAAAGTAGAGCACATTGTCATTGATCTTTGTTTCGGCTATGTAACTGCGGAGGAGCCCACCGGCTAATCTGCAATCTAGCCTAGGCCTATATTTGATCTTATTATTTGTTATACAGGCAAATCTTTGAAAAAATCTATGAAATCAGGAGCACTTATAAAAAAAGTCTAAGGAGCATTCCATGTTGATCCGATGTTGAACATTTTATCCACTAATCTGCAAATGTGCCATGCAGTCAGGTCTAGACGTAGTATACTACAACACGTAATATACTATGATGATTGTAGGATACTTTGATGTTGACTAGATAAGAACACAATATACAATGATTTAGTTATAGAATGTGACGTGCATGAAGGCCAAGGGCCATGCACAAAAGTTAAAATAGTCAAACAATGGCCTTTTATGTTATCTTGAATCCCGGGTTTGTGAAGGAAAATAATTTTTTGCTTTCTGTTTTTATGCCCAATTAGAGGACGCATGCTTGTGAATTTTCCTATTTTAGGCCTAAGAAGGATCGCGACATCAAAATGTCCAAACTTTGCAAGTGTCCCAATTTCTCACAAAATTATATGAAATGCTGACAAAGCTTTGTTGAATACTTTCAACGGAGACAAAAGTTCCTCCGCACTTATTTGGCAAGATGTCCTCACAAATGTCGTATGTTATGTTGGTATGATTGATGTGCACTATGTTTGGACTGCATGAATACCAAGACGGCCAAAATGGAAGAGTTTGATAGGGTAGGGGATTAAATTCCCTACTCACTTCTATGCTATCTGCGCTCTTATATGCAAAGTATTCCGGATAAGTAGCTTTCCTCTACCATTTTAACAACAAAGAATAAGTCTAGTTGGTATTGTACTATTGTATATATTTTTTATATACTGATGAAGTTTTCAATAATTCAGCTTTTCCTAACTAGGTAACATTTAAATCTTTACAATCGACTTCATACTAGAAATTTCATTGCCCATCAACAATCATTCTGCTTTTTAGCACATAGCGTATTCATTACTTTGTTTTAGGTCTGAGAGCAAGCTGGAAGATGCTACAGATCTTTACATCAGAGCAGGAAATGCTTTCAAAATGGCAAAGAAATGGGGTGGTAAGCAGCTTTAAAACTTTTCTAAGCATCAGTTACGAAACATTTTCGAATCAGTAGAAACGAAAAAGGAATTACCTCTTAGGCTAATTCGCCCCCTGTTTGCACAGGGCGGTGGTATACGCAGGGAGAAGAAAGAACTGGAAAAACTTTAACTACCGAAAGGGATAGTTTAGAAGGAGGGAGAAACGATGAGTATTTTCAATGGCAGAAATTGGCCATTTTGAGTGGAGGGGCAAGCATGGTGAATTTTCTGAGTCATTTCTTTTGCTTGGTAAGGTGGATCTGTCGAAGTCACTGCCCAGACAGCGGGGGGGGGGGTGCAGTTAGCCCCTATCAGGTCCAAGGCAGAGCTCTAGCAGGGGTCAAGGGGCGGAGCCCCTAGAAGCTCTTGAGATTTTGTCTTTTCTGAGGGCTTAAACTGGCTTGGAATCCTCCATATTCTAGAACTACATTAATGTTAATCACGTAGAAAAAGTGCAAATGCAAATCATGAACAGTAAATGAATAAGATAATATATTTGATATTGACTAATAGACTTAAAAGGGATAGCTGGAGTTCAACCCACTTTCATTTACACAAAGAGCTACATTCTGATAGGCGCAGAGGTAAAACAGGTGCAAAGCGACTAAATCAAGTATCTGTAGGCTATGCATGCATACTTTACACCAATATTGTTGTTAATGACTCTGTGTCATATGAAAATGGCAGGTATTGATGGCGCACTTGAGCTTGAGCTATTCAAAAGAGTTTTGATTCTCCGTACTATAGAAATGGCAACGTATTGAGTTTCGGTGCGGCCATATTTTCTCTTATTCAAATATTTATCAACAGTGTTTTCATTATCCTCCTTAGATAAACTGTGATTTTAAGTTTCCAGTTTGAATAACAACATCTTTGTTTGAATTATTTGCATTTGGCAACTATGATCAGAATTTGCTTAAACCACCCAACTTTTGACAAAATTAGCATGTACAAAAAAACTTACCTGAGTATAACCCTGTTTAGCCTTTACATTACACTCATGTGTTGGCAGGAAACTAAAAGTTTCAGTTTAAGTTGAGTATTGAAAAGAGAAGCAAGAGAAAGAACGATGATTTAATATCTTTCTTTCTTTTGCTGTCCTACAAAAATGAGCATTATCATTGCCGTTCTTATTGTTAAACATTTTGAACATTTATTCTCGGTTCAACCAACGTTCACGATGAGCTAGAAAATTAAAATGGTTCTGGTCAGACAAGGTGCTTCTCCCTGTTGTTATTATTTCGAAACAATAGGCTAACAACGCTCTTTTATGTGACAATATTTCCATTTCACGTACAACATCGTAGCAATGCTATGTTTTTAAAGCAAGGTTCTTTAACAAAATGTATCATTTAAAACATCAGGATAAACAAAGGTGCCAAAACTCGATTACAGCCCTGTTTGGGAGGAATTTACCAATCACAATGATAATGACGCAAGCTTAGCTTTGCTTTAGGCCAATTTGAAACTTTAAAATGAGACAATTACTTTAACCTTAGGTAGACTCGCAGGCAACGGGATAAGTGGTTATTCTGTATCATTGTAATGTGTGCTTTCAGGCATTAAAGGTAAATTTCAATAAGATGAAGTAATTCAGATATCATGGAATATAAGGGTATTGTAACCGCAGCCATTATTTTTCCATTCTTTCATCTTGTCCAATAAAAGACTGATCGATTATTTTCTACATCTTTCAGCTGCAGGGGACGCTTTCTGCAAAGCGGCAAAAATAAAACTCAACCAATTACACAACAAACATGAAGCTGGAAGTCAGTATGTGGAAGCTGCTAATTGCTATAAAAAGTCAGATTATGATGGTAAATCATTTTTTGCCTTTAATTCTATTGAAATTTCATTGTAATAAATAGATATAGATTGTGATAATATCACCTTTCATTTTATATTGCTTATTCATTGTCATCTTAAATCTTGAACTAAGATCTAGTCTATATCACAATCGTGAATCCCGTATCATGAGTACAGAAAGCATTCCATTTCCCGATATGACTCTCTTGATAACAATTTATTGTTCGTCTCACTGAATCCCCTTCCCGGTGATGATTGGATCATTCACCGCCTTTCTAATTGTGCAATGTCTACCCACATCTGGGTATAATAGTTCCTTAGGTCTAATTTAAGTTCCCTTTCTGACTTACTAGATTCCTGAGTGTCAAAGTTTTACACTAAGAGTGCGTTTACATGAGAGTTTTCAGACCGGTTTGAAATCTAAGGCGAATTGAGTTCAATTCGGGGTGTATTCAAATCCCATTGTAATCTCGCGTGCGTATACATGAGAAAGGGCGAATTGAATTTCAGGTCGGCGTGAGTTCAATTCGCTTTTTCAAACCGGTTTGAAAATTCAAGCCGGCGTGAAATTCTCATGTAAACAGAAATTTTTTCAATTCGGGGCGAACTGAACTTCTGGAGAGAGGAGAGAGTTGTATGCTGGGATCGGGCTTGGCATCTTGGGAATGAAGTTATTTATTTTTGGCGCCAAAATCTGATCCTTTTACGTTTTATCACATTCACATCGCATCTCAAAATTCAGACACAGTTGTTTCTGCTTATCCAAAAAAGAGAATGCCACATAAGCAAACTGATGTCACAGTAGATCAGCCACCACAAAAGACAGCTAAACTGGTTGATAACAAACGAAGCAAGATGGAAAAACCTTTGTCTGCCCAGCAAAGAGATCAAGTGATGGTACGCATCGCCAAAGAAGAGTTGGAGCTGAAGAAAAAAAATGCTGAGATCTTATCCCAAACTGCACAGGGAATGGAGAAGATGGTTGAAACAATGGCACAATCATTGAATTCCCTTGGTCAACAGCTTGGAAATGGGCTAATGTTGCTGGCTCAGGCAATGGGTAACAACCAACAATATCCACCACAAACATCCTATTTCCAGCATTCCAATCAATATGGTCAAAGAGCACAAGAATATGGTGCCAATTCGACTTCTTACATAAACATGCTAAACAATCCCCCCGCAAGCTTTCAACCCGAGCGAAATAGTCCACATTTAGACTAAAACATTTAAGAAAAGACATATAATGTATACAGAATAACAAATATTTAACAGCTCTCATTTTACTTCTTCAAGTTTCTAAAGAAATATTTTGGACATGAAAAGGAACAAAACTTAGCATTAACCAAAAAAATTATTTTTGAATGTAAATGTTTATGAAGATGATTTGAAGTGATTCTTGAAGGTTTCTCTTACAAGATTCCCTCTTTTTGCATCATACAAATACAGTCGGTCTTTGCATGAATGATGAGTGCAATCTTGCATTTGTCTGTCTTCTGCAATTTTCTTATTAACAGCTTCCTGACTCAGAGTGGATTTTGCAAGTTCACAATAATTGTGCAACACAAAGCATGCATACACAATTGTTGGAACATATTCAATGTCAAGATCTGTTGGTCTATTCAGAATTCTCCAGCGTGCTTTGAGCCTTCCAAAAGCACATTCAATCTGGTTTCGTACTAATCTCAGTTTTTGATTGAAAATAACCTCTTCATTACAACTGCAACTTCCATATTCTTTAAGAACTCCAGGTAACAAGGGGTATGCTGGGTCTCCCAATAATACCGGTCCGACTGCAATTTCATCATTTGCATTTAATTTTCTTTCAACAACAGGAAGCTTTTTTTCTTGAAAAAGTTTATGCACTTGACTATTGGCAAAAACTTTGGCATCGTGCACACTGCCAGGCCAGGAGCAGTCTACATCCAAAAACAGTCCTTCCTGGTCACATATGGCCTGAACATTTAAGCTATATTTCATTTTATAGCAGAAATAGTCGTGTGAATTCTCATGTGGCTGTTTTATTGGTATGTGCGTTCCATCAACACATCCAGCAACCATAGGGAAGCCAAATTTCTCCTCAAATTTATACATCACTTGCTCCAGATCTGTTTTTGTTTTGGGAAATTTTATCAGTTCTGGTCCTAGAACATTCTTAATGGCAAAACAGACTTTGCGAATAGTTAAGGACAATGTGGCTTTTGAAACACCAAACTGATTACTCGTCATTCTCAACGATCCTTGATCTTTGAGATAATATAGAGTCATTGCCAATTTTTTGCTAGAACTTATGGTGTCCCCACGAAACGAGTCTGGGCTTGGCTGAATATGTGGCTTTAACCTTTCCTCAAGAGCCATAAAATTCTCCTTTGACATTCTAAAGTTGAACATCCATTCTTCCGGTAACATCGTGTCATTCAAGAAATTTCTCCACCATTTGTCGGTGCGTCCTGGATTCTTCCAATTTCCTCGTTTCTTTCTCCTAAGGTACCTGTTCCTCAGTTGTCTGTATCTTCGCAGCGCCAAATTGTTACCGGCCAAAGCCTGAGAAAGTTCTTGTTGCAGCGCCTGATGCTGAACTAATATTTGTACAAGCAGCACAAAATTTAGTTGTAATGCTGTACTTACAGTGGTTAACAAATATTTAATCACAGAAATCAAAATCATTCTTCTCTGGTGTGCATTTACAGGCGCCATTTTGTTGTCGAGAAATGTTTGTGCAAAATAACGCATGCGCACGGATGTTCTGCACTCAAACTCAAACCGGTTTGAAATCATCATGTAAACGCAACACAAATTAGCAGATCTGGCTGAAACTCAGACCGGTTTGAAATTTCAGGTCGGCGTGAGTTTCAGTTCGGGTCTCATGTAAACGCACTCTAATTGGAGTCTCAAGTGCCGTGACCATTTTGAATTAATTAAAGCATTGAAAATTTTGCTTTATTTTCACGAACCTTGATAAATAACTATTACTGTTATTTGCAGTTATTATTTTACTTATTGCATTGTAGAGGCTGTAAATTGTCTGCAAATGGCAATAGAAATATTCACTGATATGGTAAGGGTACTTTTTATATATCTTGCTAGCATATTTTCGTCTATCGGCACATTTCGACATTTATTTCCACTCCACAGTGCCATTCAAGGGTTATTATTTGTTTATTTCTTGGGTAGATACTTTATTAGTGTATTTATGATATGTTTTTATGAAAACTTGATATTAAACAGTTTTCAATTTTTTTTCTTACGTTTTCTCTCTTTCGACAGGGAAGATTTACAATGGCAGCAAAGCACCACTCAACGATAGCTGAAATATACGATTCCAACATTATGGACTTAGAAAAGGTAAATCCTTTTTTCATCGTAACTTTTGCAGTATTCAATAAATGTCACTTTCTGCTGGTCGCTGATTTGAAAGTGAAATAAATCGACTTACGAAAATGGAGACTTATTCTATTGTCCAAGTTCATTCTGAAACGGAGGCTTTTTCTGCCTTCCCAAGGAGCCTTTAGGCCTAGTCATATACATTATCCCCATTTTCAGCAATTCATTTCAATCCTTTTCACTCTAATTCACATGAAAACGAGACTGCCACCACTAAGAGATTGTCATCACTAAGAGATTGCTTGAACTGGGTCTATTCAATCAATCAAAAAGCAGCCTTGGCGCTCTAAAAAAGTTGAGCAGTCTCCGATTGGTAAATTCTCGAAAAACTTTGGAAGGAGGTTGAGATAATTTCGGTCTACGGTTCGTGTTTCATATTTGTTTTGTTCAGGTTCAGCTTGGTTCTCTTTTTCAATGAATTTTAGGGTAATGTGTATTTTGCGGAACAGCAAATTCGAAAGGAGGCTGTCGAAAATCGATTTCTGAGCATGCGACATCTCAGAAATCAGGCAAGAAACCTAGACTTATTACCTGTGTCCCAGATATCGCTCATTACGAAACTGAGGCCGCTCAAACTGGAGTAGTTTGAGCGTTCATCGAATTCATCAATAGCGATAACTGCGGCTCGTGTAATCAGTCTACAAGAAACCTAGCTATTTGTTAAAGGGGAAGTTCGGTCTAAAAATAATCTCCAATATCGTTGTAAATGTGTTCTAAAGTCGTTCTAGAATACAAATTTAACTCTTACCTTCCTCTAGGTGTCGATAATCCACTTATATCCGTTGCGAAATGTCGCATGATTTTAGGCCACCATTCTTGAAAATTTGAGCAAGAATGTTGTTGCTGTTTCTGACGTCATCACGGTCAACAGAAACAACAATGGGGTGGAATGCGTATTGCAGAAAACACTTCTTTTAATAATTCTGAATCTTTCTTTGTATTTATGACACAATATAAATATAAGTAGAAGTTCATAATTACAGAAAATGTCTATTGGTAACCTCGAATTGTCTGCTGCAACACCGTGTACTCGCAATACATTTACCGCAGGATTCAGGAACTGATGTCTCTTTGTCAAATTTAGTTTTTTTGGCCGCACATCTTACCAATACAAAATAAGTAGACACATATTATCTATTATTTCTAATCGTTCTTTATTATCGTTCCGTAGTCTTTCATCATCATGTAGACTCTCCATAAAGGTACATCCACGCTATCTTCAGATAGAAAAGTGTGGAAAATTGCCCATTTAGTACACAATGGAATCATTCTACGTACTCCTTTCCCGAGAACATTGTGTATCTACCAAGTATGTTGTTTGTACGCTGCAAATCGTAGAGCTCTGTAAAGTGATTATCGAAAACTTACACTAAAAACATTACCACAAAACGACTTTGGTATATCTACTGTAAATCAAGTAGATAACTTTTCCAGTTCGAAAGCAGGGAATTGTATAGGAATGTTTGTTATTAACTTACTCTCTGGTCTCTAATAGACGGATGGGTTGGTATAGTAGGAAAGGTTGCAAAATCTAAATCACTTCATACGCAGGGGGGCTTGAATAAGAATGTCCTGGGTGGAAAATATTCAGAAAATTATTAAAATGGGAACCTCTTAGAGATACAGAGTTTAGTGACAATGAGACGTTAAAAATACAGCGTATAACTTCTCGTATTTAACTCAAAATTCTCAATCTCATAGATTTTAGATTTTTGTAGTGTAACTCTTGCTTTGTTTGCAACTCGTTACCAGAATTAATTAGCGGGGGGCTGGAATAAGAATTTATTTGACGCACATCATTTCCCTGTACTTTTGCCCTGCGGTACTTTATTTTTACTCCTATTGTTTTTCTCAGTCCAGATCAAAACATTCTCATTTTTATATATTTCTAGTTAGGGGTATCTCTAAAAAAGAGGATTGGTAGCCCCTCAAACTTTCTTACATATTTATGTAAGGCAATTAAATAGATAATAATGAAAAATACTTCTACCTTGAAGATTTGTCTCTTGAATTTTGTTGGTTTCTTGGCTTCAAAGTATATATCTCCATTGCTTCGTATTTTTACCCCAAACACACCATTCCTCATTACCTATCCTTTCGTTCTCAAGCTCTTCTTCTTCGTCAGAATGTAGGGAGTCTTCGCTATTCAGATCTTCAAGCACATTTTCTTTTAATTTTCTCACTGGTTCCGTATCCAAAGGTTTCAAACGAATCAAATTAAGAACTTCTTATTATTCTTTACCGCCACTTTTTTAGTTGCTACTAATTTGTTCAAACTTGTTCGAAATTTCACTACTTTTTTCAACCATTTATGAATACTTTAAGTAACGATCAATATAGATTTCATACGACACTCTCTAAAAAATAGTCTTCCATTTTATCTGAACTCTTTATCATATACTTAGCGAGCTCGAGGAAACGCTTGTTCCACTGTAGCAGTTCTCAAGTGTGTTAGGCCTTATGCTGGTGCTTTTAACCCATTTTGATTGGATTTGTAATTGTTTCAGGCTATCACTCATTATGAAACAGCGGCCGATTATTATAAAGGTGAACAGTCTACAAGGTTGGTATTGTCTTGCTTATTTGGAAATCATAGAAGTCTTCAGCTGACCTTTCATATCCAGTTAGTGAATGCTGAGGAAAGGAAAAATATATTTCAAATTCCTTGTCATGGAAAGTCTGGCTCAGGCAGCATTAGTTGTTGCATTCTCAATGATACATCGTTTTGTTATCTATGCCACATTATAGCTCAAATCATACAATATTGGTCAGTGAATAGACAAGTTGATCGACCGTAGTAGGAGATCTGAAGGAGCCTCTTTCCTACCATCCTTGTCAGAAAAAAGGGAGCCAACCTTGAATCCCTGGCTGGAGAGCTTCTTATTCTCTATATCTTTATGCTGAGTGCTCAGCAGATAGACATCGAGTAGTACCATTTTAAAAAGTGCTCGTATGACAAGGCCAGGATTTTTTGACACATTGACAGGCACTTTATCACTAGACTAATGCTAGGCATATCATGCAGCATTATGTTTTGGAAGATTTGATAACAAGCTGCTTTGGTTTTTAATGTACGTTTGTATTTAAATATTCTTGAAAGTTTGGGGGTTTTTAAACACGGTCGATACCTTGCACTTTGTTCTCTTGCTGATAATAAAAGCTTACTGTCGATTTGATAAATATTTTTCTTGTATTCAAATAACTGTCTTCAACTTTCGGTCTTCTGAAAAGGGAGAACAATAGGGAGAAGAGATGATATAAAATATTTGAGATAGAAGATATACAAAACTTGGAAGTCTCCATTTTTAGAATATTACAAAGTTTACAGAATGGTATCCCTCCAAAGTACTATGGAGGATGTTAAGTTTTGTGGGGGGATACCATCAGTACTTACAGGGAATCAATCAATACTGTAGATTATATTAGATACTGTAGAGGGAGAGCACAAGCACTTGAGGTATTATCTTGAAATAACTAATAATACCCTTGCTCCCCACAGTACCGAACAACCTCCAAAGTATTAATTGGTTTCCCTCAACAGTAATGAATATCCTCCACAGAACTGATGTTATCCCTCTCCCCAGCAGTACTGAATATCCTCCACAGTGCTGCACTAACGTTCCCTAGGGTGTGAATTGCCGGGTGGAATCTCTTCAGAGGAATAAGATGCGAAATTAATGATGATCTTTTATCTCGTTTACATTGCAGTAGTGGAAATAAATGCCTACTGAAGGTTGCTCTCTACTCTGCCCAGTTAGAGAACTACGCGAAAGCAATTGCAATATATGAGGAGGTAACGTTTCAGTTTTTCTGCTTTTTCCTCTTCTATTTCGGGAAAGAGGCTGACGAAAGAAAAGCTATAAGGTGCGTCTGCAAGGAGGAAAAATATATTCAGCCAATCATGGCACTTATTTCCCAAAATTTCGACCAGTGATATCCGTTGAAAGACAATCGATTTTTCAGCTAAGTCTGAAGAAAATTGTCAAAATAACAGAAAATCATCGAAGCTGCGTAGAAATAGTGCATAGGAAAATTTCTGAAAGTATTGCCTGAAACGCTCGGAAAGTGGTGGACAAGTTAGCTACTTTTTAGGCTCTTTCTTCCTCTTGGAAGCTTTTGATCCCTTGATTTGACAAGCAGAAAGGACTTTTCTAAATTGTGAAGGGTCGAACGGTTTCCTTCACCGTTAATATGTTTATGATCTTGTTCATGATGATAATGAGGATGATGTTTAATTCTATTTTCATGCTTCCAGGTGGCTACAACATCTTTGGAAAGCTCTTTGCTAAAGTACAGTGCGAGGGAATATTTCTTTAGAGCCATGCTCTGTAAAATGTGTGTGGATTCTCTTGAGGCACAAAGGGCCCTTGAAAAATATTGTCAGATGATGCCAGCATTCGAAGACTCTCGGGAATACAATCTTCTTAAGGTGAGTGCCTTATCGAGCTTTATCTAATTTTAGTCTTTTTCATTCTCACCAAGTATCGCTGGCTGCCTTAACTCTGTATGGTAGTGTGGCTCTGTTAAACGGTGAATTATTTCATGCTGGCCTTTCTTCCCGTTATAGGCTTGATGGCATGCACCACATCTTGTATTTCAATAACATCCATTGTTTGTCTCGCTAGACTTGCGTTGATGATTGATTTCTTCTCGCTGTACCAATCATTAACCTCCTTTCTCGTTGGTCTATTTCAATCCACATCTGGGTACAATTATTCGCTCGGTTTCGTTTTCATTTACTGTAGGAGGTACTACTCTGACGAGTGTCAGACGCAAAGCTTTAACAGTAGTTATTTTAAAAGAATTAAAGGTTAGTTACACCCCTAACTATGGTGGCAGGGATAGCATTGGTAAGGTCAAAATGACCTAGTTTCCATAATGGCCCCTTGGATGTGTATAGCAGGACTGAATACAGTGGAGAGCTTTGTAATCTTTACCCGCGACATGCCCTATCTTCGCCAAACAATACAATTTATTGCTAGAATAGAACGCCTTTGGAAGTGAAGCTATCGACGTCAGCACATCGACGTTTAAAGTTCCATCGATATTATTAGGGGGGCTACAAATGTTTTGTCAGCGTATCAACTAAAGCTCCGTACACACTGGCAAACTTTAGTTTGCAAATTAGGGTAAAGCTTGTTAGTGTGAATCGGTTAAGTCTGTCTAGCCAATCAGACGTTCAGCTGTAGTCGGGTGGTCGAAATTGCAAGACAATAAGTGCACTTTTCGCTTTACTTTCTCAAGGTTTTTCAAAGTCTAGTGGTATGGACGGACACCACAAGCTTGCCCTAACTTTGGCAAACTTGGAAATAAAAGTTTTGGAGAAGGTTACTAGTGTGAACCGGGCTTACAGGATCAACACTGAAATTCTAGCTGCCTAGGCTTCTCTGCCTTAATCAAGGGTGCCCATAGGCTTGTGGTCTTGAAAACGCACGACTGTATGCCCTGCACTAATCAGCAAAGGTTATTCCATGGGTGATCATCGAATCATTCCACTGGGTTACTTTTCAGTACGATTACACTATTTTTTTATAAGAACTAGAGAATGTTTTTTGATATAGCTGTTCTTTATTGATCCTCTATTTTCAGGTTAAAATATTTTTAACTGCTCTTATCTTTACAATGATTAGGAAGCTTGTTTTGGCTATCAGTTGTGTTAATTGTTTCCAATTTCGACTCTTCTGGTCTGTAAAACATTACATTGTACTGCTAGTCAATTTGTTTGATATTCATTTCTTAGCTTAACTTTGGAGAATCCTTTTCTTAAGCAAACAATGGCCAGCATCAGCTTGTTTAGAACAACTTTTAGAACAACAGCATCAACTTTTCCTAAATTTTGGCAAAATTTGAGTCATGTTTTCTTGCAACATAGTTCTTATAAAAGGGAGTGAAATGAGGCCCGTGCGGAGCTGGACATTAGTCTGATGTTGACTTGATGTGCCAAGCTGTTGATCAGGAAAGCAGGCCGCAGGTTGTAAGATAACATTGACATCTCCTCGTGAATTCATTGGTTAATATTTGGTGAAATGTTTATAACAGGACTATGCTTTGCTGCACGATGCTTTTAAAATGGTACGATCCACATTACAAATATGATATCTTATCCTTAGATAAAATAAGATGCTACAATCACTCTGTTGTGCTTAATTGTAGAGGGTCATATTAAATTTTTCGAAATTTTTCACCGTCGATAGCATATCATAATAACCCCCCCGTATTTTATAGAAATCTTAAAGTACCACCTACCCCCCCATTTTATTATCGACACCCCTCCCAATTAGACATTTTAAACTTGTAAGCAAAAAAGTTTTGGCTCCGTACAGAACTCTTTTTAAGTAAATAAATAAGAGTTTAAAATGTCAAAAGCATTTACTTTATTGTCATCATCAATATCTAAATTTCTTTTTGCTATTTGTTGTTATTTATTACCACTTACAATATCTCACCGATCCCAGACCCTATTCTATTTTCAACCCCTCCATTTTAGGTGTTTATTTACGCCCCTCCACTTGATGAAGAACTAGACAAATTTCCGTTCCCCTCCTCTTTTTTCGAGCCCCCTACAATTAAGCTCAAAAAGGTAGCTAATTTTCACGTCTATAGAGTTGAACATTGAGCCTAGAGCTCCGGCTTGTCTACCTTAAATATATCGTGAATTAATCTAATGTATGACCATAGCCAAGTAGGGTGGATGTATTTTATCTATTAGCAAAGGTTCTTCCATGGATGGCCATCGGTTCATCCCGATAGATTGCTTTCTCTCAATACGATAAATGCGGCTTGTGTGGAGCTGACCATGACCCTCATGTTGAAACTGTGTCTTTTGATGAACCCGACTATTTGTCAAGGAAAGCAGGCTGCAGACTGTAAAACAACTTAGATATCCCCTCACGAAGTCTTTGGCAAATATTTGGTAAACTTTTTGTACCATGGCTATGTTTTGCTATGCCTTGCTTTTCTTCGCTATGCCTTGCTCTGCTTTGCAATACTTTGTTTTGCTTTGCAATTCTGTTATGCTTTGCTCTGATTCGCTATGCTTCGCTATGATTTTCTATGCTTTGCTATGCGTTGCTATGCATTGCTATGTTTGTTATGCTTTGCTTTTCTTTGCTATGTTTTGCTATGCTTTGCCCTGATTTGCAATACTTTGCTTCGCTTTGCAATTCTTTGCTATGCTTTGCTCTGATTCGCTATACTTTGCTATGCTTTTCCATGCTTTGCTATGCGTCTATCTTAAATGTATCATTTATGTGATGTATGGACAACCACTGCAAAGTACTCAAAATACTAGCTATGTATGCAGATCTCACCAATCTATCAAAGGGTATATCAGAATGCAAGCGACCACAGATAGAACACACGAGAGGAGGCTAGACTTAATTCTTGAACATTCTGTGTGAAATAAGACCGATTTGAGCTCTCAAATAGCTAAGTTTATTGAATCGAATTCGCTATTTATGAACATAAAGAATAAGAATCAAAAATAGGTAGTAATTTACGCTATATTCTTGTTTATGAAACGTTTTGATTCGATTTCTAAACAGGATTGGTAGATTGGTAGAAGATAAACGTGAACGCTTTATCAAGGAAAGGTTTACCATATGCACTCTTTTTGTATAAAAACAATTTTATAAGAACTAGAGCCTAGAATTTTGCCAAAATTTAAGAAAAAGGTAAGAAAGAACCAAGGCTGACCAATTTTAGCTCAATATCAGGATTTTTAGAAATGAATATGATACTGACATATAATCACCAAAAAGCAAATTGACAGCACACACATTTACCAGATGGTCAATAGAGTCAAAATTGGGAACGATTAACACAACTAATTGCTAAACAGGCTTCCGAATCATTTTAGAAGGAAGAATAATTTAAGAACAATTCAAGAACTGAAAATAGAGGAACATCTAAGAAAAGCCAGCTTCAAACCGATTTTGCAGGTTCTTATAAGAAAATAGTGTTTAATTCTTCGAGTGGGAAACTGTAACAGAATAGAGTCTTAAGACGTTCAATATTTTAAAGTATGATGCGCACACGGAGCAAAGCGATTAGACTTCAACTCGATTACAATCAGACTTTGTGCGTGGGTCGTCATCTAAGCCGTGTGTGACTTACTGACGTTGCGTAATCAAAGTCGGTGATATGTATTGTGAAATTTACTAAATTGGTAGATTAATATATAAGATTTTTTAAGAAGTCGTCTCAGCTCCTTTAAGATGCTGCGGTCTCCTCTATGTATTATGCCGTGGCTGAAATTAGCTCACTGAAGCAATAAGTCGACGAACTGATTCGACCTCCTCTGTTTTTAGCTTTTAATGAATCAGGGAGCAGCACGTCCTGAATGACGTACAACTCTGACACTCCCTTAATAAAGCACCAACTTCGATCGATCAGAGGGCTGTCGTCAACAAAACTGCAGGCAAAGATGCAGAATCGCATAATATACCAGGATAGAATGCACACGTAGTTTGTAGAGGAGGATGAATTAGAAACCCATTTTGATATCTTTTAGTTCAAGATCTTTAGACTGAGAGTGCTCTGTGTATTTAGAGTGCTCTGAACAAATACGCCAAAGCGATTCTTTTTGCTCCTTATCCAAAAACATTTCCTTATTTAAAAAAGGGTTCTCAATATTTATCATACATTTATGTAGGAAATATCAATGTGTACAATTTTCATAGTCAAGAAAGAGGATAAGATATAGGCCTCGTTTACACGATACCGTTTTCATTTCATATCGGATTGGGTAAGGCAATCCGATATGAAAATTTCTCCTGTTTACACGATGCCGTTTTCATTTCATAGCGGATTGGTTTCATGCCACTTCCAGAGAGTTTTCATTCGAAAACGCTAAAACGGTATGAAGCATATCGGATTGGTGCGTTCTCGTGTAAACAGGAGGCCAATCCGATATGGAATGAAAACGGTATCGTGTAAACAGAAGGCCAATCCGATATGAAACCAATCCGATATGAAACGAAAACGGTATCGTGTAAACGGGGCCATAGACTGGCTGGGATGACCGCGTGGTTAGATCACTTGACCCTTCCTCGAAGGGTCCCGGGCTCGAAACCACCTTCAGACCTGTCATAAAGTGTGAGGAGAGAATTAGCCAGCTCTCTGTGATTCCTGGCAAAAAGGCAAATGGAATCACGAGGTGTGGTCACATTGAGAGGAAGGACAAGGGTCGCACTGCTCGATTAGTTACCCTATTCCGTGGGCCTTTTGTGCTTATTACTTAAACCCATACCTTGCGAAGATAGCAAGCGTATGTGCCTATCAACTATCAACTATATACGTTATGCACTCTAAGTATTTTTGAACATCGAATGTGAAACAAAGGTGTACAATGATAGGTTTCCTAATCATTAACTTCTAAACTAAACATCAGTGAACAAAGTTTTGTTGCACTACAGAGATTGAATTGAAGTGATTTCCAAAAGCAACAGTGAAATGAAAAAAAATTAATCGGCCTCATAGAATATGAAATATGCGAATGAAAGGCTACTGATGATTTTTACGTGTGTTAAGGGTCAGCAACGTCCAATAAAGATCAAAACACAAACAGTGAAGTAATCTGAAATTGGTTCAATCAAAACACATACAGTTAAGTTCAAGAAATTGGTTTTCCTGCAAGTATCACATCTTTCCATTTTTTGAATGGATATCCTCCACTTGTCAGCAGACTATTCAATTCATAATTCGTTGCGAATCTCCGTCCAGTAAACTGGGACGTCCAATATTTTATTAAAAATAGCTTCCTATGTGACATTGGATTTTGTCTGTAAGGCTTTGTTTAATGTGCTACTCTACAAAAGGCCACAAAAGGCTTTATTTCTAGGATGGGCATAGTAATATTCACTTCATCTCAATTGTAGAAGTAGAGCTTGAAATGACAACAATGCTGGCCTTGCCCCCTTACCCCTATTGAAGATTAAGGAGTACCCGCCCTGATTCTCCTCTTCGAGAATTCCCAGAGTTCATATTAAATAGGTGTATAGAAACTCTGAAGTGCTATGAAATGTTGTAAATGCGATAATCTAATCTACAGCTGTTACTTGATAATAACAAGCTTGATCCAAGAAGCATTTGTTAGGCTGTAGAAAGAGATTAATGCAACATGTGCACTCGGCTTTAGATGTTGTTGCCTGGTTCATTTTTAGGCCAAAGTTGGCTGCTTTTAGGGTTGTGTTTTTCAGCCAGAGGATTGTGTAGGTAGCATCAGAGCATTATTTTGTCTTAGCATTTGTTTATTTCCAGGTTTTCAAAGACAACTTGTATTTTGACATGTATATGTTAAATGATGAGTGCAGGGATGACCGAGTGGTTAGATCACTTGACCCTTGATCGAAGGGTCCCGGGTTCGAAACCACCTTCAGACCTGTCACAAAGTGTGAGGAGAGAATTAGCCTGCTCTCTGTAATTCCAGGCAAAAGGCAACAGGAATCACGAGGTGTGGTCAAATCAAGAGGAAGGACCAGGGTCGCACTGCTCGATTAGTTTACCTATTCAGTGGGCCCTTTGTGCTTAGCACATAAACCCATACCTTGCGAAGATAGCAAGCGTATGTGCCTATCAACTATCAACTATCAATATGATCTTATGGACATGGCGATAATACTGTCCATGTAGCTTCATATATAGCTTCAAGGCGTTATCTCCCCCCCCCCCCCCCCCCCGGTAATGATTTGATTTTTCCAGACAGCAATCCCCATTATATTTGGTAATAGCATTGTCAAAAATAGATTACCTGCTTATCTAAGCTTCTTCTTATTTTCAAAGTCATGAAGTCAATGTCTTCTTGCTTATTCGTTCTGATTTTTATCATCATAATCATCTGCATTGAAGGTCGTGCCGATATCAAATTTTTCCTCACGAAATCCGTCCTCAAGGAAATTAGTTGTTATTGTTGTAAAGGTGATAGGTAGGGGACAGGAAATATGACGTTTTTCGGCAATTTGACTTTTGAAAAAAAAAAGGCCCAAGTCACTAATCTTTGATATATGAAAGAATGCACTGTTAACTTGCAAATCAATCCTAGGTACATATGACTTATGCTGTGAAGTGATGGGCCGTTATGAATTTTTAGTGGCATATCCATTAATCTTTAGTTTGAACGAAAAGCCATATTGATACGAATTTCATGCGTGTTTGAAACGATTGCGCATGTGCAAAAGGGCCATCGTCTCAAATGCGGAGTCATTGCTTACACAAGCATACTTTGAAAATAACTGTGTGCAGCCGTGAAGCATGGCAACTGAGATTTGTTGATTGAAAAGTGTATGTAAAAATCTCAGTCTTCAACCCAGATTCATGCGTTTCTAATGAAATATTTTCAATTCAGCTTTTTACTTCTGTAGAGGGTTTGAATGCATTTTCTTGATCAAATTAATAAGAAATCTCTTGTTAAACACTGAATTGCCTCGATCTGTTGTGAACGAGCTTTGTCTTAATTCTTCACCATCTGCCTTCTCGTTATTTCTGCGATTTAAACTCACAACGGTTTTTCATAATTAATTAAGTTCGTTAACAGTCAAACGCAATTGCTTACCAAAATTTGAATTTATTTTGTAAATCTGCCTCACGAGCTATGACATCACGAACCTCAAAACCGCGAGTGTTATTTTCAAGTTGATTGTGACAGGGTTTTTGGAAATTCTCTAAAACCTCTTAAAGTTTCTCTATTTGCGGCTGTCGAAAAACATTTGAGGTCTGGTGTGAAGTTTGACAAAGTGACTCGCCGAATTAGACATGGTAATTTGCAGGGCACACTGTCGTATTTTTCAACTAAGTAGACGTGTTTAGTGGTTGCGAATAAAAATATTTATAAGTGCTGCTATAAGCAATCTAAGGGGGAAGCACTCGGAAAATCAATCTAGATAATTCTAAATCCTACTTCGTCTAAAGTTTTCTACTCAACCCTACCAAGTGGTGGGGCTGCGATGGCCCGTGTGGTGTGGGAGACTTATTCTTCGTCAGGTCCTAGTTAGTTGTTAAAGAACCCGGGTAAGCTCTTCTCTACACTCGGTAAGGGTGGTGCCATTCATGAAATAGATACGGCTTAGGTTGATCGAATAAATGGTTCGCCAAGGTGCTCAGTCGGTAGGATGGTTAAGGCGCAGATTCCGAGGCTGTAGGTTCATATCTAACCATGGTTATTTTCATTGGCGCACACTATTTCCACTTGTACTTAAAATTCTAGGAACGTCTTTTTTGCCCGAGGCATGGTACCATTTGCAACAATTGCATTACCGAAAATATGTTGTTCTATATTTACTATTTTACCGATTTCCCCCTATGGACTAGGTTGTCTTCTTGAGCCGCCAACCACAATGGAATCATATCCACGAAGCGACTACAAAGGCTCAAGTGTTAGGAATCATGTGCATTTAGCGAAATAAAAAGCCATATACACTACAGAGATGGAAGAATACATTTGATTATAAATTTGCGATGATTCATATATCTTGAAACGCTTAAGTTTTGGTTCAATCTATTAAAGCCAATTTTCAAGTAAATGGCTCATTCTTCAAATTTCATCATTTCATCAATTCTTCTAGTAAATGCCTCATTCAGCTCTTGAAATGAAATTAAATTAGGTGTCTCCTTGCATCAATTTTAGGGCCACTCTTGCTTCATATGTTATATTACTATATTATATATATTACTGAAATATTTAATCCTCCACGTGATACGTTCTCAACAAGGGTAACATGAGGTTAAATCATAGCCTAATAAAGTTTGGTAGCTTCATTAAGAGCTGTTTCCATTCCAATGAAATGAATGTTTCAATGAATTCACGGATTTCCCTTCCGGTTTATTCTCAGGCATTACTGGATGCAAGCGAGCAGCAAAATGTTGAAGGGTTCACAGAAGCGGTAAGTTTATTCCTATCTAGACGATGTTTTTGGTAAGAAGCCCAGCGCGGTTTTGAATAAGAACCCTGTAAGTAAGGCGTTGCAGATAAAGTAAGTAAGGGGCAAGCACAATTTTGATTTCTTTGAGAACATGGAAAATCGGCTTTTTGTTAGGGTTGTACACTAGAGTACACTACATAATGGTTTCATAAACTTCTCATGCATGGTCGGAAAGTGGGAGATATATTATACCAGAGTGGATTTCCACGATTGGGATATGTTAAGTCCTGGAAATCCAGTTTTTTTTCTTTACCCGGATACTTTTACTACTCAAGATTTTCAAATATTCGCAATCACATAGATTTTACCTCAAACATATAAGCATTTGAAAGAGATGTAGGATTCAACCTTTAATGACCGTGGCACAAACGGGCAATATCATAGCTTGGATATCAAATTTCTGTCCATTTTTTTGAATTTATAAAATGAACTTATTATTGTGTCAAGGGATCGTTTGTGAAACTCGTTTCCAGCCTGCCATGGAATACAAAAGGACATGGGCTTAAGATCAATATTTGTTCATTTACCATCCAATAAAATTCCAGACTGCTCTTTCTCCGGTCGTTTGATCCAGCCATTGAGACCTAGACCCGTTTGTTATGTTGGAGACAAGAACATCATGATCCCAGCTTACCCCTCCTCTTGGAAGGTTTTCAAACCCATTACTCGTCCAAACCATTCCTAATTCTATAAGCCCTGACTTCTTATCTTTTTATCTGAATTTTGAAACTCTATCTGGTTGTGACTCTCATCCATGTATAACCGACTTTGACTTAAAATCATCTTATCTGCAATAAATCATAAATCACATCGTGTCATTTGGCTTTTCTGGCTACCTTGGCCACAGCCTGTCTGCTGTCTCTTGGTTCCTCTATTAATTGAATCGGTTGGTATTATGACTTTTTAGCGAATATGACATTCCCAATATGACACATGACGATTTCACTATCGATGTTATCATTAAGAAATTAGTACATAACTATGTCAGGGTGACTCTGCTTTGTCATAGAATCTCGGGATGCTGCCGGGGCTGTTTCGCCTCAACTCTCTAATAACCTAAGGATAAAAAGATTTTCGTTGCCTTAAGTGTTTTGCTAAACTTGAAGGTATTGCAGCCAAGACTCTGTCTGCCTCCATTGACCTCAAGGCATGTTTATGTGGGCAAATTACTTAATTAACCAGACAAAGTTCACTCCACACTACAGGTAGGATGAAACTTCGCTTCTCAGGAGGTGAAGTTTTACTCAGTTTAAGTGAAGTTTTTCCATATAAACGTAAAACTACCTGTAAGTGAAGTAAACCGAACCTTTTTCCAATGTGGAATCAATGATGCCTTGAAGATTATTGACTTTTAGGGAATTACCTCTACCTTTTAGACCCGGCATGGAAATCCTATATAAACAGTGCTTGAAATTTGCTTTGTTTGCCAGCCCGGGGTCTGGCAGGTGAGGTATTTGCACTAATATAAACAGGCCCTTAGACACACAGTTTTATATGTCAAGGCCAGAACATGAATTCGACTGTTGCGCCTTCTGAGAGTCGGTCTGTTTGCGCTATACTCTTTACTACGTTTTTTATTTTGCTAGCCATTGTAAAGTTCTATACCCATAAATCATTGTTGTGTTGTCGTATTCAAAATGTATTCCCTTTTATTATTCACTCTGTAAAATGGTATCAATCCGTCTTTCAGGTTCGAGAATATGACTCGATATCCCGACTCGATCAATGGTTCACGGCTATACTCCTGCGAATCAAGAAAAACCTGACCGAAGAGCCTGATTTGACATGATGATAAGGTCTATGATCTTTTGTTTTGCAATTCGATTATTACATTTTCCAGTATTGGCGCCAATTTTTCATAACATTACAGTTGAGGGTATACAAATCTCATTTACACACACGAAACAGAAAATATGTGGTTTGAAAAGGCATATATGAAATTCAGAATGCTTTTTCTTTTATTCAACTATCATTTTAGTTTAACAATGGCTGTCTATATAATGGTTATATCTCCTAACGTCTGTCGACGCTTGATTTAAACCACTGTATTGTTACACCCAGACATGTGTGAAAGACTTCTGTAAAATTCATTGAGCTCGACTTTGTCGAAATGAAAGATGAAAACGTCTGATTCTATGGGTAGCTCGCCCTTTACCTTAGACACACCTCTTAACAGGTGCATCAGGCAAAAGGAAGAATTTCATTTGCATTGATTTCTGCTTGTTTTGCTGTGATCTCAATTCATTTTTATCATCGTTTATACAGTTATAACCTTTCAGCTGATAAATAGAGTTGCTATCATATTACATGTTTAGAATCAGTTAAGGAGTAGAATGAAAACAATATTTGAAATAATTGATGTCAACATGATTCGCTGCTCTAAGAAGGGTTTGTGTGGTCACTGTTCTTTATGATCTACGCCCCCATTCTGCTGTGATCTGTTCTTTGATGATCGGCGCCTGTTCTGCTGCGAATGCGAATGTTAGCCGCGGCTGCAACAAAGTGAGTTTTTATGATCTGGAGTGATTTTTGCCCGCGTGAGTGCAGCTACCTACGCTCCTTTGATCACAGACGTCAGGTGTGCTTGCATTATCCGCTACGATTGCTGCTTCCGAATATGAATGTATGAATGCTTAAAGCCCCAGCTTTCTCTGCTGTCCTGATGTTTCCACACGTATTTCTCATTCATTTAGGCCTCTGGTCAAAACAAGCTTTGGTTCTTAATCTAGCGTTTTAATGGATATTGAAAAGAATCGAAATATTTTGTGAGAATGAAAATGACCCAGTGTATGATTTAAACCCACGACCCTGGAGTCTTCGTTTCTATCACTCTACTTGAGCTACTTGGGCAGTGCATTTGATCGACCAAATCTAGTAACATCAACGTCACAAATTGCTCATCACTCACCGACTGTATACAAACCTATTCGGGTTCTTCAAGAACTACTCAGGACTTAGTAAGGGAAGCGATGGTTTAGATTAATTTTCCTAATCCTTGTTTTACTCAAATATACAAAAAACAGAAGAGCTATAATTTCAAGCTTGTTCAACAAAAGGTTGAGAAATTATCAAAGAAATTTTATGAACCTTGTCACAATTCAAAAACAAAGATGTTTTTGTTTGTGTGTGCCAATAGCTTTGTTTCAATAACTTATGTTGGATGAATTTCGATATCTTCGATGAACGAACTAGTATGATTATTTAGAAATGATATTATATCAGTACCATTTGGTGTTTTAAAAGTTAAATTCGATGAGAAATTATATTTGACATAGTCAACGACCTTGGAGGATTCTATCATTGTCACTAGAGGACCCTGAGTTTTTCTCCTGTTAAAAGATGAAATTCTCGTAATATTGCACATAATTTTAATCTAATTGGTGAATTTCTACTTCCAAAAAAACAGGAAGTTTTTCGATGAACTGAAAGGCAAATTTGATATCGGAAAAGCGAATGGAACAGGGAAATAGGCTCGCATCTTCATTGTGATTAATAAGCTAATACTTACATTGTGAATCAAATATAATGATATATGAATGAAATGATATATATATATACAAACATAATATAATAAATTCAAAAATAAACTATGCTTGTGTTAAACGTTTCGATGTAAATCTTCATCAGTAACTCCAAGAGTTACTGATGAAGATTTATATCGAAACGTGTAACACAAGCATAGTTTATTTTTGAATTCATCTATTAGAATTTTATAAATTTAGATAGTTAGGTTCTCGTATTATTACATAATATAGTGTCATATGAAAAAAATGTTATATAAATAAAGTCAAAACTCCATCAACGAGGAGACCTATAATTGTCTTACGTAATAGACTATGTTGTGATTTGAACAAGATTTTTACCAAATCACCTATAAGAAATGTTTTCTCGATATCATGTGCATCTAGATCTCGAAAGAAGGCATTGCTCTTGGCATGGAATAGCTGCTTCTTCTGAATTTATAGCATAACGATTTCATCTTGCTATCATTGCTATCAAGGGTTGTTTCCAGGCTCTCTTTGCAGTTATTAAATAGTCCTTTCCAAATCTCCTTTCCATTCTATCTTCTCATTCCTGACGAAAAGCTATGCTTGAAACGTCGATTCTTTTCCGATTCTTAGTACAATTATTGATTTATTGATAAAAATTTATTAAATCACTCATGATATCAATGTACTACACGCTCAACGAATTTTTTCTCTTTGCATTATCATTCATTGATCCGAACATATTTTTCAAGCCAAATGAAAATGTGACAAGAGGACATAGCCTAAAAATCTACAAGAAAAGATCAAACACTACAATTCGTAAAACTTTCTCTTCGCAAAGAGTTATTAATCAATGGAATGACCATCCAGCTTCCATTATTAATTTGACATCGGTTCTCGAGTTCGAGAAAGCATACGACAGATACATGAATGACAACAAATTCATAGTCAGTTGAATAGTATGAGACACTTAAACAGGGCTACATGGGCTATTTAGCCTTTCATACCCTTAAATCTATATCATTATTATATTATTGTTATTATATTAAGTAGATCCTCGATGGCACTGGCATCACTAAATGCCACCTCTTTACCTTTTCATCTTCACACATCTTGCCTCTTCACGTCACACACAATCCACACATTCATATACACTCCGATTTCCTCTTATTTATCATCAATACCACGAGAACTCATTCTTTCCACTTGCCCATGTAAGAGGCTTTGCAAAAAAGGTTTTATTGGGCGTATGACTAAGAACTGCATACTTAGATTGGTCAATCGTGAACGCATTCAGTAGATCTTTTTGTAATTGATAAGACAAGTCATACGCCAGGCAGCCGAAAAGCTGATTTGGAGTTTTCGAGACTCCGATTCTGTCTGTACATAATTCATAGGCTCTAATACACAATAAATCAAACAATTCACTTTGACTCTGATATTTTGGCTGGATTTTCTCGAGGGATTGTAGCCTACTTGAAGATGAAAGCATTCAGAGACATGCGCCAGTTTTGTTTACACTTTTTTGGAAAGCTCAATAAGCAACCAGTCCTGGATAAGGGTTCGGTTTTTCTGCTATGAAGCGTTGTTTGAAGTGAAGGTTACAAATTTCTTTGATTATTTTACTGTCTTCCTCTTGCCATGAACATCAAATAAAGGGATTTTTGGGGAAAGGAGGGGTAGGTAGTTAGTCAGTCATTTTTGGTAAAATGTTAAGCATAAGCGAGGCCCTGATGTCAATATGTCAATACTAAACGTCAATTATTTTCAAGTCAAGGGCCTAAATAGATGTTCTGTCCCAGGCCCCGCGGTCTCTAAAATCGCCACTCGTGTAGCCCCATTACCACTTGTGTAGAAAGTTCCAAATACACCCTAATGAGAACCAAATGAATTCAAACTGGAACTTTCAAACGTTAAGAAACCAATCTAGTTAACATAAGAATCGAACCGCACTAACCATACCAATAAGCAATAAAGAATTCATTAAACTCGTTCAGTTCTTGCACTTCCAGGGCAGACTCTAGATTTGTGTAGATGCTCAGGGTTTTAAGGTGGTTTGCAGTCCTATTGTCATGCAGTCTTCCGAGCACAAATGTTTACAGCGTATTGTTATCCATTGTTTTTGCCAGATGGTTATGGTTGAACAAATTGACCAAGACACTTTTTTTGGCTTCTTGCCTAAAGTCATCCGCTACTTATGAAAGATTCTATAATATTTCCCAACAAAGCTATGTAAGTAATGTATACTCGTAAACTTTCAATAGATGAAAAGAGAAATTTGCCCACTAAACCATCTATCTCTAATAAATCTGATATTGATGAAAACAAGATTCAATGTACTGGGTATTTGGCCATTTGGGTGATTGTAAGGTTTTTTGGTCATTAGACTGCTTTGCAGATACCTACTCAATGCACTCTACAACAGGGGCGGATCCAGACGGTTGTAATGGTTGCAGCTGCAACAGTCAGATTTCTATATTATACAGCTTTACATATAACTAGAAAACATTCTTAAAAAGCAAGTGGAATTCATTTTGAATTTTCCATAGCGAAGAAAATAAGCAAAATCTATTTTTTTTATCCTAACCCCCATATTTTTCTTCATTCTACAAAAGTCACTAAAAAAGCTGGAACCGCCCCTGCTCTACAATGTGATTGCTGCGAAGATGCTGCAACACGTGCAATATCCTGGATTGTCTGAGACCTCATCAAAGTATATATTCTGTCCTTAATCAGGCCTGCTATGAAGATGTTCAGCGTTCATCAAATTGTATAACGGTATTAATGGCTTTGGATTGGGCGGGCCCAACTGAGAATTTCGGGTGCTTAGTGTTGATATTGGAGATTACAGATAGTCGAGATCTGATAAGAAGCCAGCGTGTTACTGCTCTCTCAAAGTCTACGTTGTAGAAAGTTGTATTTGCATATCTTTCTAGATATCGCGAGTATCCTTGGATCTCAATGTCAATACTCAAACATTAGGCCCCGATATCTTGGTAAATCTTGATAAACCGGTTATTCAAGCTTTTGCCTGGATGGAGTTTTCTGATTTGAGTTCTCACAAACCGAAACCGTTAGTCTGTCTACCGCAATTAATGCATCGACGATACAAACAATTTCACAATATGATCATACCGAAGTCCCGAAGGGTTCTCAAAGTTCAACCTTAATTAGACTTGTCACACGTGTCCTAACCATACGGGTAACCCCCCTGGTGCAGTGCTGTGGAGGATGTTCAGTACTGTGGGGTATACTATCAGTACTGTGGAAGGATATACACTAAAAGAATGATAACTAGGACAATACTATCAGTATTGCAAAGGCTGTTTGGTATCTTGGGGAATACCATGCAATTTTCAACATTGATGTAAAATGTTTGAATTTCATCGATTTATTTTTCATTAGTTATCTTTTTTCGTGTGAATATGAAAGTTGGTCAAAAATCAACGCTATTTCCCTGTTGACTTAAGTGTAGAGTTACAGCATTTATCCGTGTCCAATTTATATTTCTCCAACTCTTTCTACTTATCTTTGGCTTTGAGGAATACTCTTTGATCGGTACAAAACTTGAAGATCGCGAGAGAAATTGGAAGCTTAGCAAAACATGATAACTACTGAAGCTTCGCGTCAGATGTTTCCGATTCTCTTCGCCATCTGCATTGAGAAATTCCTATTAAGATCTGCTCAAGGCTGAAAATTGTTTGTTGACGAGCGGGAAGGTCACTCGGTGTGGAAAAAAAAGCTATATACGCTCTTTTTTTTAAAGAAACCTAGTTCATTTTAGCTAATTATTTTGACCTCTTTTGGCCACTTTGTAGTACTAAAAGTTGAACAGACATAGCCACATAGGCAAGCTACTTAGACGGGGAAAATAGCCTAACCATCTAACCAAGTGCCTAACTTAACTTTTTAAGGTTTATATCGCTAGAATAGGTGATTCTGAGCAATTGGAGCCAACGTGCCATTCAGGAAATGTTTCATTATCACTGAGAGATGACGTCACAGAATCACAGAATAGGCCTAAACGTGTATAAAGACTGCTGTAACTTTTGACTAGCTAAATATATTAACATAATATTTGAAAATAGAATTTAAAGAGCCTTCGAATGATATAAAACATTTGCAAAATATTTTGACTGATGACGTCATCAAACATTTTGTTCGTTGTTTTGATCTGTTTCATTTGGGAAATTTGTGAATGTGATATCATCAAAAGCCATATAACATTAAGTCAAAGAGCGTTCTAATTTTAATGGTGTGCTGCTACAATCCTCGCCAACACCTCATGAGAAAAACCAAAACATAAGCTCAATATGTAATACTCTTTCTAAGAAAATAGAGCAAAATGCTCTCCTCCTGTACCAGGGAACAAAAATGCATATGAGTTGCCCAAACAACACTGAAATGGGGGTGAGGGGGAGGACTGTAAGTCAATAAGTTGTGTGACAGAAATTTGTCTCAATCCCAACAGTTTTGGCAAGGGTTGTAGCTAGCCATGGTAGTACAATGCTGCGCATGCGTGAATACCGCATGTAAGCAAAATGGATTATGGGTATTAGTTGACTTCTCTGTCCTTCTTCCCTCTCCCTTTTAGTCTTTTGTAAACTTTTTTGTTTAATTTTTCTAAGTCATTGGTAGATTTGTAGATTTGTAGACTTACTCTCTGGTCTCCAATAGACGTCCCCCCGTTATTGTTTTTTAGAAAATTTTCTTCCCAGGACATTCTTATTCAAGCCCCCACCCCCGCTCATTAATTTTGGTAACGAGTTGCAAGCCAAGTAAGAGTTACGATGAGATTGAGATTTTATGAGATTGAGAATTTTGAGTGAAATTAGTGAAGTTCTTGCGCTGTATTTCTAATATCTCATTGTTGCTACATTCTGTCTCTCACAAATCTCCCCTTTTTAGTAATTTTCAGAAAATGTTCCACCTAGGACTTTCTTATTCCAGGGAGTAATTTAGTTCCGTTTCTTGCTCTGGAAAATTTGGCCCTACGAAAATACAAGTAGCCAGTTCTTAGCTCCATTAGCAGTGGCTACCAAGGAGTAGATGAAGGTTTACAAAGCTTCTTTCAGACATTTTTTGATGAATGAATGTGATTATGTCTCTAAAGAACAACCAAACACTTTCGGTTTAACGATGGATTGGTGGCTGCAAGAAGATATACCATGCATGGCTAAATAGTTTTATCCGATTTTTAAAGCCACCGTAAATAATGATGTAATTCAAACAAGACTGAAAAAGGATTCCTATAAACGTGAATCTGAAATTAAAAGAAAAGGTAGATGGTCTAGATCAGTATATGATGCAGGGTAACAAATGGCAAAAGTTCAAAAGAATGGAAACGAAAAAGAAACGACATAGCATCTCGTAAAGTACTTTGATGAAGACAAGGTATGGTTCAGTTAGAGTATCTTGTTGATACACGCCTTGTCGTGCATGCATAGCAAGCAGATACTGAATAATGATGAACATAAAAGACATCGATGTAGTCATCATCCTGTGACTTGGGTCAATGATCAGAAAGAATCGTTTATGCAATATGCTGAACAAATATACTGACCAAAGTGAGGTCTGAAAATTTTTCATCTGCACAATTTGCAGGGCTCTACCAGCAGTATATACCCTGACCAGCTGGGTTACAGCATACTATTTATTCATGGAAGGAAAAGTGAATGTGTTGAAGAAGCTAATCAGAACCGACAGAAAAACCTACTTGCTTGGAGACCTCGGACAAGATGATGCAATTTGTCTGTTGTAGTTAAAGATTATTTTTTGCATGTGGTACTATACGAACTTAGTATAGTAATCTAACTTAGTATAGTAATCTATAATATAGTAATAATAATATAGTATCTTAGTATTACTAAGACAAAGAAGAGAGACACATTGTATACGAAGTACCATATGATATAATTAGAATTAGCACTAACGTTTCAGACTTTGATAACGGGCATACGCCTGAAACGGTAGTGCTAATTCTAATTATATCACATGGTACTTCTTATACAATTTGTCTATTTAATTAGTCTGTTGACTGCAAAGAAAGCTAAGGCAAGTAGACAATTCGAGACATGTATTGAAAAATGCGCCATCTGCCTGTATCATGAAATGACGGTAAAGTCTTTTCTGAGTCCTTCGTCAGATCTCAGTTTGATACTGCAAGTGATGAAACAAGCAAACCGTGAAGTTTACATCAGGCTAAGACGCAGTGATATAATTTCCAATATGATACAGCTTTCCAATAATGAATTAGAATGGTGCGATAAGCTGGATCTTGTAGTCGCAGTTGGGTTCCAAGTTGACGGTGGCGTAGTCATTGACTGGAGGAAGGCAAATCAAACATTTTACGACTCTGAATAAGATGGTAGATCCCATTCACAGAATTCATGATTGGAAGATGCTCCTTAGAAACGCATAGCTACCAATACTAACAGCTTGGCTGCAGTATGAAACTTGGACTGCAGGACAGCTACGAAACTGGTGTGGTGTGGCCGGTGTGGCCGTATCGTTCGTAATCTTTCGTCCCCGAAGTTCATATTTCATGTTTCACGTCTGACAAAGTGTTGATAGTAATAATAATAATAATAATAATGATAAATGCCATAACGCCCTACTTTTACCATAGTTTATCGAAAAAGATGGTTTAGAAACCTATTGTTTTATCTTATTATGCAAGTTTTTCAAAATTGCACAGTCTTTTATTTTGCCATTGTTTTAGCCAACAGGGTCATGGTTGAGCGAATAAACCAAAACGCTTCTTTTGGTTCCCTAGTCAGAAATATTCGTTATTTAGAAAAGATTTCATAATATTCAGCATCATATTCATGTAGGCAATATTTACATGTAAAATTTTAATAGTAAATAGAGAGGATAAGACATACGTTGTGCACTTTGAAGTACTGCTCGACATCAACTGTGAAGCAAAGACGTAAAACAAAATGGTTTCTAAACCATATTTTTCGATAAACTATGCTTTTACAAGCTTGGTGGCAAAAACAGAATAAGAAAACACTAAAATACGAGAACGAAAGAAAGAAAGAAATTTATATTTCAAACCAGCTCTTCTTAAGTTCTGAAATGCACTTTTCAAGCAGTATTTGATGCATTTTTATCTAGCTTTGGCGGATTGACCAATTCTATTCCGACTTTTAAAAAACTTAAAGAAATCAAAATTATAGGAAGGTTGCAGTTGTTTGACTTTTGATACGGAGAAGGTCGATTACTTTTTTGGCTTCTGTGTGGTTCACTGGCGATCAGTTGATGATGCACAGGATAATAAAGAAGCCCATGGAGTCGATCAAAAGCAGCAACAGCAAAGAATTAAGTTTACAAATCTACTAATAACCAAAAGTTTAAAAAGGACTAAAAGGGAGAGGGAAGAAGGGCAAAAAGTCAAGCAATGCCCACAATGTGTTTGAAATCCTTTTTGCTTACATGCGGTATTTACGCATACGCAGCATTGTACTACCATGGCTAGCTAACAGCACACCATTAAAAATTGGCACGCTCTCTGACTTACTGTTATATGGCCTTTGTTGATATCACATTCACAAATTGCCCAAATGAAACAGATCAAAATAACGAACAAAATTTTCGATGACGTCATCAGTCAAGAAACTGATGTCAACATTTCGTAATATGATATATATTATTCGAAAGCTCTTTAAATTCTATTTTCAAATATGCAAATATCATGCTAATTTATTCAGCTTGTCAAAAGTTGCAGCAGTCTTTATACATGTTTAGGCCCATTTTATAACGTCATCTCAAACGTCATCTCACACGTTAGCTCAAATTGCTCAGAATCACCTATTCTAGCGATATAAACCTTAAAAAGTTAAGTTAGGCACTTGCTGAGATAGTTGGGCGCTTTTTCCCCGTCTAACTGTAAATAGACTCGAGAGACGAACACAAGCTTATTGTTTCCTTTGCCACACAACAAAACCACTGGCGCCGGAGTACAATTGATGTATTTTTAACTTGGCGCAGGCCAGGTTTTAACCCAGTCAATTCCCTTTAATAGATCCTTAACCTTAAATCATAATTCATCATCCAAGGATAAATCAACGGAATACAAGCGTTAAAACTCGTGCTACTAAAAATATGCGAGTCGGACTGAAAAATCAATAAAACTGGCATCTTATTAACTAATTCTGCAGAAAAAGGTGAATTTGAAAGTAAAAAGTTCCTTTGTGATTTTGATTTCAGCAGTGGAAGTACCTTAATGTTTTTTTAACCTTCTACATGTAGGCTCCAGATAAACCGGTTTCTTCTAAAGAAACGTGTAGCGCACGGTTGCTCTATGAAAATTATTTGATCTCATCACCCACGTTCAAGAGCAGCTGGAAAAATGGATTGTTGTAAATACTTTGTCGAGTGACCTCAGCGCTCGTTAAACTGAAGCTTCAGTAGGAGGCTGGGAGATGGTTCCAAGATAAACCTGCCTTGATAGCTGGCAAACTGAGTCTTTTATCATGATTTCCACCATCGCGAGTCTTATCATACCAACGTGAATTTTTGCACATCCGTTTATTTCATTTTGCTTAACAAATCATATATCATATATCTTGAAATCGGTTATTACTAGGTGACTGTGGAGATTAGGACATGCTCTTCAACAGCGGTTTATTTTATTCAAAACTTTATTAATATATCAATATACCTCTTTGACTTGTACAGGTTATTTTTCTAGACAGAAAATAAAGTTTGTTTCGAAATCATCAATGTAATCATGCCAGCTTTATAAAATAGCATATTCACACTTGCGAACCTATCAAATATTCCTCTGTCTTTATAGTTTATAACAGCGAATAAACTACAATATATCAAAACTAAACAAAAGGAAAATTTACAATGTTGGAAATACTAGACATGAGTGAAAGTGTGATAAGATAGAAAAAGGGGAGAGATGATAGCTGGGTCAAGAGGTGATGTATAGATCATCAGAAAAAATGAAAAAGAAATCAGATATAATGAAATATTGTAAGTACTTTATTCATAAACAGACATCGTATTTCCAAATATTACCAAGCAAACAAACTATTTCGATCAAGCAAATCTCGCAGTTTTTGCTGTTAGGTGTATATTCACCAAACACACGCGGTCTTTTGCAGTGAGGCATTTGTATATGAAACTAGCCACTTGTGGTTTTCAGTGGATGTCCATTTGTTTCCAAACCAAATACCAGCAGTTTTTCAGGGATAGCCATCTGTATTCTAAATCAAAATTCACACATTTCGTGGCGTTTCATCAAATTATTCAACAGCTGTGTATACTCACCTGAACTATTACCGTTACAAATCGTGTACTATTTTGACGCCTTCCAATGCTAGGCCTATTCGTCAGGATACTTGGGCTAATGTGCAAGATCAAGTAAGCCTATTACCTACCTACATACCTCGGCTGATTGTTGGAAAACCTGCTCTTCATCATATTCATTATTAGAAAGTTGAATTCTTCCTCCAAGTCGTACGGAATCAATGATTTTAATAGCCTAGTCAATGCAAGTGGTCAAGGTTCTAAAAAGAAAACATCCAGCATTAAATCGAGTCTTGTAGCTCTCCCTTTGACAATTCACATTTGTTTTCATGGAAGGCGTCAAAATACTGTAGGGGTTTAAAAGTATCGAAACGATGACGTAAACATGGCTGCTAAAGCTGTGATGGCCTAAGGCTCCTTGAATTCCATTGGCGATAATCAACCCGTGACTTGTCCGCTGTAATAGTTGAGGCTAGTTTTGCACAGCAGTCAGCAGTTTAATGATATGATGAATATAAAATGAAACTGCCCCGAAATATGTGAATTTTGGCTTAGAGATCAAATGACTATCCCAGAAAAACTACCGATTTGGTTTGCAACACAGATAGTTATTCACTAATAACCACGAGTTTCATATAAGGTTTTCTCACTGCAAAAAATCCTTCATCTTCCAGCTTTTGCCTTAGCATGTTTATAAATCGCTGCTAGTTTCGTTTGTTTGCCAGAAATGTTTCCTTCTTTATTGCAAGGAGCATATCTTCTTTGAACTTTACTTCCACACCGGTAGATTGACCTGTTCGTCTTTGATGGGTCACATACTTTAGTGCTGTACCGGACTCATAACCATCAAAAACTACAACTGCTTTTCCGTATCTTTTCTTCACATACGATACGTATGAATCTAAAATTGTGGAAAACTGATCTCCTCGCTTTCATGGCAAACGCTGCAAAAGAGACCCTCCATCGATCACGTACTGGAATGATTGACTGGGGTAGGGTACATCTGTATCAACAGCTTTCCATATTGCATCTGCAAGGACAGGCTTATTTGCTTTTCTTGGGAGGCCGTTTGACTCGAACAAAGAAGCTGGAACAGTGCACAGCTCATACTTGAAAAGGAAGTGACCATCTTGTCCGGCAAAGTTCCTGACTGTGATCAGCCTTTGAAAAAGCAGCTGAGGATCTACTTGCACCTCTTCATTTACAGCTTTGGGATGTTAATTTGTGCTGATTACCACTTCTTGGTTAACTTTCCTGAAGACATATTCTTCTAAGCTTTTACCTGACATGCCTGTTTGAATTTTGTTCCCAATTTCTTTCGCGCTGTCAGCATTTGCTAGCTTATCTGCAGTGACACCTGTTGCAGTGCATCTCAAAGAAAGATCTTCACTGAAAGGGTTTCTTGCATCCATGAAACCTAGGATCTTCTTTGTATCATTCGTATCTCTTTTGATTCTTGAACCAAATGTATCTTTATGTTGTTCACTTGCAGTGTAATTGACCCCAGTAAATTCCTGTAACGCACTGTTCACTTCGGCTGTTACTGGCATTGAAAGCAACCACACAAGTCGCTGAATTTCTGTCATTCCTCTTGCGTGAGCGAGTCCACCAGTTGTTTTCAAGCTTCTCATCAAAACTTGCTCAATAACCAGATCTGACGAGAGGCCAGCCCAGTAGCGATCGGATCGACGTATGACTTGAAATCCATCGACAAATGCAGTGTAAACTACAGATTCTTCGGCTTCAAGCTTCTTAATTTCCTGAATATAGGCACTCGCACTTTTTGTGTACAAATTGTGGTCAGAAGCCGCAAAATATGGCAACATAGCTTCAACACATTGCAAGAATAATTCCCATTCTCCAGTGCGTTCTGCTTTGATGAACGTTTTCAGGATGTCAATCATCACCATGTACTGAGCGTGTTTTCAAGTTCTTTAGTGGACGGGAATTGAATTGCAGTAAAGTTGTTATTTTCATCAAATCAACTGTATCAAATCACATGTGAACAGAAGTTGAATTCGAGATGTCGATTCTGCTCTTTAAAAATATTTTCTCAAGAATTAGATGATTTATCAAACTGTGGAGAATGCTTCTTTTGCGTCTCGACTTTTGAAAATGCCCCTATAAAGCAAATTTTTTAAGCTGCACTGCACAAATATCAAGTAATCACAATGGTTTGGTAATCATTTACCAGTACGATGAACTTATGTAGTTTTTCGAAATGGGATAAATTGGAAATCTTAAAACGGAATAGTTGTGACGTCATCGATCGAGCTTTTGACTTTTGGCTCGACTTTGGGGCTTTTCCGCAAGTGCGATTTGAGGAACTTTTTTCCTGTTATAGGAAGGACTTTAATCAGCACATTGTCATATAGGGAGCTTGTGTTGCAATTAGTTTAGGGTTATTGCATATTTGGATATATCTCCACTGGACTATATATATACATATTTGTCATCTGACAAGGTTTGGCCTTAAAATTTGAAATCGATTCAATTTATATTTCAATTTCTGATTCAATACAAGTTATGGGTTGTTGAGATTATCTGTGGCTCTCTTTATTAGAGAGTGGCCCTGAATTTGGACTCGATGAAACGTATCAGAATTTCTTATTCAACACAAGTAATTTGATTTAGATTAAAACTTTTTATAACATTTCTGTAGCGTCTTTATATTTGAAAGTGACTGTTTATTATCAAACTCTTAGACCAGTTTTTGCTCATATGTTGTGGATACGACACGATACTGACCAAATACAAATAACATTGTGCCAGGGGAGAGGAGATGATAGAAATGATAAATTGATGTTGTGCTTCAGAGCATACTTTAACATATTGAAAGGTCCTTAAAGGTGACTCGTGGTTTTCGAAATAACTTCAAAAATTACGCAGTTCAAAGATTTTTGTGCTCCAGATATGATGGTACACAGGGCACACAGAAAATAGCCATCATTTTTTATTTGATAATTTTATTTATTCTTAAGAACTCAAACTTTAAATCATGATAACAGCCTCTGTTACCTTTTAGAGATACATATTATCATGAGGTAGTTTTGAGCCCCACTGCTCCCCCTTGAGAAACTTGGATATTAGAAAATTTTATATACATATATATATTCTTATCCAAAATAGTTGGATTTTCATGAATTCTATGATGAAAGTTATTTTCTGTTCTTTGGATTCTCTTTTAAGAAATTTTTCAAGAACATTACATCATAGCCTGTAAGTGCAGTGCAGTGCAGTGTTGTATAGGCTCGTCCCATATTTGAAACAGGAACTTTGCGCTAATCAGACGATTCCTTATCAATGCTTATTATGCTCTATTGTCAGAATCGGATGCCCTTATGCTCGTTTTATGAATTATTTCGTAAACTCAAGCCAATGCGGCATTCTGAGATTACCTCTTGCAGATCTATTGTTCTTTTGACAGTTCTATTGTTCTCTCTACCCGCCACAAGGATGTGGTAGCCAGCCTGCAAGTTTCTTTAGGCCCAAGTCCCCCTTTCAGCAAAAAGGATTCTAAATCTTAGGCTGTCTTCACACTGCGTAAGAATTTACTGGTGCATAGGCGGTCAGAAAAGATCACGATAGGAATCCTTCAACATCAAAATTTGAAGAACACTTCAAGGGGATAGCAAGGAAATGTTTAATCTTGCTCCTCAAGCAATTTTTCCTATAATAGTATTACAGCAATAGCGAGGTTTTTTTGCAAATCACCCATTAAAACCAATAAGCAAATCAAAATCTGTAAGGAATTTCATTTTATGGATTAAATGGTACCTATTTTACAAAACCACAATGCTTCTATCTTGTCATAAAAATAGGTCTTCTCGTCGTCAAAATAGGTCATTGATTCATTCTGCTAGCTAGAAATTCTAGTGTTCAAATGCGTTCACATAAAACCATTCAAGTTATGACCGGTCCAACTACCATTTTATTGCTCTTCAGGCATCAAAAATTTGGTCTCCTAAGCATACAGAGCCTCGGTCAATGGTTCTCATTGAAAAGAATGAAAATGAGCTAAGTAAACTTTATTCTTGACTAAAATCTTAGCCATTTCTCAGTTTCTGTGTAGACGGCAGGCTGAGTGGCCTATATTTAGCCGCTTGAATATTTGAGCAGGTCGATGGTCGATGTTACGAGGCTCGAGTTCGGACTACATTTTAGAGACGGTAATTGACATATTTTAATGAATCTTCGAGCATGGCATAGTTTTTCGACGAGAAGATGTCTATGTTTCATCATATCACATATGAATATGCAAATACTTCTCGGAGGTAAACTCATTCATTGATAAATCAGTGCAGCTGGTCCGGCTTACGCCTTTCATTCACCAGCTTACGAGGCGAGACCCCCGTCATTTCCTGAAATGTTTCGACTTTGAAAATCGTAATCCTACGCCTTGTGGTCCGTGATTTTGGTTTGACGCATCACATCCAAATGAAATCATATCTTACTCTGAAAATCTAACATCTCAACTCCAAACCACGACACACCGCTATTCACTAAAACATCCAACCGCGAATTTCATACACATCTAAATCCTTACTGTGGGAATCAATCGAGCAGAAATCCATCCACGGTAAAGAACCGCAGAACAAGGGCAACGCTTTGAAGTTAAGAAGGTTTTCGGTGTGGTACTGTGCTGCTTCTTCATCGGGGGCTTAACGAAGCGAAAGCCGCGAAATTCAAGAGACGTAGGGCCACAATTGAAAAATAAAGTTCGCAGACACGTCTTTTTAGATTATGATATCTTGAGCACCAAGATATAGGCCTTTTCTCTTTTACAAAATATCATTCATGAATTTGTCATAGGTTATTGTAGTAGATTGTAAAGAAGTCTGTTGTGGTACGTCTTTGTTTCGCATTTGATACTGATGGGTACCGGAAAGGACACAACAAATGCCCATAGCTTACGAAAGTAGATGATTAGGAAATCTATTGTTGTACGTTTTTTTTCGTACTGGATGTAGAGCAGTGCCTGAAAGTTCTTTCTTTTACCGTTTAAGTTCCGTTTGACAGTATAGAGAGAGCCCTTTACTATCCAAATTGTAAGTACACACTGCCTAAATAAATATCATGTTAGTGGTGAAAATAATTCATAAATAGAAAATGGTTGTGGCAAAGAACAGAAAAGTTTTTTGTCTCTTTGTTAAACCATGACTTTATGGCAAAAATAATAGCCAAAAGGCAGTGCACTGTGCACTCTCGTGTGACTTAGTTAGCAAATACACATTATGAAAGTTACGTATAACTTAAATAATGACAATATCAAAAATAGATAAAAGTTTATTGGTCAGTTCAGTTCAATCAATCTTTAAAATTTCAAATCATACAATGATTAACATACAGCATGAATTAAGATAAAGAAATTAATAGTAGCTAGTAAAAGTAACACTACAAATTACTAGTACATAATAGGAAAATGGCTAAATTCAACTACTGTATTATATGAGAAGAATTTATCAAGGATGAGCTCTCTCAATAGCTGAACTAATCGAGGAGGCAGCGCATCCTATTTGTAGCTCAATTCATTCATTCATCTATTTGCCGTATGCTCCAGCAAAACTTGGTTCAATTTATTCATTTGTATATTGATATACCGTTAACCCCAGAAAAAGTAGACATGTTTGACAAGACCAATATTAATTGAATATTCTCTGAAACACACTAAAAATATTTTGAATTGAAGCCAAGTTCTTATACTTCCTTGGACCGTTGGTTTTGTAGGAGATATTTGCAACGATAGTCTCAAACATACCTAACTCACTACTTTTTAGAAAATAAGAAAGTAACAGAAGATAGAACAAAGAATTCCCAGATCATGTAGTTGCAGGCAACCTAGCATTCAAGGGAAATTTTAATAAATCAAAAGTTAGTGGTTGTTTTAGCATCGATGAAAGATATTTTGAGTGTTTTCAGTGTTCATATTTTGTGCCCTGCGTAATATTCAATTTATGATGGCTTATCAAACGCGTCTATTTATTTCTTGCGCATACGACACATTCTTGTGTTCTGTTGATATTTTGATAAAACATATGATATGATAACACTAGCATTGATAGTCTATCATGTTAAATTTGATCAGATTAAGTATACGACACGCTTTTCATATTAGATGTTGAAATTATTAGCTCACAAATTAAATTTTGGTGAATGATAATCTAACCCTAGACGCCATTTATTGAAAATAGAGAGTTTAGTAAGAAAATGCTTCTTCCTCGATTATCCAGATTTCCGGCGAACGTCCCAATATCAATTATCGTTCTACCTGTTCGGATAATCAGGGATGCACTGTACTAGAGGTTTCATTTTATCCGCTTATTGTCTTGAAATTTGAAAAGAATTCATGCTGCCATAACATTTCGACTTTGCAAAGTCGATGCAAGCACTCTTTTCTTGTTACGTCGGATTATTCCATTATTTCAAATAAAAAGCCATCCTGCTTACATTTTGAAAATGGGATTATTTTTATTATTAGCCATTGCATAAATTCTAAACCAGCGGTTAACGAAGTTCAAGCACAAACCTGATTTTTTACCTTGATATAGTTTTCATAGTCGATATTTCACTCTCTGACTGCGCAGGTCTTTTGAGCAAGCGTAAGGTAAATTCACATGCAATGTTTTCAACCCTCTGACCATCCTTTTCTGCGTTCATTTCAAGAAAGGAAGTTTCATTTAATGAAATCATACCTGTATAACCACAGTACTGAAATTCCCTCACAGTAATGATGGTATCGCTTACAGTACTGCAAAGGCGTTCCTCCGGGCAAGTTTGTACCAAGCAGATAATTGCAACCACATGAATATCAGACCCCATTCACACTACTATGTTTTACTTATTATTTTTCATTGTTGTGTCAAAGCTGTCTGTTCATGTCATTCTGCTTTGATACAAAAACGAAATACCTTCGTTCCTGCCTTTTCACATCAGCACAAAAAGCATTGAGAAATACTCGTTTCTTTACGTTCACATCACTCGTTTTCGTGAATTGTTGTCGTATCGTTTTCGATTAAATTCGGATTTTGTGTGTTCACATCGTTTTTCAGCGTTTTTGGAAAGCTCCGTTTGCTGCTGCTCTTTCTGTCAGGAATAATCTGTCATAGGAGTGGTCAGACTTGATGCAACTCTTTATGTTTTGTTGCTTTATGTTGGTTTAAATTAGTCATCCTTGTTTACTATATAAATACTAACACTAAATAATTCATATTATTATTATTATTTGTCTTAATAGAGTTTCAAATTCATTGCTGTTTGAGCTTTGTTTCAATTCCTTTTCGACTATAGGTAAAAAGCAAGACATCTTAAGCCTTTTTTCATGGCCCTTTGATTAAAGTTTGTAACACTAAACTCAGTGTGTTGGTCATAAGTTTCTTACGGGAAAATAGAATTAGAAGATAATTTGCCACATACAAAATTCTTGCAATTATTTGACGGAACAACGAAATGTTTTATCACTTCCTGGTGCGAATCTTCTAAAAAATGATACTGTATAAGGAAGTTTTATAAAGATTTACATTTTTCATAGCAGAAAGGAAGGCTTCTCTTGTTCACTTTTAGCTTTATCTTGACAACAGCTCTCGAATGATATATAATTTATCTACTATATTTGCTGATGTAAGCAAAATTCTTATGATGTCAAATCCACAGATAGAATTTTTATCCATACAAAGTAACTTTTCTGGTTTTATAAAGGAAGATGATCAGGAGGACAGTTTCATTTTCATCTGAATGGTAAGGGCTTAAACTTTTAGCCCCAGAAACGAAATAATGCTTGATCCAGTCTCAAAGGTTTAGAGCAAGTATAAAGTTGCAACTTAAAATGACAATTACCGCCATTCAACTGTTGGACAAATAACATTGCTCCCTCTTTACAAGAACTGTGGTCTTATTGATTTGTTGCTCCTATTCTTACTTTTGTATGTAAATGTGCGCTGCAGTTTTCAGATAATTTAAATTTTCACCATTATTAGGAAATATCAACGTAAATTGATGTAATTTTCGTACCATTCTATTTGAATTTTTGGCTGCAATTTCAAAAATATTGATATAAAGTGGTATATTACTGTAGTCGACAAGTATGCTTTTTGCGTGAAGGAAAATGACACAATTATAGGCCATCTAACTAAAAGGCCAAATGCCAAATTTGCAAAGACCATCTTTTTCTTTCTCAGGTTAGACGAGTTTAGTTCCTGCACGGCAGTAGTTAAAGGCAACCAATTGGACTTTGGAGATGGTCGAAGAATCAGAGTTCCTTGCAAAATACTTCTTGTTTGGAAAATATTTATTTCTGTTTTAAGAACAGAGTTGTGATCGGCGTAGTTAATTGCAAAAGTTAGAAGTCTTGTGTCAGTTTAAAATAAGCTATTTTTGGCGTATGATTGTACCAAATTGAAACTTTTTTGTATTAATGTTCGAGATAACAGGTGGTTATTTTGCTCACGGGAAAGAAATTCGAGATAACGGTGTTCGAGAACGGGTCTTTTTTGCTTACTTAACTATATAAGAGAACGAAGGAGAGTAGGTTTTGTTCGTGATAGCAAGAAGTTTGAGATAATAGTGCTCTAGATAGCGGGAGTCGACTATAGTTCTAACAAATGGAGAATTCTAAGCCGGTTTGAGCCCCCAGAAAAGGCACATTATCAAGAGCTTCCGGGGGCTCTGCCCCTTCGACTCCTACCAGGGCTCTGCCCTGGACCCGCTGGTGGGGTTACAGTACCCCAAGAACCTCAGCTGTCTGGGCAATGACTTTATCATTGAGTGCGTGCCTGAGGCACGCAGCTTTCGTCTTGCCAGGCGAAAAAATAACTCGGAAAATTCACTATGCTTGCCCCTCCATACAAAATACCTAATTTCCGCCACCGCTTTGTTTTGTAATTCTTTTTATAACATGTGTTCGCAAGTTCAACATTCTACAGTTCCAGGCTCCTTGCCCCCTTGCTGAACTTGCAGCTTTTGGGAAAAATCTGAGGAAAGAAAATTATCTTACTACTATATTTGAATTATCAAAAATTGGTTAAGGAACCAGGAACCATTAAGCAAAACAAGGCTGAGATTCGTCTATAGAGGTCTGGAATAGCTTTTTGGAGAAGGGGAGCAGCATGATTTTTATATGTACTTTTAGAAAGTTCTTTTAGTTTGCTGTGCCATGAAATAAACTATTTTCGTGCTAATCAACTTTTAGGGAGCCTGAAAACGTATCTGAACCAAAAAAATGCATTTTGATTTTTAGCTAGATGTCATAAATATGGATGATTTCATCTACATTGAATTTTGCCTACTTGACTTACTTGACTTACTTTGACTTAATTGCATAGGTCTAGTGACCCCTTGCTCCTCTTCTACATGACTCTGCCCATTTTGATCTATCTTTGGCATTTCTTTCTGCTGTCAGGATTGGTAACTTAGTATCTTTTCTGATATGGTCTGTCTATCTTTTCGGTGGTCTTCCTCTTGGTCTTGGTTGAGGGAAGTCTTGCTTGTAGCTTTGGTAGACCAATGATTTTGCCTACACCAGCAAATATATATAGAATATATATAATTTGAAAGCTTTCGCCAAGAAAAAGTAAATGATGTCCGTTGCATTTCTTAAAGTGCTATGATTACATAGAAAACAGGAGTTGGGACATTTTGCATCAGACTACACGTTGACAAAAGAGAAGGCACATGACCAAGAAAAGCACCATCTTAGAGGAGGTAATTTTTGTTTCCTATAATGATGTTTAGAGGAAGTGGAACAGCTTTCATTGTAATGAACTATCTTTCCTGGAAGATACAGCATTTTATTTGCTGCACGTTGTGCCCCTTATATTAATAGGATTAAATCATGATTGGATGGCTCCGTGACCATTTGGTGCATAACATTCTACAAAATTCTTAAGGAGGCTTTTTCGTTCCAATACTGACATTCTGTTCCACATTACATTAATGATTCAAGAACCACAAGGCACCAATGATATATTTGATCTGAGATCACTTTCAACCACTCTTTAGAAGTCTTGCAGGTCATTAATGGAAAATCAGCAATTATTTTTAGCAGACTTTTTAAGGAATATACCTACCCAATATGTTCTATTCGATTGCAAGGCGTCCTCAGAGCTTATCATTTTAAAAGTGGAATCTAATGGATATTCAAATTTTTCCTCTAAATCCCCATAATGGAGTGTAAATCGGAAACCAAACTCATTCATATCAACTCTTGAAATTGTCAAGGGCCATGAGATCCCTAAAACCTCTTCTGGGCTTTTTGAAAACGAGCTTTGCTATTCTTGTCTAATCTTAAGTATTGATCTTTGCTATCTTGGTATACAGTAAAAACCCGCATAAAAGAGCCCCTGATTTTTCAGAACAGGCTGAACCGGTTCTTATATATAGGATGCATAACAAGAAAACAGCCTCGAAGAGGTTCTTAAAAATCATTTTGAAACAGCTTGTTATAATATGTTACACATGGTAGTTCTCAAGTCCTTGAGGAGATATTTTATGATCATCAGATATATCAGCTGTTATCAAACAGCCAGTTTTTTCAAATAATATTCTCACAAGAATATTCGAGTTTTTACCAGTGATCTTCTATATAAGAACCTGCATTTGCTAGGCTGAAGTGGTTCTTATAAATATGGTGATTTATTGGTCGAAAATCAGCCTGGAGGTTCTTAATCCGCAGTTTCGTTTATGCTATTTCTAATTCTTGAAGGGCAACTTTCTCGTGTCCGAACTTATGAACGGTTAGCCTCCAGCCTCCTCAGCTGTCCATCCTTTCGAGGTCTGTAAATGAGCACCCAGGATATTCGTTCTAGAAAATCAAGTCTGGGGGCACAAGCTGCAGGGCCACATCAGCTAAAGCTGCCACACTCCAAGACCGAGCCTGCGTGAACAAATAAAACTGCTTGCTTACTTGCTGCTTCTGGAATGATGGCGTTAAAATTATGTCACGTGACTTTCTTGGAAACAAATTTCTCCGGTTTGCCTTTCATCATAGGTATGAACATGCCTCCAAAAATCAAGACTCTATAACAAGGCAACAATGCACATTTTTCATTTCTTAATAGAATATATACTTAGTCTGCCAATTATAAAATATATAGGAGAATATGAGCTAGAATTTAGATTTTATCAAATATTGGACGAAAATTCTTGTAGCAAGTTTCTTAAACCCAAAAGAGATATTTCATGAAATGGAAAATAAAAGGTTTCATCTCATAAAATCTCGGCTCTATGCCAACTATTCAAGAGAAGATACAAGAAGATGTGAAAAATTACCATTATGTAGCAATGAGCTGTACTAGATTGTTTTTAACATAATTTCCAGTAAAGACAACGTAAGTTTCTTACATTTCTTTAATAAAGAAAAATCTCTTTCCAAAGTTTCTTTTGTCTCGGAAAGCCCTGCGGTTTTATAAACGCTCTGACACAGAGAACAAGGCTCATAAGGTGTGATGTTCTCATACGGGGAATATACATTCTTACAAGTGGACTACCAATATTGCAGTATGCCTCTACCAGGTCTTTAGCAAGGGACCTTGACCACCAAAAGCCAGTGCAATAGTAACTGTCCTAATCCTGCTCCTGACTTATCCGCAATTGAGGCATCAATTCGTAATTTGAATTAACTCTATAACAACCGGGGGGGAGGGGGCCCACAGCAAATAAAAATGCTGTATCTCCTAGTAAACACGTAATATTCTTCTGGAACCTGTTCGACTTTTCCTCAATGTTATTAGAGCACCTAAAAATTATTTTTGTTACTATCACACATTCGTTGATCACGTGACACTTCTTTTGTCAACAAGCAGTCAGGTGTTAAAATGTTTTAGGGCCTATATTTCTGCAAGTATATCACATAGAGACTTGCTTGAAGCACCATTGGCTTTGTTTTGATAAGGGCTTTTGAATGATATATAATTCATCAGTATTTGCTGACATAAGCAAAATTTAAAATCTATGACGTCATTAATGGTTATGACGTCCTATCTATAAAAGAAAATTATTTTTATACTTTCTTGACTTTTCTGAATAGAGATAAACTAGAAAAAATTCTATTTTTCAATCTGAAAAGTGATTTTATCTAATTTTTTGACATTGTAAACTTTATCGACTTGAAAATTTATCAAAAAAATGGTAAGAATATGTTAAGATATAGAAAAATGTTAATGAAATTGATAAATTATGTTTTTTAAAATGCTTTTTGTTCATAACTAGATCATTTGAGAGGCAAAAAACCCATAAAGATAGCTTCAATTAAAAGTTAAATGCCTATAAGTAGTTATCATAATTTTTCAGACTTATGACGTTACTGTGACGTCATTGGTAGCGATTATGGTTTTAAAAACGCCATCAATCGATAGAGCAAGAAAAGTTCTATAGTTCTACCAAGTTTCAAGCCTTAATCGCGTTCCTAACAAGAATTATAGGGGGCGGGCACAATGTGCCCCCCAGTAGTACAAGGGTCCAAAAAGCCCAGTAGTAATAAGGTTGAATAATTCCCCAGAACCACGTACAAAATGTGGTCTTGTTATGCTTGGCTTAGATGGGTAAGGCTTCGGGTGTGAGACCTGGTGGAGTTATTTTATAGTTTTAATAGCTCAGTTATGAGAATATATTTTCTAAGTATAGTTATTTTCTATAAGCAAGTAAACTCTGTTCCAGCCCCTTGACGTCACTTTGCATTTTGATGGAGATAGCAGGCTAGCTGAATGTCCCTTTGCCAACTTGTCCTTGGCCCTGTTTGAAGTTTTTTGACAAATTCTAGGCTGATATACTTATGATGTTTACCGTACAAATAAGATATAGACACTTTCCTGTACCCTGAACAGATTAAATTGATGCTATACATGTAAGAAATTTTTTGAAATACTAAATATACCTATTTCAACAATGAAACATTATAGGGTGATCGAACAAGCTAAAGCACAAGCTAAAGCGTAGTTTCATCGAGCCCTGGAGTTGCTTATTTACTTGTTGCTTATTGGAAAGCAGTAGGGGAGGGAGGGGCAAGTTGTCACAGGGGTAAGTTGTCATTACCCTTTTTTTGGGTCCAAACAGACAGATTGTCGTCAATTCAAAATTGATGGCATGGTGGAGTACTTTATGTAAGTTTTCCTTTGATACTATTCGACCGAGCCTGCTGCCATCAATATTTACAACCAAAAGAGGCTGTGACAACTCACCTGTGACAGCTTGCCCCTTCCTCCCCTACACTGCAAAAAAGAGTATGGTGCACTATATCTAACTATATCTAATAAGGATTTTGCACAGGGGAGGAATTCCACATTTAATTTAGTTCATTGCGCATGCGTTTTAGAAGAAAGGCCCATTTTATCATAAATGATAAAACTTTAAATTGAACGTAGTTGGTTGAACCATAGGGAAATATAGATGAATTCATACAGAGATCCACTCTGTAGGGTAGGATTAGTGTTGACTCTTTCTTGTGTAATGTTATGGCAAACACATAGAGTTCATCCGAGAATTAGAGTCTGAAAAATGTGGAATTCCTCCCCTGTGTCAAATTTATCTAATAAGCAACTCGATTCTCGTCCCAGGCCTCAAATGTGCTTGAATGATAATTCGAGGTATTAGCTAGCTCTCAGAAGTGCTCTAACTGTTGCTTAAGTTTTGAAAAGAAACCAAAGAGTGTAACTTGGTTTTGGGATAGAGGGATGAAAATGGGCATACTTTTATGATCTAGGTACAAACATGAGTCCAAAATGTTCGAAACTTGCAGAGAACAGCGGTTGAGCAACCAGTTTCAAGATATTAGTATGAATATATAAGTATAGATTGGAAATTTTGGTTTAAATTTGGGTTAACGTTTTGCTTTTTGGTTGACGCGTCCAATTGAAAAGACTAGGTCAAATAACCTTAGACATTTAGCATTACACTCTTTTTTATAAGAATCAGTAAAATTGGTTTCATGCTGGCCGATCTTAAATACACTCTTTTTTTATAAGAACCAGTAAAATTGAAGTGAAGCTGGCTGTTCTTAAATATGTCTCTTTTTTGAGCCTGAAATGTTCTTAAATTGTCCTTACTAATATAAATATTTGGAAGCCTGGTTTGCTATTAGTTGTGCTAATTATTGTAAATTTTGACTTGCTTGACCATCTGACACGTTAATGTGCTGCTAATCTGCTTGTTTTGTGATTATTTCTCAGTCTTAAGGTTATTTCTTAAAATTCTATTATTCAGAAAAATATGATCAGCCTCGGTTTGTTCTTAGGTTTTGCCAAAATTTTAGGCTCTTGTTCTTTTGAGACTGTTCTTAAAAAAAAGAGTGCAGTTGCTTAACTATTTTAGTCAAGTTGATTAATTCATCTCACCGAGCCCCTCATTTGCTAATTTTTTTAGTCATTCTAGCCCCACCGGCACATTTACTTGTTGCTGTTGCTTTTTGACTAGATGATTACCCCCTACCCCCTTCCAAATGCATTATGTTTGTGAATCTACAAGAGCTGACGTGAGGCTGAATGCTGGGCAGGGAATCTCCATTAGTTTCTAAAGTATACTCTAGTTTATTTGCTTGCCCACGTACTAAAATATTGATCATTTCTCTTGGGAAATAATCACCGAGGGATTAAGAATTGCAAATTCTAAATCATCCAGTTTTGTGTTAACATGCGTTGAAAAACTATCGTGAATGCCATTTAGGCCCAATTCTGAAACGCTACGCGACATCGTTTATAAATGAGTTTGTTTTCGTGTGAATCACTTATTCGACGCTGTTTGGCACACAAAGCAAGGGAAAGAGTAAAGATATGCTCATGTAAAATCCACACAGGACCTATACGGTGAGAGCTTTCGGAATAGAACACCCTGGATCTCGCTCCATCAGGCTGGCAGGTTTCAAAGGCTGAATTAAAACATATCGCACAATGGGAACAAAAGGCTCGTCTGTCGAGCAGAACAAAGCAGAAGTTATCTCCATCACAAATAATTCATAATATTGTATGCCAAGATCATCACGCCCAGTGGCTTGGCGAAATAACTGAACATGTTTTTACTATCATCTAGTCGTATCTCTGCAGATATTCCCGAAAAATTTTGAGGATATTTTTCAAGCTATCGCCGACCGATATGCTAAATGCACCTGCTGAAATTGGGCGAACGGTCGAAAACACGGACTAAAGCTCTTTCAAAGGTAAACTAATACTCAAAGATCTTTATGCTTGAATAGCCTCACGTATGGTGTGGAAACTGTTTCGAGTTGCTGAGAAAATATAGATACTGTCGAGGTTTATTTAACAACGAACCTTTAGAAACGTGGTGGAAATTGTAGGAGTTTTTCTCTGGGATAATTAACTACTCGCTGAAGTGGAGAATCGAGAAACAGCTGCAGTGCACATCGTATGCTAATTTCCTTCCTTTCAATCGCAAGGTTTATTATAAATACTCTGGGCAGTTTATTGTTTATTTGAACCATACTGTACGCCTTCTGTTTTCTGCACGGACTGTTGTGCATATGTTTCGCTCTTGGCCGACGTAAACATGGAGTAGGCAGATCATACAGCGGACTCTGGTTTCTCATGAAACTGCTATCTTCGACGACTAGGCCAACCACGGATCGAAGTGAAACGTGACTTCGACACACATTCTTAGGGAGATGGCTGGTCATACTCCGTACAGGGACTTATTCGTCTTAGCCTTGGTCGTATTCCTATTTTCAGTTTCTTTGCCTCGAAGCACAGATGCTGCCAGCACCGTTGAAAGGTTCGATAAAAACAATGTGAGTTATCAAGTTTGCGAGAAGGCCGCGAGAATAAAATGTGTAGATGGTATCATACTGCCGAAATGGCACCCTGCAGAAAAAGATACGAAAGGAGCAAAGGCAGCAAGGGCATTCATTTACGTAGTAGCTATGTTTTTCTTCTTCCTTGGCATATCGATTATCTCAGACAGGTTCATGGCTTCCATCGAGATTATTACATCTCAAGAGAAGGAAATAGAGATCAAGGACCGCGCAACGGGCACCACCAAAGTCGTAACTGTTAAAATTTGGAACGAAACCGTTTCGAATTTGACGCTCATGGCCCTTGGTTCTTCCGCACCTGAAATCCTGCTGTCCGTGATCGAGATCATCGGTCGAAATTTCAAAGCTGGTGAGCTTGGCCCTTCCACCATCGTCGGATCTGCCGCCTTCAATTTATTCATAATTACTGCAGTGTGTACGAGTGTGATCCCCGATGATGAAGTAAGGAGAATCAAGTTTCTGCGCGTTTTTGCGTTTACCTCTTCCTCGGCTATTTTCGCTTATATTTGGATGTATCTGATCATATCTGTGTTCTCACCCGGGATCATCGAAGTTTGGGAGGGCATCATCACTTTCCTATGCTTCCCTGCCTTCGTTATCATCGCCTACATGATAGACATAAAGATGAATTTCTACCGCTACGTGCGCAAGAAGCTGCGAAAGAAGAAGCTTCATGGTCAGACGATCATCCAGACCGGAGATGGCGACATCGTGCAGGTAGCTGTCGTGGACAAGGGAAGAAGCGATCAAAACGACGTCGAGAAGAACCACAACACAGAAGCGGAAAAAATGGGCGGATACGACAGTGAGGAAGAAGACGATTTGGAGCTGACAGCTGAAGACCTAAAGGAGAACAGAAAGCGCCTGGCTATGGATGCCTACCACCGTGCCAGACAGAAGGCCCCTGACGCAGATTCGGAAACCCTGGCCCATTTGGTGGAACAAGAAAATTTGAAACTACAGCACAAGAGCCGAGCGTTTTATCGGATTGAGGCGACCCGCAAAATGACAGGCAGTGGTAGCGTTCTGCGGTCGAAAGAAGGCAAACAACATAGTCAGGTTCCCAACGGCCCCAAGCCTCTCACCACCACAGAGCCGATCGAAATGAAGGAGATAGCTGAAGAGCCAGAGATTGCTGGGTGTCGTGTTTACTTCCATCCTGCTGAGTATACCGTCGTCGAGAGCTGTGGAAGGGTCTACTTGACCCTCGTCAGGGTTGGCCAGGACCTTTTCAATACCGTGTATGTAGACTACAAGACAGAAGAGGGGACAGCTAATGAATATGAAGATTATGAACCCGTGGACACAACCGTCTGCTTCAAGCCAGGAGAGACAAGCAAGATTCTCTCTATTGGAGTGGTAAGCAGTATTTACCCAACACCCTCCTTTTCTTATCAGAAATTAGGCTCAATCTTTGCATTATAGTTTCTTAACTTTCAGCCCAACTATGGTACGAAAAGTTATTTGCTAGTTTAGTTTCTTTAATCCAGAAGGTATTTTTCTTAATTTCGTTTTGATATGAAAACACAAGGTTTCATCCCATGATATCTCACCCCTAAGCAAATTATTCATGGAATATTACTTACAGGGGTAAGAAATGCAATTATAGACAAATGAACCATTTTTGACATCCTTTCTTGTAAATAAACCGTAAAATGTTGCTTACCCTTTTTTATCAAATCACAATCTCTTTAGTTTTGAAGAGATTGCCCTGTGGTTTCTTTAAAACGGTTTCTTACAATTAATTTCTTACAAAAAACGAGTATACAATAAAAACGCCCGATGAGGAAACGCCCTATAGGAATCAAAACAGTTTATTTTAGCATGGCTCAATATTGAAAAAAGATTCAAAAATATTGATTTAAAAAAAATGAAACGTTAAAGTATGATTGAGACAGCAGTTTACCTAACCCAATTCAAAGTTGAAGTGTAGTTAAATGGTACATCTCCTTTGATAGGCGGTAAAGACCAATATAGAATAACGTATTTTATGTGATCAGGATGAAATGATATGGTCTATAACACGTGAGTATAGATATCTATAAAGATGAAATCGGAGAAGGTTCTTTGAGTAGACTCACGCCTTCTAGCATCTACTGTTCTTAAAATAGATTTCTCCTTAGTTAGAAATTCTTAGTAAAGAGATTTGGGATTTCCCAAGCACATGATAAGCACGTGGATCAACCTTACAAGAAGGGCCAAAGTATCCATCAAGACAGCTTCTAAGCGTCTGTCTGTTTCTCTAATTCTTATGTTATATCAATCGATAAGAACTTTCCAGCTATCTATAGGAACGACGCAACATGTTTTTTAACATTGAATCAAGTTTAACAACAAAGATGTTAGAAAGGTAGATGAGAAATAAACTTTTCATCTCAATCAAATTTCAGATCCAGTCCTCGTTCATATCATCTTTGATCCCAAATCTTATGATGTTGCGTGTGCCGTGGCGTGCCTCTCTAAACTGTGGCTGCCTTGAGAGTCTGGCAGCGTGGGCTCAAAACCTAACCCTAAGAGGCAATGTCAGTGGCTGTCTAGTGGGCAGTTGTTTTCAAATATAAATTTCATTTGCAGAAATAGAAGCCTTAAACATGATGGGACCTTATTTACTGCTCAGTGATGTAGTCCATGCTACCGTACCCTTTTTAAATGAAGCCTCTTGTGGACTTTCGTATGCTAGAACTTGTTTAATACCTAATTGATGTTTCTTGCAAAGTTTTCTTAATCCAAGTATGTAAGCTGAATTAGCCTTCCTTCGGCTTTTTGAGCTATCAAGAGGCAAGTTAAACGGGAATTCAAGGCCTATAATGTACAAAATCATAAATTTGCATCATTTTGTTTGCAAGAATTCTTAAATAAGACACGAGTCTTACAGACAAATTTCGCAGATGTTTTACTCTATTGTATAGTTTTCAATAGCAACCGAACCCTGGAACCAGGCCCCTAGCCTTTCAGATATTCTAGACGTACAGCGGCTGTTTAGATTTTGAAAAGGAGACAGTGCCTCTCTATATTTGTATGCACTTATTTTTTATAAGAAACTATAATACTAGAGTTCCTTAGTACCAGAGTTTCATGATACCATAGTGTACCAGCGAATCAGAGGACCAGAATTTCTTAGCTTTCATTCCAATGATAGTACGAAAAGTGCCTTAACAAGCTTCTTAACCCTAAATTCTTTTTTGTCCTTACTTAATGCTCATACGATAAACTCGAGGTTTCAATTTATTAAATAAACCGTAAACGAGTTATTTCAGTAAGAGTAAAAAATGGGATGAGATACGCTTGAATGATGTGCCAATAGAATACACTGAAAATTCTAATATCCTTACCAGTTAAAGCAACATCAAATCTCTTCCAACCACACTCTTACCAAAGCCTCTTTAGTTTCCAATGTCTGGCCCTACAGTTTCTTTGAAACAGTCTTTCGTGGGAAAATGATTGTATCCCATTTGGCTCCAATACATCTCTCTCACAATTATGCTAGCTCTTTGAAATTTACTTGCTCTCCTAAGAATTATGCTAGCTTTTATTAACACCGTTAGCCTCAATATGATTTGCAGCTAAATCCTAAACTGTGTATTTCTTCTAACGAGTGAACAGCTCTGTAAGTTTGAAAAACGCTTTAGATTTTAGCAAAACATCATGTCGAGGCTGAGGTGGTGTGCAGTACATCAAATCGCCCTAGTTCAGTCTTCATTGCATACTGCTATATTCATGTATATTTCAAATGTGCTTAATTCTAATTGTTTTGGAATAGGTTGACGATGACATATTCGAGCTGGACGAGCATTTCTTCGTGAAGCTGACTGGCATAAGAATCGTCGATGACGACGGCGTGGAGAAGGAGAGCCCAGAGGCGTCCATCGGTGACCCAGACACAGCAGTCATAACCATTCTCGACGATGACTACCCCGGAGTGTTCACGTTTGAGCAGGAGGACTACGAGGTTATGGAGACGGTAGGAAATGTTTCGATCAAGGTGATCCGGCTGCTGGGTGCACGGTCCGTTGTCAGAGTCCCGTACCACACGGTCGAAGGCTCTGCCAAAGGTGGAGGCGAAGATTACGAGGATATAGCAGGGGAAATCGAATTCAGGGATGAAGAAACAAAGTGAGTATCAATCTATTCTATTTTGCTTTGTCTCTGTCGTGTGCATGGGTGGTGCTATCCCGAAGTAGTGTAATCGACTAAAAGAAGCAGAAACTCGGTTCGAGAGGCCCAAATCTCTGAGACCTTCAGATGGCTAATACTCGGCCTAAAGTGGGATGGACACGTCTACACCGTCTTATGTTGTGGTTTTGGCTTTGTTAGAGCTTCATGAGTACACAGACGCACACAAATGTGTAATTTCCATTGAGAATGTTTTCCCTGTTTCCCTCACTCGAAATTTATATTATCTGGGTAATTTAGGACTTGTGTGCCATCATTCTAGGGCCTGGAAGAGATAGCACTCAGTTAAAAACGCTTGCTATCTACTAGGAGCCCCAGGGCCATCCCCTTTTTACTAGTATGACTGACAAGCACGATTTGCTGTCTTTTACATGACTGAAATATCACTATAGCCTTGTGAGATAGCTAGTTTCGCCCCTGAATAACTTTACATCAAGATCTCATTACATATTCACTGTTTTGGCTAACCTGCTCAACAAATAAAGTTAAATTAGGCTTGTCTTTTATATGAAATTAAACTTTGTCCGGGGGATAATAAGAAAAATTATCGTTTTACACTTTTTTTATAAGAGTACTTATAGGCAATAAGGAAATTGAGCCTTGATATACATATAGCTACTATTGATTCTCTGTTCTTGTAAGACTGGCGCTCTAAATAGAACCATTATTTTCAATACGCGAACATGTTACCGTACGTGAAAGTTTCAAGGCTTGCGTCACTTGCGCTGTATTGGAAAAGCTTTAGGTAAACGGATCTGATTGGTTCTTTCGTTCTAAAGCGTACAACACACGTGTTTTTTCATTCTAAAGAATACAAGACAAATTGAAAGCTCACTGCTTCAGATAATACCAAAAAGCCTTCTCGTGGATTACCTTATATGTGAGGGTCCAACAAAAGGTGCTATATGACCCCATAAGCAACTTTGGTAAAACTGTTTCTGTTGTAGTGGTCCTAAAATGCCAAGCTGTGTATCATTTCGATGCAACCATTATGTAGCTATATATTTCTAGCCGAAAAAACTCACATGTTGGTTAAGGGTTTACAAATGTAAAAACAGATAAAATGGCAAATGGTTTTGATAAATATTGCTATGCCCTGGGCGCCCGAGGGCCCTAGTTGCGCAGTAGGTAGCGCACTGGAGTGTTGACGTCGTTGGTTCGAGTCCTAGTGCAGTCATTGTCACTCACACAAATCATCTCAATTTATTTTGATAAGTTGGAACACAGTTATGGTAAATTGCAAACAGTTTTAAAGCGAAAGTTAAGTAAACCTGGATAAACTCGTAGAATGCTGGCTGTTTGTTGCACCAGGGAGCTCTCCATTAGGAAAGCTAACCCCCGGGTATTGGGAGGCAGGAGGCAGATGCTGCTGAGCAGCTTAAAGTGATGAATAGTTTCTATTGTACACTCGCATGATTCTTTCATTTGTATAAGTATTCAACTAGACTGGGACCACCAAGGTATTGTCCTTCATTTTCTTTCTTTCTCTTTGAAATTTTCTCAACATGTTTAGAGCTAAGTGGCATCAAAATAGAAAATAAATCGAGTAATTGTGTACCAAAGTCAGAAAAGCTTTCAAATCACCTCCTGTTTGATTCCTTCTTCACTTGAGTACTCTCATAGAGATTTATCAAATGACGTAGGTGCAACAAAGAACACAGGAGAACCAGGGATCATACCAGAGATTACTCTAACAATGATTCCCAGCCCCACAAATAACTATAATGATCATGACAAATATTCGCTTACTGACAAAATACGGTAATCTCAGGGTGCTCTCCGGGGATCCCAGTTCCGTGAAAGGAGTTCAAATCTGCGTTACAACAAGCATTGCGTCATGCAGCAAGTGTTATTCTCATCCAAGTTTAAATGACATAAGAGCTAATAAACGTGTTCTTCGGGCCTCAGATCTAAGATCTGTTTGTCATTATTGATCATAAATCACAGTTAAGCTATGCACTACTTCAACTATCCTTCGACTGCGTAGTTCAAACATTTAAGATCATTAAAGAACAGCAAGTTATTAAAAATCAGCTTTATAGCGAACTTTTCATTTGCATTTGCGCGCTTTTAAATCGTGAATTCAGAATTTTAGCGATTTCACGACCGGCTTACTGTTACACCGAGGCTGAACTAGTCAATCAGTTTTTTCTCGCCGTTTTTCTACACCAAGTTTGTCAATGTTCACAGCCTCATAGCACGATGATACTGTGGGGTATGGGAGTTTTAACGTTGAGACGATGTTTTTATTATAAATTCATGACTTGTAGTCTACACCTATTGTCAATAAATAAAGCGAGGAAAGCTGTATATTAATGTATAGTATTATTCAGTTTTTGCAAAAGTAGATAGCAATCGTTAGCTTTGGGAAGCGTAAGCAGTATTGGCTATAATTAGCTGGTCTTTGTCAATATCAATAGACATGTGTAGTATTACATAGTATTCGCAATAAGAAGAGTTTTCTAGTTATTGCTAGTATTTGAAGTATTGCACGGCTGAAAGAGGTTTGGGAGGGATGAATTATTATTCGAAACGGCTGCTGGTGTACATAAACCAAGAGTTGAATATTTTCTTTCCGTCCCCGGTACCTTTCAACTACTTGCACGGCAAACAAATATGCTGCAAGATGGTCTGAGAATTTATGAAATACGATTCTATAGCTGCTGTAAAATTCAGAACTTTTTGTGAGGTATTTGATGAGAGATCTGGAAGGCTGAGTGTAGCAATTGGTGATATATCAGGTATCGGATTGCCTGAGGGCCCTGGGTGGTAGCACCCCATAGCACTAGTCTAGAGGTTGTGGATTCGAGTCCTATTCGGATCATTTTCGAACAAACAAATTTTTTCGATTGAGATATCGTTGTTGAAGACTCTCAGTCAAGATGGAGGATTATCTTACTCAAACTTCTCTTTGGCTCCATTGACTTCCATAAAATGAAGGAAAACTGTGTAGATTCATTAGATTTTATCCTTACTTGCCGTCTATTGCTAAATGCATTCATATATTTGCATGACCACAAGTCAAGAATTACACTAGCCGTGGTTTTTGCATAGCAGAAACCAATTGTTGTGACCGCAAAGCATCGATGTTGACTAGCTTTAAACTGCTTGGGGAGAGAAACTTCTTGCGAGCATGACATTCTCGCTAGCTCGCGTGTTGAAATTAAATTGATCTTCATGAATTGAAGCTTGTACAGGTGTTTGCGAACACAACACGCTAGAGTCTGGCAATCTTCAACAATTATGTTTAATTCATGGCCAGTTTTGTCCGAACAACTTACAACTGTAAACTTAGGTTTGTCTCAGGCTATAGATTCTTGTGGCTTCGGCTATCGTCTTGATGTATTGAAAACAACCAACTCTTTTTATAAACATTCCTTTTAAATATTAATGATCTGAAACCACATTCGAATCTCTTTTCAGGGGTTCAAGTAGCGTTTTCTGTTTTTTGAAGGAGGAAGAATAGGATACGATTAAAAAGGATTGTCGGAGATACTATTGGAGATGTTTATATTCTCGTTGGTCCACCCAACCGATCTAGTGGTGCTTGACTCACTTTTCGTACTGCTAGTTTACTAATTCATGAATTTTGAAGGGTTTGGAAGGGAAATCTCCCCAAGGCCTTGTGTGATGAATGTTGCAGTAGGGGCTTTTAGTTCACCAATCCAAACCTTTTTCGAAAAATTAAGTTTCAAAAACACTATACACCTACAAACGTGATTGAAGGAAGATTCTAACCAAAATGCAGTTTTGTTAATCGATGCAGAAATTCTTCAAAAGTATGCTGGAACGATTTGTATACAACGACATTCTTCTTTTTTATGGTTCATGCATCCTACTAGAGGATGTATGTTGATTTGATTTGTGAGAATAGTAGTTACTCGAGTAGGATTCGAACCCTGATTTGGCCAAGTTGATTTCATTTCAGGTATGCATTGTGTTAGAATAAGGATTGGGAAAGGCCGAGAGAAAATACTTCAGGCTTTAATGAAGGATAAGTCGTTTTAGCAACTCTGATAATGAGGCTAAGACAGATTTGGAATTTTTTTTGCAAAGTAATACTGCATTACTCAACTCGAGGTGAATATATCTAGGGAGGATGTGATTATTTTGATAAAGGAAAGATGGGAATAATTTTTGAAAAGCATTCTGGAATGGGTAGCATTTATACTGGTGTAACATCTGGTGGTAATGATGTATTTTAACGAATGGCATTATGGGATGCTGAAGCAATATGAGTACATATTGAATGCATGAATGTTACTAAATTGTTTGATTACCTGCAAAGGAAGACATATCTAGCTTCTGTTTCAGTGATAACCAGTATGTCTAGGGATAAAATGGTTTTGTACAATTATGCATGATAACAGGATGCAGTGATGATATGATTGAGTTACAGTTTTGGATAATGCAGACAAACTTTATGTCACTACTAGAGTGGCCTATTTATTTTTACCAATAATGCCTTTTCAAGTAATTTAAGACAAAAGAGTTTGAAAATCTGCCTATACTTGGATGTGTTCCTTCCCTTGTGAAGCATCAAATTTATTCCTAGAGTAGGAAGCTCCGTTAGATATCTTCATTGTTGAAAGGGGATGTTGTGAAATATCTTCTGTTGAAGCTTCATCGAAGCAGCTGCACTTGTTTCGTGAGAGGCCCTCAGACCGACACAAAATCAACGATAATTACTAACGGACACTGCTCAAACCTGCAAAATCTATCAAAATATGTAACGTTTAATACTCCTTAAATTTAGATATGAACGGGAGACCCTACTAGAGCCTATATGCCAACATCCTGTACATGTGTCATAGCACAGAATAACAACAGAGTGTGTTTAAACTTTTATAGAAGATCAATGTCTTTAATAATCTAGATGGAGTGCGTCAGGTTGTTAAACATCAACAATACAGCAGGTTTTCCATTCAATACGACACGAAACATGCGCCTTATCTCCGATATACGCAATTATGTCCACACTGCTGGATGTTTTCACAAAGAAAAGGATCTTTGAGATTTCTGATCATTTTATTAATTTTTTATTAGCAATTTCAACACAGCTTTTGAAATCGAGAAGAACAATGCGGATCGCCATACAAAAGGGCGTATCGATTTATGGCAGGGGGTCCAAAATGTGTTCCTGCGCTTAGTGTTATAAAATTTTAAATTGATGTGCGGAACACATGCTGAAAGGGCAATGCCGATGACAAATATCAATACTTTGCTTCAAACTTGGCAAATTGAACCCCTTTTAGCCGTAAAGCTCTTGTCAGTCGTGGGCTTCAGCCTTCGTCTCCCCCTCCATTGCTAAATACCAAAGTTGTCGAAGAAGATATCCTATGTTATTCGATCAGGTTAGGCAGGGGTATTATAGGGATCCCAGCTCAGAGCTTTCAAGGCTTCTAAATTGTTAGGAAGACATTGTTGGGACTTGTAAGTACATCAGGCCTTTTAAGCGCTCTCTCCGACTCTTAAGAACCGATACCTCTCGGCAGCCCTGCTGGGTGGTAAGGGGATGATATCAAACTAGCTTTCAGATCATTGCATACGAAGGTTTTTAGGGATCAGATCGTCGATAGGGACAATGGTTTAAACCCCTTCTCAAATAAGCTACACACTCCCCCTTTCCATTCAGGGATTAAGAGCATCTCAAACTTGGGGGGCACAACAATATAAGGGCTCTTTTGATTAATACTAAGGGGCACTTTCTGAAAAAAAAGAGCATTTCATTGTGTTTTGCAACGTCTTGTCGGGATACTTTCCCCGATGCCCCCTCAGTTTCTACTTTTCTACGCCGTTGCCTCTTTATCAAAGTCTTAATGACTGGTAATTTTACCATCAATTGGAATTTTGGGTATTTCTTCCTGCTTAATGTTTCATAATTTACAATAAAATGTAGCTCTTTTTTTTTCTTTCGTGGCCTCGAGCACCTCAACATCGAGAATTCCCCAATAATGCAAAAAAATCTCAATTTCACGCACAATGATCAGATAAGGCTGCAAGGGTGCTGCATGAACTTTATCTAATTATACATCAACACCAACCGCACGCATCTATTATACTTTGGTATGGACCCACAATGAATACATTTGAAACGAGGGTAGGGCAGAGGTATCTTGGGAAAAATACAAGCCGGGTCTATACTGCACCCCATTATCATAAACAGTTTGTCAACCCAGTGGGATACTCATTATGCTTTGTGAGGGAGTTGATCAAGTCAGGAAATTTTCTTAGAAACTAAAATATGTTGACTTAATTTTGCGAATATTCAAAATATATGAACTAAATGAAAATGATTATCTGCTCTTTTTGAAAATACCAGACCCTAGATATCATCAGACTGGCCGTCAATTTCCAACACCAAAGTTTTTTTCATTCTGTTAAACATCAGATCCCAAATGTATATTCTTTTTTAAATTTTAGACCCTAAACATGTTCATGATCATCCTTGTCCTGAAATTTCACGAGCACTCTTTTGGGTTTGGCAACCAAAGTTTGAGATGCCATATGCAAAACATATTTCATGCTTTCAGGCAGAAATTCATCTAGACTCTCATGTAACACAATGTAATCATCTAAACTCTTATGCACTTAATTTCATGTAAGCACAATAGGTAAGGCCTCCTCAACTGGGAGTGATTTGATCCTGTTAAACAAAGTCAGGGGCTCTGTTTGATGTAATAAGATTGATTACTGTAGCTAAGCAACAGCAGCTTCAATCCCAGAATTCAGATATCGCCTGATATCGGCCGGTGCTGTTAGCGTCCATTGTAATACGAAATCGATGTAAGGTCTTGAATTCGCAAAATCTAATTAGTTTTCTTTTTGTGACTGAAATTTGATTGTGTAGCCTATTTCGTGCTTGAAAACGAAAAACAATCGTAATTAAAGATAGCAGTCGCTTCTAGAACATAACTAATTTAAGGAAGACAATGAAAAGGTGCTTTCTGCAAACACAGCAATCACTACGAAGAGAGGTATGCCAGTGTTCTCGGGCAAGACACCTGTTTCAATCGTCTTCTCTTAATTTTCCTACTCGTTTTTGTATGTTGTGTTTTCTTTTCTCGATAAATAGCTGCTTTCTGCGCTCGTTCTCAGGCTCGTAAGTTTTGTTGCTGCTGCTATTGATTTTGTTGTTGCTGCAGTTTGCGTTGCTGTTGTTTCGTTCTGTTGTTGTTGCTATCATTGCTATTACTGTTGCGGATTACACTGCTCGTAGTGCTGTATTCAAAGATGTATTCTTACTCACTTACTGCGCTGTTACCGAATCGATTCCGAATTCAGACTTCTCTCTCAACTACAACATCAATTAGATGAATAGGCCGGCATTTCAATCTAAGTTCAGTTAGGGGAGCAGTTAAAACACCTCTCTTTAGGTTAAGAATAGATGGTAATAAACCCGTATTGTGCGATATTAAATGCACCTAAGCAACCATTTAGCAATGAAAGAGAGTTTTTCGAATGATTTGCCCAAGTTAACATCCTATTGATTCTTGGCTGTCTTGGCCAAAAACAAATGTTTTCCAAACTATACCAATCACTCACCTCCTGGTTAGCCAAGTTAGATCCACCTATCCGTAAAACGCTGACAACGCCCTTTCTGATTTCTGTCCTATGCATCCTAGCAAAAAACTGTAAAACTATTTTTGTCATTTTTTACACGAATTACAAATTCAATTTTCTCTAAGAAAGTAAGCCTCCTTTTAGATTATACTATGAATCCTTACCAATGGGTGCATCTTTGAAACTTTAAAATTCATATGGAATTTTGGCTTACTAAAGTAGTAAGTCTCTATTAAGGATCTTTTCTGCCATGCAGCGACATCTAAAACAAATGAAACGAGCTTCTAGTAACTTTCATTTTCAAATAACCTAGGTACAAGAGCGTAAAGAGAGGGAGTATGTTCGTTGCCAATTCAATGAGCCCATTTTCCATTTTTTCAGCCCCTTTCTCGAGACTCTTGTATCTTTAGTCGCTTTTTGAGCAGAATCGACGATGCTCTTCGTTCATGATAAGCTCCGAAGTGAAATTATCTGGGAAAAATTAATCATTTAGAGCTGCTGATATATTCGGTTAATTTTAGGGGCTATATTTCTAGGTTGTAGTTTCGAATTCTTTTCCTAAATACATATGTAATATGCTTAAAACTTCACATTTTTGGAGATTCACCCAACCACCTGACTTGCAAGATGATGTATAATTTTGATGTTTAAGTACATATGTAATGTTTTCTTAATACGCTGTTATGTTCAAGGCATTACCTAATTCATTTAACTGCCTTATCATTAGTTGCACTTCGTTTTCTCCCAAATTTCTGACCTTTGCAATCTATCTTTGGGAGGCATGCCCCCCCCAGCTTCCCCTTGGATCGGCGCCTGTGTATCATTTGTAAACCTTATGGATAAAGAGAATTTATATCTTGTGTGGGAAAAGCAGGAAAAATGGAATGGGGCCTCGGATATTTTTTGCTAAACATTTGAACACACCCTAAAGATCAATACTGCACATTTTCAAAGTCAATACCGCACATTTTTAGCTCGATGCAACAAACACAAGGTGTATAATACTGTGCACTAAGATAGGACCTGCCCCAGCCTTCTGTGGCCAAAGATTGCGGCTGGCAACAACAAGGCTAAAAGCCAACATGAGTATGGTTGCTTTTAAAATCATATTTTCTTTTCAGCTTTATTTGCCTTTATTTAAAGAAAACACACAAGTCTTAGAATTCAATACTCTCGGCTTATTTCTATATGCTTTCATTGACAAATATCTCTGAAAACATTCTTAGAATCAGTTCTTCTTTGAAACGTGAATACAAATAGAGTTCTTTTCAATGAATATAATTGAATGTCTTAGTTATTTTCTTCTTTATTTGGGATGGATGGATTGTGTAGAGAGATTTCTGGAACTTTTGTGTTAATTCATTTGACAAAAAGCTTCAGTTGTCGAAGAAACGTCAATATTAAATGTTTTAAGGGGGTTGCTCAATTTCACTAGAAATTTACTTATAGCTCCAAAAAATATCTAAACTGTTAAAAAAGCATATTGGCTTTTGTTAAATTCAGCTAGGTGTAAAATGAGATAATACAACTAGAAAATCGAGAAGAACGTTTCATAGGTGCTTCTCACCCAGGGATACTATGGAAAGTTCCCTCGTCCTGCGCAGCTTCCTCCGCAGAAGTCCCATAATCATCATCATCATCATCATCAACATCATGGTCGTCAATTTATTTATAGTGCGCTAAGGCTTGAAGAAATAGCGTTTCTAAAACTGATAAAGGACTACTTCAATATTTTGAATTTACAAGATGAAATTGAAGTTTTGAATTGGTCAAAATTCTTACCTATCAGATTACACAGAGATAAGATGCACCAAAGCAGAGAAACGTTATCCTGTCAGAAACCTAATTTATGAGATGTATATTTTGCACAGCATCCAGTTACCTTTTGCATCCTTCCTATTTCTGACAAACTTTTGAAGTTATCATTCAACTATCTACTAAGTCTGCGGGAATCTTAAAAAGTGGTCACTTTCGAAAATATATTCAATTTAGGTAATTTTTTTGAGCTCTTCTCTAGTACTCTGTAGTGCTTATAAACGTTCTTCACCTCTCGTTCATGTGTCGTTCATCTCACATTATGACCATATAGCTTTATAGACCTATGTGAACAAATCAATTTTCCATGGGAACTGGGAACGAAGTTAAATAAATTATTTCAGGGCCTGATGTTGGGGAATTAGTTACTTTAGCAACACAAGATTCACTGGCATTGCACACAGGTTGGGCAAGATTGGAATGCACACAGTTGAACACACATTTGGCAAAGAAAAATACGATCAGCTTCCTTTGTTGTGGATTTTTCCCCACGGGCGCCATTTGGTTGTCGAGAAGGATTTCATTAAATTAACGCATATGCATGAATGTTTTGCACTCCAACTCAAATCGGTGTGACACCATCATGTAAACGCAACGCAAATTAGTAGATCTTGGTGAAATTCCTCTGACTTTCATTTCAGGTCTCATGTAAACGTACTCTTAGACATTAGACATTTAGACATTGAAATTTAGGATTGTAAGGAAAACGGAACCACAACACAGCTTGATAACTGAAGCTTTGCGTCTGAATCTTATCAGAGTTAAAGTCTGAGAGAGAACGAAAATGTAGGCGGAGGGAGAATGAAAATGAAAACTTACGAGTTTTCATACCAAGAGATTGAAGAGATGAAAATTGGCAAATTGTAGTTATGATTTACTATGGTTTTGATATTAGACATGCGAACAGCATATTGAAGGACAGCACTGGGAAAATAATCAGAATCTAAAGTGGCTAGTGGCAAACGATAATATGAGCAGATACCTCGGTATCAACAAAAGCAGCGACACCGGCATTAAGTTTAGAAATAGATCAACAAAGATAGCTGCAAGTTATTGCGTCTTTGCGCTCCCTTTTCGTGCCCTTACACAATCCCCTTACTTTAATCCATGCGTTGTTCGAGTAAGGCTAATCACGGATCACTCGAGCAAACTTTAGCTTAAAATGGCTTTATCATACTGTAAGCCAATGCTTTATTTCCTAATCTTTATTAATACTTTAATTCATTTTTTTATACATTTAGTTTCTTTGTTGTCATTTGATGGCCTTAGAATCGTAAGATTTAATATCAGAATTCTCCCTTTTAATCGGCAAAATTCGTGCGCTGATCTTCAAGGGAATTTTCTTTCCGTATATTGACGACAATGCTTTGTACAGCGATTGAATGGGCTAAAAGCAAATTTATCCCTGACTTATCGGTTTAGCCAATTAAGCTGCTTTTAAGTTTGGGGGATTTGAAGAAACTTTGACTTATAGCTGTAATTACACTTTGGAATTCTCTCACACATGTTCAGCTATAACTTAAAGCTATGACATGTTTATTAGCCTGATATTTCAGTTAAAGCCAGCTACTTATATGTATGGTTACTTTACTGTGTGGTAGAAAGCCAACGTATTTCTGATTTTTCAATTTTCAAAGAGATTTATATTCAACGTTCTGGCGAAACTCAATTGGTTTAGTATAATATTAAGATAAATAGTATATGGTTACTTTGTGGCCGAAAACCTCTATACTATATTCATATATCGATGTATATAACCATCTATACTAACTCGAGAATAGAGTGCCTATCCTGGCTATAGTGCTCGATATACCTGAGTATAGAGCAATCATAAAGTAGAATGAACACATTAGAAAACAGGCATGTTCTTCTGTGACTCTGAGTTTCGTGCTTACGCACTCATCAGACAGACTATACAAAGACATCAGACAGACTGTACCCTTTGTATAGTCTGTCTGATGAGTGCGTAAGCACGAAACTCAGAGTCACAGAAGAACATGCCTGTTTTCTGATGTGTTCATTCTACTCTACTTAACCATCTATACTATATACTTAGACGAATCCAAAATTTAACGTTTCGATTTCATCTTCATCAGTCTTCACTATTCTAATGTCCAAAAAATAGGGTTACTAGGAGATAAACTCAAACAAGGACATTCTTAATAAAATGACGGTTGAACTAAAAATAAAACAAAGGTTTGGCTGAGAAAGTAGAGAGAAGTTAGCAAGTTCAGAAATGTGACAAATTTGAAATTGGGAAATGTGGTTTATCCTATATACTTTTATGCCTTCGTATATTTACATATTGATATTTCTAAACTTTAGCTCTCCCAAAGATTTCTATTCTAATGCCCTGAAAAAAGTGAAAGTAAATTTGGTTAGCCCTATATTTTAGACAAATGTTCAGTTACTTACTTTTGAAGGCCACTGTTTAGCAGCTACTTAGATTACTGAAGATCAAAATGTTTAGGTGACTTTCAGGGATTAAGAAAAAGTGCACTTGCTTAATTGAATCATAAAATATTTCACGACCTTTACCATACCAATATTCTTTATTCGATGCTTCATTTTCTTTATAAAGCCTTACATCTGGAAGAAGCGTAGGTAAAGCATGAAAATAACTAGGTGTGCTCATATGTTTTGTTTTCGTGCACCTGTCAAGAAACTTCTGTATTGTGGATTACATGTTAGAGCTGCTATTTTCTCTTTCGTTTTATAGCTTTGAGAGTGTTTCAGTATGGTGTATTGGTTGATTTTTCATTTTGGACTTTTGCTTTATAATTGCGCTTGATAATTGTGGGCCGCCGTATGACCTGGAAACTCAACCCTGAATGCCTGGAATACACCACAATATACTGATTCCTTTTTAAATCTATTTCCTCCTAAGAATGTTGTAAGAGATTTCAAGAAAGTGTTTGTTTATTGGTCTATGAGGCTGTAGACTGCTCGAGATTCAAAAATCATACCAACTCATTCGTTGCCACAATCATTTGAACTCGCTCATTTTATTTTCAGCAAAACGATAGATATTCCAATCATCGACCGTGAAGAATACGAGAAAAGGCGCTCCTTCCAGATAGTCATTTCAGAACCCAAGTTAGTCTTTGCCGAGTCTCAAGCCCATATTCCAGATTTGAGAGATGTGAAAGACATGGAGATGAAGAAAATCATCGAGGCTGGCAAACCCACACTAGGTAAGAAAAGCTTTTGCCCTACCTTTGTTCCTCTACCGTAGCAAAAGTAGGTTCAGTTTTTACAGTCTTAAAGCCCTCCCGCACGACTCCAATCTTTCTATTCACGATTTCATCAATCATGTGTTGGAGGTTCTTTAAGAAGAATTGCTTGATTGTAAGCACCTCTTCACGATTCAAGGGCCATCAGTATTTAACATCAACTGAAGACATTTGACGATTTTTGATAATGATAATTCTCAATGCAATAATGTTCAATCGTTTTTCATGATGTTTGATACGCATAATGATATAAATTTGTCTTAGTCCCGATAGTTTTTTAGGTGTGCCTTCCTTGTAATACCCAGCCCACAACGCCCATCTGGCAGACATCTTCTTTTTAACTTAGATTTCTCTCTTAGCACCATCTGAAAAAGAATGAGCAGAGAAGTAATTGATTGAAGATTCTGATTTATTATCAATTTTTTCAGTCAAATGGGAGCAATTTTTAGACAATGTGTGCAAGATTTACTGCCGAGAGTAATAATAAATTGGTGAATTTCGATTAGAGATTGGTTTTCCGTGTGAATGACAATGGCATTTCTTCAAAATTCAGTTTCTTGTAATAAATTGATAAAAACTTCACATCCTTAAGGTTTCATGAAAGTCTCCCGTGAGAAAAAGTATTTGCTTTTGACTCCCTGTGACAAATAGTTGTGTGGTCATAGGAAAAATAAAACCCTTCTTTTGCTATTTATAAAATGCCAATGATTTCTAGTTCATTTTTAGGAGCCCAAAAGTCAATTGGCACTTTAGGGCTACAATTTATTCATGAATTGATACCAAATGTAATACATTATATAAGCATTTGGCCAAAAATACAGAAGACTATTTTATACGCCAGCTATCTTATGAAATTTAGAAATATTGGAATCTGCCTACATCAGAATCATAAATGCAATATTTTGTAGACAGACAGAGGAATTTTGTTTTTTTACCAGTGCTCTTTAGATTGTTATTTTTGCTCGTTCTACTGGATGGCAGATGGTGCAAGGCTGTTTCTGCTTCAACCTATTGTAATTATCTACCTCTTTTTTCGGTTGCTAGTTTAGATCTAAAGTAGCAATTATTTAGGTTTGAATTTCTTTCTCTTTCGCTTTCATTCCGATGAGATAGTACTCTGTTGAGTGTTAGAAGAAAGGCTTTCGTAATTATCATGTTTCTCTAGGATTTTTCTCGCAATCCTGAAATCGATTTTACATTCACTTATCCTGCTTGTCTCTAATTAAGGTGACATAAAAACGGTCGACATCAAGATCACAGAATGTAGAGAATTCAAAAACACAATCGACAAAATGCTGAAAAAGACCAATCTGGCATTGCTGCTTGGCACGAGCTCCTGGCGCGACCAGTTCAGCGAGGCCGTCACCGTCTCTGCGGGCGACGACGACGACGAAGAGGCACAACCTTCTTACATGGATTACGTCATGCACTACATCACGTTGTTCTGGAAAATTCTATTCGCTTTCGTCCCTCCGACTGACATGCAGGGCGGATGGGCCTGTTTCACCGTTGCCATTTCCATGATTGGTATTCTAACTGCTCTTACTGGTGATCTCGCCTCCCACTTCGGCTGTACAGTTGGATTGGCCGACAGCGTTGTTGCTATATCATTTGTTGCCTTGGGGACAAGTTTACCTGGTAAGTTTATCAAGTTTATTGACATACATGCATACATACATACATTCTTTATTTGATTTGGTAGGCCTGTACTGGTAGCCTTTTCGAGCCGATGTTGACCTGCCATAAAAGACTTACAATAAATAGTGTGTCTATTCTTGTTGAGGATTCAAACACACATGTTTGGTGCATACACAACAAACATATACAAAATTCCTTTGCGCGCATTTTTCTCTAGAAAGGAACAAAAGTTTTGTATAGAAAGAACCCATGCGTACACGCAACCCTTACACTTGCATGTATATGTCTCTTGGTCTACACATAGTTTTGTACAGTTTGGAAACAATCTATATAGCTACACGTGCTTTTTTTATTGAGCGAGGCTCAAACAGGGCATTGGAATCACTGAAATGAAAACAGGTTGATTCAAGCATCGAATATTGAGTCCCTATAGCTAGGCTTGGATTTGAACTGACGTGTACGGAGCTGTTTATAGGCCTACACTTGTTTGGGGGGAAGCATGTAGCTACATATGCTTTTTCTTATGGTAGTGCGTGACTATACGAATCGGCCATGAAACCATAAACGCTGCAGGGAACAAGATTTATAATAGGCAAAGAACTATCATTGCATTGGATAGGATGGCTCAAACCAATAATATTGATAGCATGCCTGCACACATTAATGCTCGTGTCTTAGCGGCGACAAACATTAAGAAATCGATTAAAGTTATATGCCTATAACACTCCTTACTGATTGTTTTTTGAAAACTCAATTTTGGAACTTGTTGTTTTGCATTGCTCATATCAAGTTGCGAGACTGTACATGGAAAGGAAAATGTTTCATTTAACAAAACTTTAACAAAACCGACTATTACAGTGGATATGAATTCTCTTGTGTATTATCTTAGGAAGTTTCAACCCCTTAACCTACCCTTTTTGAAACACCCCATTCATGATGAGAACAAGAGAACCTACCGTGCCTATCTGACTTTCAATATTATTGCAACCACCACAACCGATGGTCTACTTCAGAAACAGTGTTAACAATCTAGATTTTCCTTGAATAGAAGGATTTCCTTTAATCAGAGCACTCACAGAAAAATATAGTTGCAAATATGCAAAGGAAGACATTGACTCGCAGTATGCCTAGAGTTGAAGTTGAAAAGTACCACAAGGCTCAACCGACTGGCTTTAGCAAACTGGATATTTGCAGAGAGTCGTAAGTTAAACGAATAAGTGTGACTTAAGTGTGAAAGTTTCTCATTCGCGTGTTTCTCTAAAGCTTTTTCCTAGCTTTGAACCTCGAAAGTCTATACCAAATTGGACGGACTTCATCACATAAGCAATATAGATATCCCATATATACGACCTTACCAATACCTCGATGATAATTCATTTTCACGCTAATTGTTCCATAAAAATATTCATTAACCACTTGTCAAGCTATATGTAAATTAATATTATGAAAGCTTGATTGATTGGTTTCTCTTTGATCTAACATGCTTAATATATTACCAATTTGTTTTATGACAAAGAATTGCAAATCTTGATCAATCATTGCTCATTTTGTCTCAGTCTTACACATTTTGATATATAATTGTATGGCTTGATCAAGATTTATTTCATTAGTCATTTCATTGTTTAATTGGTAATTGCATAATCTTATCAAACATTACTCATTTATACCAATCATTCCTCATTTTTATAAATCAGTGCTCATTTTATCAATCTTTGCTCATTTTCATCAATCATTCCTTTTTTATCAATCATTCATCATTTATATTAATCATTCATCATTTTTATCAATCATTGAACATCTTCATCAATCAATGCTTATTTTCATAAAAAAGTATTCATTTCTATCAATCATTCCTCTTTTTTATAAATCAGTGCTCATTTTATCAATCATTCCTCTTTTTATCAATCATTCATCATTTATATCAATCATTCATCATTTTTATCAATCATTGAACATCTTTATCAATCCATGCTTATTTTCATAAAAAAGTATTCATTTTTATCAATCAATACTAATTTTATCAATTATTGCTCATTTTTGGCATTGCTCATCTTCATCTATTTTTCATCATCATTGCTCATGGCACTGATTAATCGTTAGATATTATGATTGATAACGACATATGACAATAGAGAACTTCTCGTTTCATTAATCATTGCTCATTAATCATTGGTCATTTTCATCAATCATTGCTTATGTTGATCAATTATTGCTCCTTCACTGCATATTTCATTCCATTCCAATATATTCTAATTACACTCGAAATGTTGATCTATCAATGCATATTCTTCAGTGGTAATGATATCTATATCTTGATTCCTTGTTGCTTGTTTTGATCATCTATCAGATTCAAAATGCACATGTAACTGCACTTATTACTCACTAAACATTTTTACTCATTTGTGTATTATGTGATCATACCAGAAATGTTGATTCATCATTGCACGGTATCAGTCTTAATTACACTTTGTTTTTCACTGCTTAAATAATCTGTAATTACTTCACCTTCGTCACGTGATTGCCTTTGCATTAGTTAAGATTTGAAGCTAGTAATGTTTTCTACTCTTTATCAGATACGTTTGCAAGCAAGGTAGCAGCAATCAATGACGACACAGCTGATGCCTCAGTTGGCAACGTAGCAGGCAGTAACGCTGTGAATGTGTTCCTTGGCATTGGTGTAGCATGGTCGATTGCTTCTATCTATCACACTGCAAATGGTGGAACCTTTAAAGTCGAAGGGGGCTCTCTTGGTTTCTCTGTGCTTGTGTTCTGTATTCTTGCCTTGATATGTATTAGCACTATGATGTGGAGGCGCTTCAACAAGAAAATTGGTGCTGAGCTAGGAGGGCCACAGCCTTACAAGAGAGTGACATCGATCTTTTTCATAGGCCTATGGTGCACCTATATTCTACTATCTGGATTGGAGAGCTACTGTCACATCCCCTCCATCTAATATGTTTAGACTGGTGCTAAAAGGATTCGAGCACGTTCTGTCGTGATTTTCTTCTTCCCATTTCAAGAGTTTGATGCTGTGCATAATTCCTCTTTCTTACCAAAACAAAGTACTTAACAATCTTTGATTGCCAAAGAGTTATATGTTGTCTTAACGGTGTGTTTTCGTTTGGTGTTTGGTATTTATTATTCGGTTCGGTGGACTAACAATGCATAATATATAAAGAGTTACGCTGGAGCGGTAGAACTGACTTGCACAGCGCTTCTCTTTAAGTCTTGAATGGTGTGTTCGGATGGCTACAGCTCCACAAAACAGTTGGAAAACTGGAAGGTTTGCAGCCCTATGAATAGGCAAATGTTTCCAATTGCTGTGGGTAATCTAAATTATAATCTGGATTGACAGGATAAATACGTCTGTGTGGTTCACTTGCAATACATGACTCCAGTGTGGTGAGCTTATCTTGCCTCTAACGAGACTAGAACTGTGCATAACAATGTCTCACGAAGGCAAATTTCTTGACAATCTATCTTCAAGATGCCATGCTGTATGAAATGAATGCTTTACCGTTGGCGCATGGCATTTGTCATGTGATTGAAGAGTTACGTATGAAAAGCCAAAGTAGAATAAGAAACAGTGCGTGCTCTTTGTTCATAGTCCTTGTTGGTGTGTTCCAGTTCCTACTGTTGCGGATTGCAAAGAGTGTTATTTCAATGCAGTGTCATCGTCTATTTCATATGCAGTGATGAATGATGCAAAGTCAGAACGACAAAGTCTAGTATAGCACCAGAATCATAGCTTTGCTCGCTACACCCAGTCCCTTCACTCAAGTACCGTTGTTTCGTTGAAATATTTGAAATCTCGGTACTAGATTTAGGCCATGAATTTTTAGAAATTTCATCTCATTTTTTATCCGATTTTAAATCATGAGTTGTGATCAATTACTCAAATAAGTGAACCATTATCAAGCAGCATGTTTCCTCTTAGCAGACCAGGCCTATGCTAGTCGACTTGGTAAACGAGGGGTGACATGCCCTAACATCCTAGCAGACCTATTTGCTTAAGTGAGCTCGATCCAGACTTATTTCTATCCAGTATCGTTGCTCCTTTGCAAACAAGGGCTCTTTTGTCTAGCATTACTAATGTTCTGGTACGATGTACGGACCCTCAGACAAGGATTGGCCAGCCAACAGGCCTCGTTTCGAAAATTTTACGAAAGAGAAAATAGTGTCAATGGCAGTATGACGTTAGCCTTCCTCAACTAGAGGTAGAGCATAAACATCTGCAATAAGTTTTTATTCGAATGAGCGACTCAAAAATTATGTGTTTTCGCCCAGATAAACGATCCAAAAATATTCACAATCTGTAATTTTTCTGAAATTTGAAACTCTAGAAAATCTCTTGAAAATCTGCCTCAAAACTGAACCTTTCATTCCAAAAGATTTCTTTATCGATGTTTCGAACGTATTGCTGCACGCAAAAGGAAATTTGCTTTTCGTCAAAGAAATGTTTTTTGAAGCAAACCAATTAAAATTGTTAATTAATCGTTAATTACGCCTTCTTACAAGCTGCAGTTGAGTGAGGGGCCTGGTCCAGAAAGCAAAGCTACATCTTGTAAGTTTAACGATTTTTTGATCAGATAAAATGCCTGCTCAATCATGCAAATGAGAGCGAGAACAGCATCGGGATGGTGCGCATGATTGATCATGATTTACGCATATTCGTCAAAAACGAGGAATGTGAGATAAAAGACAAATTCCGCTTGACAAACATTTTCTCAGTTTTTTACTTTCGTTAATGCCGTTTGCTTTTAAGTGTGGTGATTGCACAGCTTCTGCTTTGTTTTAACTTTTGAAGTTTCGAGCTCCACGCAGAGATGAAGTAATATATATTGCCTTTAAATGACTCTCGAAATTATTCTTCATATCAAACTTTATCTAGACCAGCAAGGTAATCAAAACACCTGCGGCTTTGCTTTAGAGCTGGGCCTAAATATGGATTTTTAATGAATCGTAGGCCTAACAAGCTGTTTGGATTTTGGTTGTATGTTTGGTTTTATGGATATGAATCTCCTTTTGTTTTCGATAGTAAGATGCAAAAACGATTAAGATCTTAAAGAACTCAATCACTTTGACGTAAGTAAGGAAGGAATAAATCCTTAGTATCAAAAGCTACTTCTTGATAGTGGATGGCTTGATAGCGAGAAATGTCAGAGATGTGGAGAAAAGTGTGATAGTACTAAATTCATAAGGTTGGTATTCTCTTGAAATCATGCTATTCAGAACGTCAAAAAACGTCGGAGAAAACCGTGTAAAAAGGTGTGTACTGCTGATTTTACGGGTTATTGCTCATTTCCAATCGGTTGTAAAATCCAAAAAATTGACATTTTGCATTGAAAAAAGGGAAATTTCAAGCTTTTGAGAAAGCAAGCAGCGGTTTCCATATTTGTTAGCCTACCAGCGAAAATTCAAAGAAGAATTAATGGTCTTTATGTGTTTCTGGTGTACATCTCTATTCTAAAGTTACGTACCGATCAAAAGTTGATGTCATTTCGTTTAACAATTGGACAGTAATGTGAAAATTCCAAGAGGGAGACTCTTCTACCGCTAGATTCCTTCCTGTTAATCCATCTTAAGTATAATTGTTGACATAAATTTGCAGAGGCGGTGCCAGCTCTGAAAAGTTGGAGAGAAGTGAGGGAGGGGTTTTGACGTAATTTTTCTGTCTTAAAGTATACCCAACTGATTTTACACCATTATTCTTTGACAATTTTGCTGACTTTTGGGAAATGGGGGACACATCCCCCTCAGTCCCCCCCTGGGCACCGCCACTGTAAACTTGATATCTCGCATATGCTTGATGATTGAAACAGTAAGATATTTACAAAGCACTCAAAAACAAAATGGCTGCCTGAGTCTAGTCCTTTTAGTACTGTAGGGCACGATGAGCCAGGCTCAGCATGAAAAAGGCAAATGTAGAGTTAATAGGTGATTTGTTTGTCATCATATCAATATTTGTTATGAAGCCTGATTCATTGACCAGACTGCACCGGTTAGTGAAAAACCGTATGCAGTCAAAAGCATCGTTGATGGTCAAAAGCATGATACAGCTGTGATATGATATACATAAATATTCATTATCACATTGCAACGTAACACAAAACAAGTATCATACAGTAAAGGGCGGCCTTTAAAAGCACTTCGTTATTATAAACTAACACCTTATGTTGCCAATCAAAACACTCTGATGGATGAAAAAAGCTCTCCAGTCTGGTTTGAAGATAGTTTTCTTAAGAAAATTCTTCGATGATATGTTGAAACGCTTATAGAATGACTTTAGGTGTTCAGATCTCTTAGAAAGGTTTCATCTTTGTGAAATTATTTGTACAAAAGGTACATAATAGGCAGAATGTTTTAGGAATAAAATGGTTTACAAGTAACAATGATGCAAATAGAATATGGAAACGTAACCGTTACACGGTTCTTGAGATGCTAAGAGAAAATAAGTAAGAGTATTTGAGCCATTCAGATAACACCTTGAAATAACATTTGCTGGTTCCATTTTTGATGAAATTAGAAAGGTAATCAGAAGCTCAAAATGGGGATCCATTGGGCACTTTAAGTATTTGTTTTTTGATGAAAACTCATATTGATAATAATGCAGGAATGTCCTTCAAAAGGGGGTTGGCTCCTATGGGTTACGTCCATGGTTGAAATGCATGCTTTTGACGAAGTTTGGTGTTCCTCGAAGGGTTGAAGTACGAGGAAGGTTCATGGAAATAGACTTTACATCCAGAAGGCTGTTTTTTGAGTCAACATACAGGCTGGTTTCGTGAGATAAGTTTCTTAAAGGTAGCACATTACTGTATTCTGTTTTGAATGCTCTTTTAAAACTTCACTTGTACATTCTTGCTCTAGGGGCATTCAATATCTGCGGTCCACTATTCTTCATTTTATCTTTTAATTTGCTTTCTGATTTACTGCCTTTCTTCATCACCTCCATCTCCGAAGGAGCTCCATATTGTGAAACTCGACATTCACATGATTAGAAAAACCTAATTCGCAAATTAATTAGAAACGTATCACTAATTTTAATGTTTTATGGTTTGGAAAGTGAAAATTTTCTGCTGTTTTTATGGGCTGACTCTTACCCAACGGGGGCAGTTTTAGTATATTGTCAAACCTGATTTATACTTCATCACTATAAGGCTAATGAAAATTCCATCTTTAAAGATAATAACGTTCGAGGTCTCGAATTTGGTTTCACTCTTAATATTGGAATTTTGGTTCACGGTTCACATTCTGTACACCATTGGAATCAGGGGACCATAGGAGAATTCTAATTAATAAATTTCCAGGCAAATTTATTTGTAAAAAAGCACAGAGCCTTGAAAAGCTATTTTCTACCCAACAGACCATTGCAACCACTTGAAATTTGGTACAATCCCAGAGCATCCTTGCACAAAGAAAAATTTTGTCTCAGAACTCAACAAAACTGAGTTGTCAGTCTTCTATACCATTTATAAAACTTTTCCAAGAAGAAATACAAGGAACATCTGCAATATGGAACATACTTTGAATGGAAATGGTAAAAAAATGAGGCACCCTTTGATAGTCAAAGACATTTTCGGATGTTGCTGGTTAGACTGAGTGCAAGAGTACAAAATAGCTTTTGAGGGTTATGTACCATTTTACGATTAGATATACAACAAGGAAATCTGAATTCTTAGAATTCGTCAATAACTTGATATTACTGGATTAATAGTTTTTTTATTCTTAAAGTGTACAATTGTTGCTTTTTGGACGGAGATTCCGATATTTGGAATAAAAATCTGAATTCAACACCCTGAACGTTGTCTGTATCCGGCGTTGTGGCAAAATTAGAATTTTCATGCCGAATTATAGAAAAGGATGTAAGTAAGTTTTATTTTGCCACAAAAAAGCTGACAGAAATTCAAATTTGAAAATTACTAAAGCAAGTTATATAAGATCAGTATAAATTACAATGGAGAAAAGATATAATCTTAAAAAAACTAATCGATAATGGCAGGGATGGCATAACACAGGTTAGGATAGTTCTTATTTTCATTATGTTGCAATGTAAAGATATAATAAACAAATATATCAATTCCAATAAATAGCATCTAAAACGCCGTGGAAGAAAGACTCTCTAGTGAAATATTTTTGCTTGGTAGATATACCAATTCAGACCCGCTGAGATCGAATCTGCAATTATTTTTTGCATATCTCTTACCGTTTTCTCATAATAAGCATTTGTATTACTCTTATTGAATTGAATTGTTTTTGAACAAGTTTTCGGTGCTTTTCGGATTGACGTCACACAAATTTTTGACACTCGAGGAATTTCTCGTTGTCTACTCTCGCTTCTGTCGTTTTTCATGTGCGAAAGTGAACAGCTCTGACCGCTACTAAACTTCACCACCCCACCAAATGCAAAATGAGAGTTGCAGTGAGAACAGATAATCTAATTCGGGAAGTTTGTCTTCAATCTTCAAACAACATTCACATTGGAATGTCTGAGTCTACATACTATGCTGAGTCAGCTCTGAACTTCTGGTGGAAATGAACTACAAAAAGCCTATTGTGGACTTGAGACCAAGAAGGGAGGATAGAGTTGAATTGTTTAGGCCATGAGCCAGGCAGGTTATGGAGAAGCAAACAGCAAACCAGCAGAAGGAAAGAGACACTGAGGATTTTTGACAGACTCAAGAGAATGACAATCAGAGATGTGCCTTGGTTAGTTCTTGTAATATATGCATAAGGCTAGGCAAATACAAGCTAGGGAGAATATGGCAAGGAAATACCAAAACAACTAACATTTACACCAGACTAGATTCACCTCCCCAGACCTACCCATTTGAGGGGGAAATTAACCAGGTTGGGGTTCAGCTGGCACCCTTTAGCATTACAATGCTGAATTAATGAAAATAAAGGAAGGCCCTAAACCCCTCTCTCACTGCAGTGGCAAGCCCCCAACTTTTAAGCAACAAATTATACATGCCCCTTTCAAATATCTTGGAAATGTAGATAATTTTCTTTCCGGATGTCAGATTTTTCTCTAAATTGTCGAATAGAGGCCATGAGAGCCAAAGTAGCTGCTATAATGTGCAAAATTGTCCTGAAAATTATGGATCTTGACCCCTGTATCTGTGTATGTAATGGATTCCTGTAGAAAATACCCCCTTTTCTAATGCTCCCCCACTTTTTATACGCCCGTGGCCCCCACTTTCAGGTCATTTCTTAGAGCCCTGAGTTTAGGTTAGTGAGGGTATACAATAAAGTCAACAGAATGAGTCTAAACAGACTTAGGCCCACTCACCGATCTTTCCATTTTCGAGTTTGTCTCGGCTGTGAATGTCTCGATCAAACAGCGCAACCGTAATCTTTTCGCTTCTAAATCGTTTGAAAACAAAATATTGCAGTAACTGAGAACACCAGCATAGCTCCACTTCAAAATATTTGAGTGTGCAACCTTTACAGCGATGCTGACGGACAAAAAGCAAAGAAATAAGTTGATCTGTTCATCGCTTCCACTGCTTCTTCGACTCGCAAATCAAAACCTGGTGCAAGCTCTGCCGAACACCGAATCACAAAACGAAGAAAGTCGTTCTGCTCGAAACTGCCGAACCATGGAAAAATGGGGGAGTTTTACGGCGAGAGTTCAATCTCAATTTGCCATACAAAATATGGAGGTCCGTGTGCCCGTCTAAGGAAAACTTTTTTTCGTTTTTTCTCGGCGAGTTTCAACTTTGGAGGCTTGTTCTGATAACACGGTTAGAGATATCAAAAAAATAATTTCGAATTCGTTCTTTGCGGGCCAGAATTGGTCTATTCATGAAATAAAGATATTTCACTGGAGAGGTCCTTTAATTAGTTTAATGAATAAAACTATATCCCTGCTTTGTCTACACAAAAAATAGATTTTCCCAGTCAGTTTTCTTCTTTAAAGATAATGCTCTTCTCTATAGTTGTTGTAATGGACACAGCAATCTCCTTGCTTCGTCTTAACAAAAAATAGGTTTTTATCAGTTCTTTTCTTCGAAGATAAAGCTTCTATCTATAGTTGGCGTAATGGCTAACCCTGTATCCCTGCTTTGTCTACACAAAAATAAAATATCCTTGTCAGTTCTTTTTTGCGAAGATGAAGTACCGAAATTTTTATGATCATGTACTTTTTTTATCTTGCACTAAATGATATGTTAAGATTTAAAATGACGCATTGTAAACTCTCATTGGAATATACCCTAATAGTTGCGATTATATTTAATCTCAATGTAATATGAACCCCAATTTTTATGATGATTGTGCACCAAATAATGTTCAAACATTTATAACCCTGCACTGGATAATCGTTTTGAAAAATACGCAAATGACTATGTTCTTTTTATCTTTTGACAAATGATATTCAAAGATTTACAACCAGGTAATATATAATCAGATGGGAAAATATCCTAACAGTTTTTATTGCGTATAACCCCAATATAAGTTTTACCCCAATATTCATGGCCAGTACCTTTATCTTGTACCTATCGATATCCCATGATTTTTAATCACGAAATGTACATCTCCTGATAGGTGGGTAACTACAAAACAGGCTTTTCGAGATGAGGAATCTCTTTCTTCTTCTTAGCATGATACCCATATATATCTATGATCACGTACTTTTTATCTTGCACCTGATATCAAAAGATTATATACCACGTAATGTATAATCCAATGGAAGAATACTCCAATAGTTTTTATTGCCTGTAATCTCTATGTTCGTGATACCATTATATTCATTTCCAGTACCTTTTATATTGCACCAAATGATATCCAAAAATTTACGACCAAGCGCTGCATACTCTCTTGGGAAAAATACCCCAATAGTTGTGATTACTAACCAATCTTCAAATGATTCGGTGTGTTTCGGTTGAGACGAACACGCGACTACTAAAGTATTTTAACCCATGTCATGCTTAAAAAATGGAGTTCTCAAGGTTCTTTGTGGTTTATGCATATCACCGTGTGCTTCTTTTGCCTAATTACTGTGCTCTGTATCTTAAGTGTCTATTAATAATGTTTTTCAGATACGTTTGCAAGCAAGGTAGCAGCAATCAATGACGACACAGCTGATGCCTCAGTCGGCAACGTAGCAGGCAGTAACGCTGTGAACGTCTTCCTCGGCATTGGTGTAGCATGGTCGATTGCTTCCATTTATCACACAGCTAATGGTGGATACTTCCGAGTGGAGGGTGGATCTCTAGGTTTCTCCGTCCTTGTGTTCTGCATCCTTGCTTTGATGTGCTTGAGTACGATGATGTGGAGGCGCTTCAACAAGAAAATCGGTGCTGAACTTGGAGGTCCACAGCCCTACAAAAGATTGACATCCATATTTTTCATGGGTCTATGGTGCACATATATTGTACTATCTGGATTGGAAAGCTATTGTCATATCCCCTCCTTCTAGTGTATCGAACTGCCGCTGAAGGATTCAAGCACGTTCTGTCGTGATTTACTTCTTCCCATTTCAAGAGTTTGATGCTGTGCATAATTCCTCTTTCTTTCCAGAACAAAGTACTTAACAATATTTGATTGCCAAAAAGTTATATGTTGTCTTAACGGTGTGTTTTCGTTTGGTGTTTGGTATTTATTATTCGGTTCGGTGGACTAACAATGCATAATATATGACAAGTTGTACTGATGTGGTAGAACTGAGTTATACACAGTTCGTTTGTCAGTCTTCCATAGCGTGTTCCTCTTGCTGCAGGTCAAGATCATAAAGAGTGATATTTCCAAAAAATACTATCGTCCATTTTATAACTCGTGTCATACGATCCTAGTACAGTATAACAAATCCATGGCTTATCATGCAGAGCATACTACCAAAGTCAGCTGTACTGACTGACCATCCTGAATTTCGTTTGATTGAAGAAGACGTGAAATCACAAAGGAGACGTGTGTATGGCGCCAGTGACGTGATTCAGAGGCCCGAAGCTGAATAGAGGCGTACAAAACTTTTTCGACATTTTCTTCCAAGTGTGGTGATGCAGCCGTTTTCTGTTTGTTAGAACTTTTTAAATTTCTGAGCTAGACCTTCTATAAAGATTATTTAATATATCATGCTTGAAATGACTGAATGACTTAACCAACCGTTTCATGGTGTGCTAGCTAACTAAGGGTTTCACTGAAAAGTGCGTCAGGTGAATTCAATGGGCAAGTTGGCAGTCCAAAGACTGATGGTGGGTAGGGCTGAGAAATCATAACAAAGATTTTTGTGGCCAATTGTCTAAAGTAACGTTGCAGCCAACGCTATTGTGCAACCTTGTAACCAATGATATAGCTCGAGTTCAAGAGGCACTAGATGCCTTACTTCTAGTGTTGATCAATGACAAGAATAGGGCGAATGTTCAGTTCAATGGTGTCTACCTTGAAAAGTGGCAAAAATAAAAGTTAGAGTAATTTTTGGTATAGACCTGTCGAAACACATTTCTCCAACTTTTGAAAACCATTGAAGACTCGGTATGACTTTATTCACCTTTAACAGAACTTCTTGCCCTATTCAAAATAGTCGCCATTTGCCTCACAACGAATAAGCAAGTCACGGATCTAGTATTTTTCATGCTCTATATCATTCGTTGCAAAGTATCACAAGAACTTTTACCTCCTGCTGGAATGCATATAGGATTTATCCAGACCTGGTTTTTATAACGAGTATAAGCTCGTTATCACTATTGCTGGTTTTTATGTCGTCATAAGTTCGACGAGAGCGAGATCCACTCCCAACACGTGAGAGGTGGGTGACCTGCACGTGCGATAGATCCGTAACCTGAGCAAAATTTGCTATGCCGAGAGCCATAATTCAAAAAAGTGACCCCAGAAGCAAAAGGGCCCCCAATAGCACCCCTAGATAACGGACACACGCTTCGATTCTACATTTACCAGTGAAACATATCAAGATCATAAAATCACGCGCAATAATAAGCCAAGGAGCTCAACCAGGCAAGAACTTTATTGATTTAGGCTAAAACTCAGTTTGCTTGACTATATCTTAGAGAATCCTTGTATATCATATTCTTAACCAGGACAAACATCTGAAAATAGACTAGAACATAAAATTAAGTCAGGATTAAACTTTAAAACCTCCCAGATCGTTTGGTGGCACTTAAGAATTATTGAAATGGGTTTTGCATACGAAGAGCTTACGACGATATACAAACCAGGCTTCAACTAAAGACACCGAAATCTCCTAAAATTAAGATTTGTCAGGCGAGTCGCATTGAGTAAAATAAACCTGTTTAGTGCACTGTAAAATGAATTACTTGCTACGTTAGCGCATGTGTGTGAGTATCAAGTATGGACTTCATTACAAAAAGCTTTAGTAATATGGTTTAAGAATATGATGTTGCAACTACTTGAAAATCTTATGATATGAAATGCAATGAGATTTGGGCTTAACCGTCATTCAAATCTGAGTGTCGTCTAGCACCACTTTTCTTATTCAAAAGACTCCACTTTATTATCCATCAGTATTAACATTATTGCACATTCATAACCTCGTTACGAATTTCATCGCCTCTAAAGCTAGCCTCACCCTACTCTTCGAGTCTGGTGCTGGTGTTTACGAAATCCCATCATTTTAAACCCAAGCTTCTGTTCCGTATTTTATGCACTGATCCACTCGCTAGGTAGGAGATAGTAAAGGCTGTATTGGGATCTCTTCCTGTTTTCTAATCCATAATGACATGATGCTTTGCCTACGAACCATATCCTGACCATAACGATATCATTTGCAGAGAGCCCACACTATCCGCTCCATAAAAAGTTCATTAGGGCAGGAAAAACGGAACAGAATTTCAGGTTTGATTGAATGGGATTTCGTAAACTCCCAAAACATTTGCCATACGTGCAATGCATGCTAACGTTAGTATGTTGATACCAGCATCCTTTGGCACGTTGGTATGTAAAATACTGGGGCACGTAGGCACACTGGTACGCAAAAATTATGGCACGCTGGTATGATGAGACATAATACACCTTGACAAAGGTGCATGTAAAGTACTCAACATGTAGGCACATGGCATGTAACACACCTCGATACAGCTGAACGTAAAAATAAGGCATGTTGGCGCGATCGAAATATAGCGTGGCGTAAAATGATACGTCAAAGCATTGAAACTTAGGTACACACAGCTTGTCTGGCACGTGATTTGGTAAACTCTGTTTTTAACTGTTACTCGTGTGCAACAAAAAATTCCATACAATACACCACTTCGACTAATTGCGTATTTAGGGGACTGGTTCAAGTTCTGGGGTGTAAAACATCCTCTTTTGCAGTTTACAACCAAGGATGAAAGAATAATTCAATTTTTACGTAGGCATTGTGCAATCAGCTATCAAATATCACTTTTTACTCACATTAACCAAATTATTGCGATTTTCCACTTTTTATCAGCCCTTAAGTGTCATTATTGGTTTTAAGAATAAAATTCCCTTTACCTTTGTTTCTGGTCCAACCAGGCCTTCAGTAGGTTTTCTCAAACATGGTCCATGGTAATTCAGCCTTCTTTGTTTATGTAAATAGTCAACATGGACTGACAAATGTCGAAAACTAGCTGTTTACACCCCAGAACTTGATCTACTCCCCCAAATACGCGTTTAGTCGAATTGGCGCATTCGGTTGAGCTGTTGGTTTCAAGATGCTGCCTTTTTCTTTTCTTTCGCTTATTAGCCCTTTCGAAGTTGCGCAAGGAACTGGTAACTAGTACAGTCCCCGACGTATTGTGGGATAGTTTTGCGAGGAACCTTTTTGTTTACAAAGTGAAGCGTCCCATAAAACTATCCCACAATACATCGCGCATCGTACTAGTTACCAGTTCGTGCAACTCCAAAAGGGTTAATAAGGTAGTGAAATGCTTGTACACCGCACATGAAATTCAAATGACAGAATGAAAGTCCATGGTGTGATAATCCAGGAAGATTATTGATCAGTTAACGTGCGCGCCAGAATATTCGCATAGTTCTGATAAGATTCTATATTGAATTCCTGCATCTAGTCGATTATAAAGGCTAAAGCTTATATTCACTGCAGAATAGCTTGATGATATCAACATATGCTTGGAATACGCAGAGCTTCAAATCATTGGAGCTTTTACTTTAACCTGTGTGCGATATAATATTCCAGTATTATATTATATTCTATCCTTTGATTTCAGGCCCTATGCAACGTAAATCATAAAGTACAAAATAATTGTTTACTATGAAGCCACTTGCATCACAAAATTCTCAAAAATGTATTTTTAATCATTTAGCTATTCTCAGGCAAATATCCATTCGAATCTTGTAATTGACTTCGTATTTAACAGAATATTTCATAGCTCTTTGAAAATAAAAATGTCTTCTTAAAGAGCTACTCAATCCAACCCCAACAAGTTTTTTATATATCACATCATTTTAAATTACTTACTGCTATAATAGTTTTAGATTGCTCCCGTGATTTTTTTGGTGTTCTAGAGGAGGCAGCGAGTTTTTTTTCAATTTCCTCACTGCTAAACAAATAACAACAATGCATGGCACATTAATCACAACAATCCCATCCTTCAAAACGGCTTTAGCTGTTTTTCGAAGCCAGAGACAACAAATCTTTGCTGCTCAAAATAAGACGGCAGAAAATGTATTGAACTAACTCTTGAATGCTCTGTTGGAGTCCATTTAGGGATCCTTTAGAATTAGTATGGAAAGAAATGCGTCCCCCAGTTTGCTTCTTGGGCAAGTTTCCAGTCAGGTAACGATTTGGAAATTATTTGTAGTGAGTGCCCCCTAAAATTCCAGCACTACCTCAAATATATCAGTACTTTATCACAAATCTCCTTTCTCCAACTCTTACTTTAACTGCAACCTGAAATCTAACCTCAACATTAACCCTAACTTTAACCCTAACTTTAACCTCAAAGATGACACTAACTCTAACGCAAACCTTAACCCCTAATGCAGCTACTGACCTACTCCTAAACCTAACCCCAACCTCAACCCTAACGCTAACTCTAAACCCTACTGTTACCCTGACCCATTCTCCCCAACCCAAGCCCAAACCCTAACCTCAATGCTTTCTCTAACCCCAGCTCTAAGGCTATCACTAAACTGATGATTATTATTGCATGAAATTCAGATTACCACTTTACTATTTTCCGTTTCAGATTATTTTGTCCCTCTCTTCCATGCAAATGTGGATTGATTGATCTGGATAGATCCGAATCTATCTGCGAGCATGGCCCCGAATTCTTTGTATGCTATTTGTAACAACGTCTTTCATGCTGTAGCAGTTACAATACTTCAGTCTAACTACACGATTACCGTGAACACTATCATGAGCATAAGGTGGACACTACCACTTGGATACTACCTCAAGTAATACCTCAAGTAAAAGTAACAGGCTCGTTATATGTGGAAGGTATGTTACATGTGGTATTCTAAAAAAGAAATTGAGCCAGAAATCGTTGGCTGGATGTGGGAATCTGAGAATTCAGAGGTTGGACTTTTCTTGAAGACGGCTTCTTTTTGGAAGGATTAAGACGAAATTTCTGCTCTATTGCCCAATGTAATACCGCTGCCTTAAACAATATAGTGAAAGAGTATGCCCTGGCTTAGGTGAAAAGTTTATAACAGTATAACCTCTATAGCAGCAAATCCAGGCACTTGATTGTCGAAGTATGATAGAATTGATTCCTGTTATTTTGAGTAGTGAACGAGAGAAGTTCGCAAAGACGTGAGACTCGGGTTGAGATGTAAAACTGGTATATCATAATCAATTCAAAACACGAGTATAGAGACAACGAAATACGCAACAGATTAATTAGCGTACCGTAAAAGCTCTATTGAACCCCCGGGGGCTAGTTTAATCTTTGAGGTTGTAGAGGGGGGCTTATTAGAGTTAGTGCTTCTTAAAGACGGTTTGGAATAAATTCTTTACTCTCAAGCATGGAAAGTTATGAATTCACAATATGAAGATGCAACAAATCTAGCAATCATCACATTTCATTGTGTAGTCTTTCTTGTATAAACAGGAGAGAGGCTTAAAATCGAGGAGGGGCATAATAGAGGTTTTGCGGTAACTAACATATGACGTAAACGTGAGAAAGTAAGTTGTCCTGCTACAGAATACCCCCTCCCCCCTTTGAAAGCAAGCATGCGACGTTGGGTAATGAATTGCCTGCCTGTATAATGTTTTTTAAGGACCAATAATGGATACGCACAACTAATGGTCTTCACATAGCTGGTTATGTAGCAGCTTTAGTTAAACCTCTCCTTTTAGATAATCCACCAAATCTCTCTACTTTAGGCTGATTTGTATATTAGGTATTCCCTGGAGCACTCTGTGTTTTCGATATCTAATTTTTCTGAAGAACAAAAAGACAGGTATACTTCTTTAGAACGAGAGAACCAATCGGATCCCCTTTTACAAGGGCTGCTACCCTAATACACATTGCAGAATTGATTATTCATTATTCTTACTTGGTACTATGCTAAATGTTTCATATATTCTAATTGCCAACCTGCTTTCATTGAATTCTAGGCTCTCCTGGGTCAAGCAGAACTGGTAAATCCGAGCGTATGCAGAACAAATTGCAAAGTTATAGATTTAGCTGTCAGTGCTTCTTCAACAGGGTCGAGAGCTGCATCTTCTGGATGTTCATAGTCATCAATGTGATACTGAACTAAATAATACTGTAAGTTGAACAGCATATAAACTCAGTTTGTTCTGTGAGACTTATGGATAACTCAGCCTGTAGAGAAATAAAGGTAATGCTGTTCAATCTATAGTAAAGTGCATATTACTGCAAATGAGATTTTCTAAGGTATAAATGAACGGGATTTTTGTTCCTCAAAGTCATGTCAAAACTTTCTGACATGCTATAGAGTTTCCTGAGTAAAAAGTTATGAAAAGAATTTAAAAAGGAAATTTGAGGGATAGAATAAGGGAATTCGAAAAAAGCACTGATACATTGGATAAATTCCATTAATGCAATAATCTCTGTACGAATTCGCTTAAATTTCATAGATCTGTAAAAATGGTTTTTTGTAAAAATTAGAATAAATATATATTTTCAAAACAGTTTTCATTTTTACTCGAACCATTTCAGGCTTTTAAAAGACCTGAAAATGTACGAAATCTATGATAGTGCTTCCATTTAGAAGGGTATTTCTTTCTAAACAGAAATGTCAGTGCTTCCTTAGTCTTTTCTTCCTTCTTCCCGAGTGTTGAAGCCGCAGTTTTGTACTCCAATACACGGTCACATCTAAAAATAAAATCGGCTAAAAAACACGACGGTTAGGCCACGGTTTTGGTTTTACTTTGCTGAAAAATAATGTTTGCAAATAAGAGAGGGAGCCATTTTGGGCTGTAAACTAAAAAATATATTATTTCCTTTTTTCTCCTTCGATATAGCTAGTTTTTTCAAGAAGGAAATTTCCTTTTAAGTGGACACATTTTCATAAAGGGCTGGCCCTTCTTCCCTGTCGGAGGAAAATTCAGAAGGTCGACAGGACTAAGCCAAGGCAAGGCTATTGATTTATAAAATTTATAATTCTAGGTAAAAATGATGCACCAAGGTAATACCTCTCTCATTCAGAAAGCTTGGATGGGTGAGTAGACTAAGCCAAATTTATCTACTTTTGCGCCGTAGTTCTAGTGTTTTTAAAGTAACACTTTCGATTTTAATATTTATAATTTCTAGTCCAGTAACATTGATACTATTTGATTCCTCTTGAGGCAAGACTATTGTTTTCTAAGATTTATGATATTTGGTAAAAATGATGCAAAAGTAATACCTCTTTCATTTAGGAAGCTTGGATTACCAATTGGACTAAACCAAGCGCTATAGTTGATCAGGCCGCAGTTCGATCCTTCTTAAGGGTTTTGAAAGTAGAATCAAATTATGTACAGTGTTTTTCTGAAAGAGATATCACCAAATAGGATTTTGAAGCTTCATTTTGACTTCCTTTTAACGTTCAAAATAAATATAATGATCTGACTTGCTCAACATGAACTCCGCATATGAACATTTGCTATTGATCAACTATCATCAAAACTAATGACTGCTCAAGGCAGTAACATGTTTGCTGAGAGTTCGCTGCCGAAGGGTAAGAAAATTTTGAATTTCAATGCGTCTGCATTGCTGCAAATGGCCTATTTGACGTGATTTTCGTTGTCATTACTCAACTTTTTTATAATTCCTAAAAAAATTCCTACCCACTAAAGTATCAAGAACTGCACAACTTTTTAGAATTGTACAACTAAGGTTTAAAACTGCACATATTGTGTAGAGATTGCATGCTAAAAAACCCTGTTTATAGAAAAGCCCAACGGACTTAGCCAAGGGTTTTGATTGTTCTGGCCGTGAATCGTATCCTGAAGAAAACCAAATACTTTTGATTTCCAATATTTGGTAAAAATGATAAAATGATAGTCTCTTTCATCAAGAAAGCTTGTGTGGCCCAGTGACTTAAGTGAAGTGCATTGAATCATCAGACCTAAGTTCCATTCCTAGTAGGGTTAGACTTTTGATCACTAATATTTGATAAAAATGATTAAATAATAGTGTCTCTTACTAAAGAAGCTGGCGTGGCCCAGTGGGTCAAGCGATGTGCTTAAAATGTTCTGACCGAAGTTCTAATCCTTGAAAGGTAAGACTTTTGATTTATAAACTCTGTATGAAAATGATATCAACTTCAAACCTATTCTGTCGGTGAGCTCCGGGTGGTGTACAGGCAGAGTGCTTGTATCACAGTCGAAGGGTCGAGAGTTCGATCCTGAGACATACGGTTGTATCCTGAAGCAAACCAAAATCCCCTTGACATTCCAAGAAGTGGCATTGGCTCCACAGGTATTGTCGAGAGGGGCGCCAGGGGTCGGGGGTCTCCCCTGGCGGCTCCCTGAGGGAAGAAGCAGGGGGTTTTGAACAAATTTTGTAGATTGCTAAAAAGTAAATGAGTAGAAAATGAATAGCTGTATTTCATTAGTTTCCATATTTCTTTATCTACTCTCTCTCTACTTTCTCTGTTTTCTATAGTTTCTTCAGATTCTTACTATCGTTTATACTATCGTTTTTCAGTTTCTCTACTGTACTTAATTTCATTTTGTTCGTTTCTTCCGTTTCTCTAATCTAAAGAATCAAATGAAACTAAAGAAAGTATAGAAACTAACTAAATAATCTAAAATAAATTTTTCAGTTAGAATCTTACTACACTTTCTTTAGTTTCTGCAGATTACTTTAGATTCTTACTATAGTTTTTATAAATTACTTAACAAACTATACAATCAAATTGAAGAAGTTTCTTTAGATTATTTAGTTAGTTTCTATACTTTCTTCAGTTTAATTTGGTTTTTTAGATTAGAGAAACTGAAGAAACGAACAAAATGAAATTAAGTACAGTAGACAAACTGAAAAACGATAGTATAAACGATAGTAAGAATCTGAAGAAACTATAGAAAACAGAGAAAGTAGAGAGAGTAGATAAAGAAATATGGAAACTAATGAAATACAGCTATTCATTTTCTACTCATTTACTTTTTAGCAATCTACAAAATTTGTTCAAAACCCACTGCTTCTTCCCTCAGGGAGCCGCCAGGGGAGACCCCCGACCCCTGGCGCCCCTCTCGACAATACCTGTGGAGCCAATGCCACTTTTTGGAATGTCAAGGGGATTTTGGTTTGCATCAGGATACAACCGTATATCTCAGGATCGAACTCTCGACCCTTCGACTGTGATACAAGCACTCTGCCTGTACACCACCCGGAGCTCACCGACAGAATAGGTTTGAAGTTGATATCATTTTCATACAGAGTTTAGTAATCAAAAGTCTAACCTTACGAGGAATCGAACTAAGGTCCGATCATTTAATTCACTTCTCTTCAGCCACTGGGCCACACAAGCTTTCTTAATGAGAGACATCATAATTTGATCATTTTTACCAAATATTATGAATCATAGAAAGCAAGAGACTTACCTTAAAAGGAATCAAACCACGGCTAGGAAAATTGAAGCCCTCGGCTAAGTCCATTCGGCTTTTTCGATAAGAAAGGTTTTACTTTTTTTTATCCATTTTACAAAACATTGTAAATCTTAGAGATCAAAGGTCTTACCAGGACTCGAACTACGGCCAGAATAACTCAAGCTTTCTCAAAGAGCCTCTCCAGTGAAATATTTTCATTTGATTAATAGACCAATTCTGACCTGAAACGAACGAATTCGCAATTATTTTTTTGATGTATCTAACCGTTTTCTCACAATAAGCCTCGAAAGTTGAAGCTCGCATATGAAAAACGACAGAAGCGAGGGTAGACACCAAGAAATTTCTGGAGTGTCGAAAATTTTTGTGACGTCAATTCGAAAGGCACCGAAAACTTTTTCAAAAACAATTCAATTCGATAAGATTAATGCAAATGCTTATTGTGAGAAAACAGTAAGAGATACAGTAGAATCCCAATTACTCGAACAAGCAAGGGACTATCAAAATAGTTCGACTTAAGGAATGTTTGAGTTATCGAGGCTCTCGATAACATGAATAAGGTTCAAGGGGAATGCCAAATCTGTTCGAGTTAGGGAGAGTTCGAGTTATCGCATGTTCGAGTTATCGGGATTCTACTGTATACAAAAAATGATTGCGAATTCGTTCGTTTCAGGTCAGAATTGGTCTATCCATCAAACAAAAATATTTCAATGGAGAGGCTCTTTAAGAATAGAGGTGTGAATACTCTGTATCATTTTTACGATGAACTTTAGATTTTGTTATCAAAAGTCTTCAGAAATTGATTTAATCCACTTGGTAACCTTAAACTTCCAAATTACAAAGGTATTACTTTTTTATAATTTTTACCAAAGATGTTAAAACCTATTTGAAATAATTTCTTTTTGGCCGATTCTTACCAAAGACCACTTCATTAGTGCTTTTATTAGCTCTGATTTGGTATGATGACTTTGACAGTATTTTGTCTGGTGTCATCAATAGTGAGTTGGACACTATACCCGATACTATAGATAGTAATATTTTGGATAATTACCTTATGCACTTCTTCCAAGGGGTGTATACCACCTTGTTTGCCCACATCTCGTGCTGCTAGCAGTTTCCGTTTTTTGGGCACAAGAGTAGCCTCAGTACTTAGCACAAGTAATTTTGTGGTTCAGTTGTTTAACCCTATTACTACCGGGCTTTTTGGACCCTTGCACCACCGTGGGTGAGGGCAGTGGCGTGGTGGCTGCATATTGGCTGGGGGGGCACCAATCCTTTTTGGCGCCCCCTTGAAAACTACGCCCTTGGTACAACGCTAATTTGAATATTTTGTTTGAAATGATGTTATTCTATTCATGAATATGATAGGCTACTTTTATGGGCTGTAAAATAGATTAGAACTATCATATGGAACTTGTAGCGCAAAACGTATCCTTGACATAAACACAGAAGTCACCATGAGATCATAATTCATTTACTTACTGGTGTTCAAAGCAATCTTCTATTTCAAGACTTATTCGGAAAAATTTGACGTGACATTAAATATTGTAGTTATTAAACAGCGATTTCAGCAGATGCAGTAAATTTTCTCAGGCAAGCTTTATGCAGCTTTTATAAGAAACATTAATCTGATGAACAACGACGGCGTTCTCGAAAACTAAAGTTAAATTTGAAAGTTCACAATGCAGCACCTTTCATTTCATTTAATTTTCATTTATTTCATTAAAAAGGATTGCTACATTACGCTGAGCATCATCCACTACAACACTACATACCGACCACTACATGCTAGAAAAAAACAATTACAAATACCGTACTACAAATTACAATGAGTTATCAGGCTGCTCACGTATAAGAAAAGCGTTTCTCAGGAAAGCACACAACTCTTTTAACAAACTAAGATCTTCAGCAGACAACATAAAGATAAATTTCTCATCAACATTTAGTTTAGCGAAATTTGGAACTTTTATGCTAAAAAATTGTAAAAGTTTTTCACGAGGCTCGAGATACGTACTACATTCTAATAGAAAATGTTTTTCACTTTTTACGCATTGCAGATTGCAGAACTTACAGACTCTCTTACTTTCCGGTATGCCTTTATGTCTTCCGACTTCTATATTCAATTTGTGATCGCTGCAACGGAATTTGGCCAAAATTTAGCGAGAATTTCTATCTTGTAGATGCAAGTAAGGGTCTGCATAGAAGCGGCTTTTAAACAATTTGTAAGAGCGGAGTTTATTGCCTCCTCTATTGCTGCTTCCTAGATGTAACATTTCGTTTCCAATATCGCTCGAAATGGTTAGCAATAAGTTTACTAATATACCTTTTGGAAGCTTTGGACTTCATGCTGACAACCCTAGTTCTATCATTTTAGATGCCGTGGGACTTGAGCAAATGTTATTCATTCACAAATTGGAGTAATAACATCAAAACTAATAATGATTTATTGATCAATATGGTAATATGGTAATTGGCTAATTGCTACTTGAACCTTAGGTGTTATAATTCCTATAACATAAATAATACGGATTCCTGAGGGCGCTATTAAGTTGAATCAGGAAGGCCGCCCAAACAGTATTCACAAATGAAAGTAGGACCAGATGTAAAGAAAGACGTCATCATGCTTATATTTTGAAGGTGGAGACGAATAACATTATTCAACGCCGTTTTTACGCTTTCGATACTTGACACAACATATTAAAAGAGTGAATTAGGCCCTATGCCCAGCAATTTATTTCGTTCAGATTTGTTTTCAAAAGGCTTTCGGCACCCCCTTTAAGAGTTGAGGCGCCTTTGGCGCCCCTTTATTCTTGGTCGCGTGCCCCCCTGGCCCCCCCGGCCACCACGCCACTGGGTGAGGGGCACATTGCGAGGGAGTGATAAAGCTATTTCTTTAGATGTCTGAACCATATTTTGAGTCCTTTTAAGGTAAGACTTTTCATTTCTTAAGTAGGGGAGAGTGGGGCTAGTTGTCACAGGGGTAAGTTGTCACAGGCTCGTTTACAGAAGAATGGCTAAATTTTCGAGGCTGTCGTCACGACCTTTAAAGGTGGGCACCATGATGTGTTCATTTGACATGACATTCATTTCTTACTTGACCATGCTGTTTCCAGTGAAAGCCTGTGATCGTTTTTGTCGAGCCTGAAAACGAATTTTGTTTTTTGGGAAAAAGGTAGGACTATTTCGATATTATGTTCTGCAGAAAGTTGCGATGTATTTTCTCATCAAATTGCACTGTTTTATCATTCTAGCTATTGTTCTTTTGCATTCCTCAAGCGTTTTGGGAAACATTATGCCCATTTCTGCTAACTGGGGGGTGGGGCAAGTTGTCTCATAATAAGTTTGAATAGAAGAATAATGGAGCTTGGCTGCGATGATTCTACAGTGGAAACATCATTCTTACGAAGCAAGCTATCTATCAATGATAGGAAAGTTTTCTTCTTTCCCAACAAAGGAAGATAGCTGCTCTCACACAGTTGAAGATATCATTATGAAGCTTCCTTTTCCAACAACCGGCCAGACAAACAGAGCTTCAACAATTTTTGATTTTCATTGCCATGCATTGGACAAGTATAACACTGAATAGCTGTGGATTGTTTGAGTAATGTTTATATGATTGATGTTATGTTTGATTATCTCCCAGATCCTGCACTTTTGTTTATTTTTTTCTGTGACAATTTGCCCCAGCTCTTGTGATAACATGCCCCACATGTGGGGCATATTGTTACACTGGACATTTTGAATAAAAATGTAATTTTACCAAAAGTGTATGCACAGCTTAATATTTTGGTATGCTGGCGAAGTACCCTGAGCTGTAAGCTTTTTAGATTTCACACTAGAAGTCTTATCATTTAATCAGTCTTTGTGTTATTGGTCAAGGAAAAAATTTTGTGACAACTAGCCCCACTCTCCCCTACTTTAGATGTCAGGGCTATAGTTCGATTCCTTGTCTGACAAGACTTTTGATTCCTAAGATTTATAAGGTTTGGTGAAAATGATGCAAAAGTAATACCTCTCTTACTACGAATATTTGTCCTACAATTCAATGAAACCACCCCAGACCTCTACCAGAAGCCCTCTCTAAACATTGAGTTTCGAATAACTCCTTCTAGGCTCTGTCAAATAACAATGTTACATGTTATTCCAAACTATGTATCAACGGTTTCTGGCTTTGATATCACAGTGAAGACAGTATGATGACGTTATCATGAAATTTGATATCATCGGCAAAGTTGAGCATTTATATATCAAATCGTTATGCTGCTTCAACAAACCACTTGAAATTACCAGGGCAACATTGAATTTGGGAGTAGGGGAAGGTTCTTTGTCAAAGAAGCTGATTTCATATGGTTGTCTCTTGAATTTTGTCCCGGATTGTAGGTCTCCCAAAACAGCCATGCTGACTGCTTTTCTATGACGTCCTAGGAGGAACTTGCCAAACATAGGTTGAACTATTTCTATAGCGTTGTCTTTTTTTGACATGCAACCCAAGATTTCAGAGAGTTCGCGTTTTCCCAACAAGAGGGTGTTAGTAAAGCAATCCCAGAAAGTCATTGCCTAGTAGTCGATAAAAGTAGTCGATAAAAGATAGAATACTGAAACATTTATTGTTCAACTCACCGAAATTGGCCAACTTCTGCTTCATTAAACACTTTCAGATTGCTGGAGCGAGCACCAAAGGGATACAAGAGGTTTGTTGAAAAAGCCCCTTCGTAGAGGCAAATGAGGGAAAAGGGAAAGGGTGTTTCAAGTAAAAATAAATTGGGAGGAAAGTTGTTGATAAGGCCGTTACTATGACAAAAGGACTTCATCCATGTACATCTAAACGAATTTTCAAAGCACTTATATTGATCTGACAATTCATCGATTTTTCTTGGATTCTACAATAAAAACTAATAAAAAGAGAAGATATAAATTTTTCACTTTCTGCCCACAAAACAGAACATTTTCTCCGTAAGCCACCTTAAATCACCAAAATATTTTCGTTCAAAATCGGTCATTTATTGAAAAAAGCGTAATGGTCAGTCCATGGTTTCTGGTCAAAATTGGTCCAAAATGAATGTTTCCAAATATGTTTTTAATCCATCCAAGACTTTCAGGGAGTAATAAATGGGTATAATAGCACCACCAAAAAATGCTAAAATACAGATCGTTTAGAATAAGATTTTTATCCATTCAGAGAGTAGTATTAGGCCATAAAAGCCCCAGAGAACGCATCAGATCACCAAAAACAGTTTTCTACGAGATTGAAAAATTGTAATGGCTTTTTTATGCCTTTAAAATAATCAAAAATAATCAGCTCCAGATAATTCATTAACCCAATCAGGGAGTAATATTAGACTATAGAAGCACCAGAACACAGATGAAATCGCCAAAAAAGATTTCTTCAAAATCGTCAAAAAGATGGAAGATGGTCTAATTATTGGTTCACGATTTTCGCTAGAAATTGGCCAAAAATAAATGATTCCAAATAAGCCTTAATCAATTCAGGGAGCAATATTAGGATGTAATAACAAGAACAATCCCTATCAATAACAAAAAAGTCCTTTTCAAAATCGACCAAAATTAAGCAAATAAAATAATGGCTAGTCCATGCTTTTGGTCGAAATTGGTGAAATACGGTTTGCTTATTAATTCAGGGAGCAAAATGAAGCCATGAATGTAATATCAAGGAAACAATACTAGTCCATAATATCATCAAAAGGTGCTTAGAATCGCAAAAAAGTTCCTTGCAAAATCAGCAATAAATGAAAAATAACACTGCAGCTAGTCCATAGTTTTTGGTCAAAATTGGCCAAAAGTTGATTATTCCGAAATGGGTTTTAGTTCATGCTGGAAGGAATAGTAGGCAATTATCAAGTCAATCCGATTGATAATGATGAATTACGGAGTGAGAAAATTATGATTACAAAAGACCGGGAAAACAGATGAAGTAAAACTCTAAAGTCTAAAATTTTGAAGGAACAGCTCCGTGCTAACGTTTTGTTCAGAATGAAAATGCCTCTAGCTGCTGCTTGCTTCTAAACATTTTAGACTGAATAAAAGACTTGATCAAATTTTATATTGGGACATGCTGCAAAAGACGCAAAGGAAATACCAATATCTATACCAATATCTCGAAGACTTATGCCCATAGTTATACGAAGTTTCCAAATCTTTTTACTCATATTTATACCAAATTCTTAAAAGAACAACCAAACGTATTCTGCCACAGAGCCCTTTTCTATTTGGCTCCACCTTGAATTTAAATTTCTTCGCTTTAAACCTTATCTATACCAAATTCATGAAATCGATAACCATATCTAGACCATATCCAACCATACCATATCTAAAACATAACTAAATATATCAAAATCGCAAAAAAGCATTCTCATATTTATAACAAAATCACGAAAAGGTATACCCATTTTGGCGGCATATCCCCAGTACCCTAAATACACTAAGAACCCCCAAGGGCATCTTTCATAATAGCCTACTATTATATAGTTTTACACTGTTGTGTCCAATCATGTTTCAATATATTTTTATAAATAATCCATTGGATAAATAGAAAAACATATCAGGTCGTTACGGCAATATTAGGCGCAATATTAGGCCGTAATGGCAGCAAAAACTCATTAAATCTACAAAAATATTTCTCACAAAATCAAGAATGAATATAGAAAGCACAATGGCTAGATCGAAGTTCGTGATCAAATTTGGTCGTAAATGGATCTTTCTAAAAAGTCTTTTAATCAATTCAGGAAGCAATATTAGACCGTTACAGAAATATAAGGGAACAACATTATGCTGGTATTTCTCACTAAAGGAATGAACAATCCATTTTCGGCCAATATATAGGATATTTTTCAATTTTTGGCTGATTTTGAAGGAGAATGGTTTAGTTGATTTTTGATAATTATAATCTGAAATGTTTAGAGTTGATATTTACAATAGATTCATAAATATAATTTGAATATCAAATACATTTTAAAGCAATTTTCACCTTGCGATATTCGGAACTGCAGGGTGTTTGTGATGGTTTGTATGAATTTCCGGCTGGTACGTTAGCAGTACTATCGTCACCCAGAGATGAAGTAAAAACTGAAAATCGAATAAAGTTATATTAAAAAAAGATTGAATCGTTTCTTTATTGAGCCTGGTAATATTTTGAGATCACATTTTTGAATCACAATTTTCAGCACCCTATAAATCCTACTTACCCGTCCAATGATGTTATCGAAGACTTGCAACATCTCCTTCTTCATCGTTCATTTCATAATGAACATTTTACGACCTTTTTCTGGGAGTATCAGAGTTACTACGACCGTTAATGGAATGAGAAGATTTTTAAACGACCATCTTAAAAAACTCTTACTATATAGTGATGAAAAACTTCCCCACACCGCCAATAAAACGACTCTTTACTTTACAATACAACAAAGGCCACTTTGACTTTCTTATTTTGTAATGCAGTATACATTGGGTCCTTTATGTAATATTCATTTCGTATACATTAATAGTTTGTATGTGTATTTCTCGTAACGGCCCTGGGATCGAAATGAATTTTGCTTCTCAAGGTATCGTAGATGCCTTGTATTAGTTAGTTTTAGTCTTGTAAGTTTTCATCAAAAACTTAAAAAAAGATTTTTAGAAATGAATCTAAGAGCATCAATACTCTCAGTAGGGTGACCGAGGGAGATTCAAAGTAACTTCCAGAGCTATATTTGACATCACAAGCCTTCATGATTAATGTTAAGTCCCTGATATTGGATTCGCTATTCTCTATATGAACTGGCAATGTACAAAGTCATTTTGAAACCCTTAGTACATCGTAGAGACATAAGGCTAACTCAGATCTCAATGTATCAAACGTATCTCTATCACAACTCTAAGGCGTTTCATTTGTGAAAATATTTAATCTTATGTTCTCAGACTAAATTCTAACAAAGAGAAATGGCCATCATTCCAGTAATATTTGTATAGCTGCATATTGAACATAGAGTCTCTAAAAAGCCTACTTTAAACTCAATTTGTGACACATCGGGAATACAAAAACATGGCCTACACTGGGACCACCTAATCTAAAGCAGTAAATTCTTTCCTTGCAGGGATTTCCAAAGAGCTGCTACCGTTTCTCTCTTCTTTTTGTGAGTGGCAGGAAATAACCTGTATTCAGTAACAAGGTTACCGTACATAGAGGAAGTTAACTAATGCTTGGTTGGCTTCTCCTGGACTGGCTGCTACGTGGCTGCCGGGTTCAGTTTGGCGGTAGAATTTTGGGCAAGTCCAGCATTGACTTTTGGTTGTGATTATAGATATAAATCATACAAATACCTTCTCATAACCATGATGCCTTTTTTGTAACCTATTAATTACAATTTTTCTCTTTACCCTTTTTTAAAAATGTATTCGGCTGAAATCTTAAATGTCGTTGGCGTTGCGACCAGATGACGTGATGTCTTTTCTCAATGCCAGCGGCATTTTGAAATGTATATTTTTGCTTTAATTGATGATAAAAAGGAAACTACCAGTAAGTAACACGAGTGAAAGGAAGAGAAGACTTACCACATAAACAATTACAAATAAACGAGCGATAGGATATCTTCTAAGAAACACTCCGAGTCGTATGCTTAAGAATAGAAATAATATAAGAAATGAATATGCAAGTTAAGATATAAGAATATATCATATACATACTATATAATCTGCTAAGACTATTGATATAATTCGTTTTTTGATGCTTTGTTTGAATTGATTGGGCTGACAGTTTTTTTAGAGAAATCGCTTGAAGATGTCAATAGAACGCCACCTTCAAATTTTATATTTTTCTGTTCCATACACTAATATGTCAGCTCCTAGAACTTTCAGGTGATTTTCAATGTTCAAAAAATAGTTACGTGCTGATTTGTCTACAAATGCATCGTTCTTAAACGAAGGCCTAATATTGCCATGCGTAAACCTCGATTGCAAAGATTGAGTTGATGTATGGCAACAGTCTGTTGACTTTAATAATGATGGATCAAACAGCTATAGGTAGCAGTAGTGTATGCAACCATGTCTCTTCTGAAAAAAGGCTTCTTGTGGCCTTTCTTAGACTAGTATACGCTAAACACAAACTCATTATCTCATAAGGTAAACCGTTAATACGATCGTTTGAACTTAACAAAAATGCCTTTCATACAAAACTTTTCATTTGCCCATAATACAGTAAAAAGTCACATAAAAACAATAAAATTTAATGGTGGGCTGGAACACACGCTTTTTTGCAGACAACAAGAAATTCACGCTCAGTGCGATTTTTCATTACTTTCTGAGAAGTTTTTCATCAACTCAAAGACAACGTTTTCGAAACATGTTTACAATACGTTTTAGGCCCAGAACTTTATGCTAGTCACCGTTTCTTTTGTTTACCTTGGATAGTTGTTAAGATGACAAAACATGTCGCCAATATTTTTCAATTAGTATTCGTAAGTTTCTTACATTATAAGAAGCGAAAGAGGCGGGATGATAAAAAATAAAAAGGAGTGGGCAATGATTAAAATCGATGTCAAAAACAGAAATCCATGGTGCCGACAGTGAGTTCACAATTGAGTGATAGAAGCTAAGCTGTTGTTTAGCTTCCTTTCTGAAAATTTACTTGTTTTCTTTAGAGAGTGAGCAATATTGCTAATCTATATTCAACTTCTTTCGAAGAGATTTTATTGGGAAAATTTTCGTAGGAAGAAACTTTGATGAGCTCAAAAAATGCGAAATATATTAAATTCATTTTTGCAAAAAACGCAAAATAGGATATCTATGCAAGAAGAAAATTTGGTGTTTGAGATGATGAATTCGCCCTATGAAATTCACTTCCATGCACAAAAAAATCTGAAAAACGTTGATAAAAAGTAGGCCTTCTTCTTAATCGTGTCAGATAAATGCTTAAGTATAAAATAATTTGCTATGATGCCATTTTTGTAGATAGTTTGGATGTAAAATTAATCGTTTAAAATAAAAGATGCATATTTTCTGATATTGCTTACCTGAATTTATCGATCACGTTGACCGTGCTTTTCCATCGTCTTGATTTCGTTACATGTAAAGGCATTATCGAAGCAATACTTCTCGAGCTTAGACTTCCTGAAAAGTCATTGAAATGAAGCATTATTATTATCATTATCACCATCAATTTATTCATGACTATGTAACACGTGGTCAAAAGGAGAGAAATCGTCTTATAATACTAGATACAGAATATGAAAATTAAAAGTGTTATAGATTACAACAAATACTTTGTTGTTGTTGCTGTGAGCCGACATCATGGATAATGTTGTACCTATTCCATAATGGCGCAGACTACAAAACTACAAAAAGACCTAATCCCCGAGCCTGATATCACTATCTGACTGCGACACTAAACTCTCTCAATGAAAACTATAAAAAGGGAATAAAGTTTATTTCTTGTTGCCCGATGGTCGGAGACGGACCCCTCCTGAAATGTTGCCCTTCCAAATAACAAAGGCTTGTCGTGATAAGTTGTAGCTATCATATTGAGTCAGTAATAGCCTTGGTATGACCAAATGTATTTCTACCTATGAACTATCAGGCAAGACCGTCGTGTCGGAAATATCACTTTATGTAACACAGTGTAATTTGAGTCAGCGGAAGAACTATTGTTCTAATTCAAGTCAGCTGAAGAACTATTGTTCTTGAACAATAAAAGTTATTTGATTGACGTGTTATGTAATCTTGAAAAAAGCGTGTGTGCTTTTGGGATTTGTGTCTGTAAAGTGTCGTTGAATTTTTGTTGGAGATTGGTACGCTCTGTTTTGTTAAAAGTTGTTTTCTCTTGCCAAGCCTAAATTCTAAGACTCACGATAATATGCAGGTATTATATTTGGTGGCCAGTGTGGGTCTGTGTATTTCTCTCCGAGCAAGAGTGGGAAAAAGAACAGTTTTGAAAGCAGAAAAGGAAAGCAGAGCGAGACGAAACCGGGCCTAAAAGAGAGAAAATGTCGATTGGAATGTGGATCGCCTCAAGATAAGTGATTGCTTAGTTTGTCTTTGTGATTCGTGGTTTGTTTTCAAGAAGATAAAGGCCAGGGCTGCTAGGCTAGACTAGGCCCAGACAAAGATTTGAACAATGGCTGACATAGAATTATTAGAGTTAGAAGTTGAATCGTTATTATGTAAACAAACACTTGAAAAATTAACCGAATTGGCGAAAAACATTGGGGTAAAAGATGATATTTCGAAATTTAGTAAGTTGAGAGTTATCAAAGAAATCCGTAAAATCGTTGAAGAAACAATAAGCAACCCTGAAACAGTAGAGGTAGAGTTAGACAAATATTTATCCGATATTTTGACTTTCTTGACAACCAAACCTTCAGACAGTACCGAACCCCCTCCACTTGAAGAAACAGCAGATAAGGCAGAAGTAGTATTTCTGGAAAAACAATTTACTGAGCTAAAAATTAAACAAAAACATGATCTGGAAGAAATTGAAAAAAAATTGCAGGGGGCAAAACAGAAAATTCTGGGAAATACCCGGTCTGACTCTTCCACAAATGCTGAGTCACCAGAACAAAAAAAAATGTCGCACCCAAAAGCCGACCCCCCTGTACAAGCAATGTGGCGCAGAGAGTTTAAAATTGCCGGACAAATCGGTGAGCCAGGGCAGAAAGATAAACTAACCTATGTGTCCTTGATCCACCAGATTGACTCGGGTGTTGACAATGGGTTTTCAGAAAAGGATATTTCCGATGCGATAATCAAATCAATATCCCCTCACAGTAGTTTGAGAAATTATATCCTAACATTGCCGGATCGCTCTTTATCAAAATTGCGCCCAATTTTGCGTGTATTTTTCCAAGAAAAGACGGCTGCTGATCTTTTTCAAGAACTTGTCACACACTGCCAGGCGCCTACAGAGACCGCGCAACAATTTTTGCTTCGTACCCTGGATGCGCGAAACAAGGTCCTTTTTGCCACACAAGAGGAGAACGTCCAAGCAGAATACACCAACCAGCTCGTACAAAAATCATTCTTGAAGTCATTTGAAACAGGGCTTCGTGATGAAACACTGGTTACAAACTTGCGTCCGTCTTTACGACAGTCGACTGTATCTGATGAAGAGTTGATGAAGCAGGTGAACGAATTGGCAACGAAACAGGCCGAACGCAAGCTAAAAATCGGTACCACCTCAGAGCGACCAAAGCCAGCGAAGGTGACGGTACACAGTGTTGCTAACGATGACAAACCGCCACCATCAAAAAATGTTTCTCACCCGAATCAACAGGCACATGGAACCGAGAAGTTATCAGCTGACCTCCATGAAATCAAATCAAATTTAGCCGATTTACAGCGTCAACTAAATGAGAAACAATCAGCCTCCCAATATCCACCACAATTTCAATCTTCTCGACCACCACGTTTCCAAAATTTCAGCAGAGGACGTGGAAGAAACCGCGGTCGGAGTTGGGGTCCCCGCCCAGGTCGCTATCAACGCCCACGTGGATGCCCAAATTGCCAGCAGAATGGCTGGGGAGACAGTTGCCAACATTGTTTTAAGTGCGGTGTACCGGGACATTTTCAAATAGATTGCCCCAATGTTCAGGGAAACGAGCCGCGGCTAGTCCAGGGGGGCGAGGAGTAGCCGAAGAAAAATCCAAGCCTCATCTTTGTAGTTTTTGCAGCAAGGAACTAAATGACTTCCAAATTTGGCAGTGTAAGGATTGTGAAATACTGTAATAGAGTTTGTCAAAGGAAACACTGGTCACAGCATAAAACAATATGCAATGCAGTGAAAACACTGTCCGAAATGTCCAATGACAATAATTCTAACTTTCAAAACATTGCAAGTCATTTAACTCCTACCGAAAAAACAAATTTAGTAAAAATTGTTGGCAAACGTTGTCTCGTAAATTGCAGTCTTGAAGGGAAAGCGGTAAAAGCGTTATGGGACACTGGGGGCCCAAGTCTCACTTGTATCGGACAAATTCTTGAAGCAACATTTTTCGAAAATGACGGTGCGAGATGTATCAGAACTTATAGATTGCCAACTGACTTTAAATGCTGCAAATGGTACACAGATACCATACAAAGGATGGGTGGAATTAAAATTGACATTAAAAAATGAACAGTCGCCTATTACAGTCCCTTTTCTGGTTACAAATAACTCTTCTATTGATTTTCCCTTGATTGGTTTTAATACTATTGAGGCATGTGTGAAAACTGGATTAACTGAGACTGGACTCGAAAATGCTTTTCCGACATTATCTCCCATTAACGTAAACTTACTTTGTCAATTTTTGGAATCAGAGAGAGAAACAGATGTTTCTTCAGTGAAAACAACAAAGAAACAACATGTGCTTAAATCTGGTCAAACGTCCCAGATACCGTGTAGACTGAACCATGGGCCTATCGAATCAAAAACTTATGTTCTTTTCCAACCTGAGGATAGTCCTGAATTACCAGAGGGTCTTGTTATTTCTGAAACTTTACTCCAATTGAAACCAGGCAAGTCAAGTGTTATAAGTTTTGAAATCCAGAATGAATCACGCCATGATATCATTCTGCCTAAACGATTATTTCTCGGAAGACTTCAGTTAATTGAATCAGTCGTCCCTTTAGACGCTCAGCCAAGACCTCTAGAAAACAATGTAAATAGTGTACAAAGCAAATCTAATAATGACATTAACGATATCCCTGCACACATAAAGGAAATTGATTTAGGAGAACTTACTCAGGAACAAAAGCAACAAGCGTTAAAACTCCTATGCGATGAACAAGAGTCGTTTGCTAAAAATGATAATGATATTGGGGACATACCAGATTTAAATTTAGATCTTAACCTAACTGATAACATCCCAGTGCAGAAAAACTATGTCGCAGTACCGAGACCACTCTACCCTGAGGTCAAAGCACATATTGCAGATTTGCTTGATAAAAAGTTTATCCGACAATCCAAATCTCCCTACAGCTCTCCTGTCGTTTGTGTGAGGAAGAAAGATAAGTCTTTACGCCTGTGTGTCGATTTCCGAGCTCTAAATCAGAAAACTGTACCCGATCGACATCCTATACCCCGAATACAGGAAACATTAGATAACCTAGGAGGAAACACTTGGTTCTCAGTGCTAGACCAAGGCAAAGCTTACCACCAGGGATATGTAGGTAACGCAAGTCAACCACTTACTGCATTTATCACACCCTGGGGGTTATACGAGTGGCTCCGTATTCCCTTTGGTCTTAAAAACAGTCCTGCCGTATTTCAACGTTTCATGGAAAACTGTCTCAGTGACCTCAGAGACGAAGTCTGCATTCCGTATTTAGACGACGTAGTCGTGTTCAGCCAAACATTCGATGGTCATCTTTCTAACCTACGTAAAGTTCTGAGGCGTCTAAAAGAACATGGAGTAAAACTGAAACCACGAAAATGTAAAATGTTTAGAAAAGAAGTTAACTTCCTCGGCAGGATTGTATCAGCAGACGGATATAAATTAGATCCCGATAGTATTAAACCATTGCTTCAGTTACAAAGGTCTGTTCCAAAAACAGTAGGTGATGTCAGGCGTCTGCTTGGACTACTCGGTTACTATCGAAGGTATATCGCTAACTTCTCAAGCATCGCTAAGCCTTTGTATGATTTACTAGCTCATACTGAAGAAACAAAATCGAAAACTCGTAACACCAATAAGAAATCAAACAATCAGCTACCATCCAATATTTCGATCACTTGGAATGACGAACATCAACATGTTTTAGATTTGCTCATTGACAAATTAACGACTCCACCGGTGATGGCCTATCCTAATTACGCTGAACCATTCGTGCTTCATACCGACGCGTCTGAGAAAGGATTAGGTGCCGTGTTATATCAGCGTCAGAAAGGAATTTTACGAGTCATCGCATATGGTTCTCGCACTCTATCGCCTGCCGAAAGAAACTACAACTTACATTCTGGTAAACTTGAGTTTTTGGCTCTCAAATGGGCAATTGGCGAGCAATTCCGTGATTATTTGTATTACGCACCTTCTTTCACCGTATATACGGATAACAACCCGCTCACATACGTTTTGTCATCAGCGAAGCTAAATGCTACCGGTTTGCGATGGGTCGGTGACCTAGCTGACTTCAACTTCACAGTTAAATACCGCCCTGGTAGAGCTAATCAGGATGCCGATACCCTATCACGACTCCCAGTCGACGATTTCGAATCATACATGCAAACCTGCACAGAAGAAATTCTGCCAGACACTCGAAAAGCAATAACATCTGCTGTTACACTTTTAGGACAAGGTACATCAAATTGGATATCTGCACTTGCTACTGATGTTGATGTTTTCGCTATTGATTCTACGCCTACTATCGCCAACCAATCTATTAAGATTGATGACTTGTTGCAAGGACAGTCAGAGGATCCATCTATCAGTCGCGTGCTTCATTTACTTAAGCAAGGTAAACGACCTTCCATGCGAGAAATAGCCCCAGAATCTACATCGGTAAAACGTTTATTACATCAGTGGACTAAGTTGGAAATCAACAGTGATGGTCTTTTACAACGGAAATGTGCCACATACAAACAGATAGTCTTACCAAAAAAATACCACAGCATAGTAATGAAGGAGCTCCATGTCGAAATGGGCCATTTGGGTATTGATCGCGTATTAGATCTCCTACGACAGCGATTTTATTGGCCCCTTATGCAATCAGATGTCGAACATTTCATCAAAAATGTTTGTAGCTGCGTAAAACAGAAACGCCCATCTACCAACTTCCGAGCACCATTGCAACCCATCACAACAACCTTTCCGTTCGAAATGGTTTCTATCGACTTTGTACATCTAGAGCGCAGCAAAGGCGGATACGAGTATATTCTTGTCATTGTCGACCATTTTACACGTTTCTCTCAAGCCTATGCCACTAGGAATAAATCTGCGAAAACTGCTGCGGATAAATTGTATAATGATTTCATATTGCGCTTTGGTTTTCCGGTAAAACTTCATCATGATCAAGGTGGGGAGTTCGAGAACAAGCTTTTTCACCGTCTGCAACAGCTATCGAATGTTAAACCATCACGAACCACCCCATATCATCCCCAAGGGAATGGACAAGTAGAACGGTTTAATCGTACCTTGCTGTCTATGCTCCGCACTTTGCCCGAGTCTTACAAGAGCTCTTGGCATGAGCATTTAAATAAAGTTGTCCATGCTTACAACTCTACGCGAAATGATAGCACCGGATATTCACCGTTCTTTTTGCTCTTCGGTCGGCATCCTCGACTACCCATTGACCTCATTTTCCAGTCTAATGCAACAGCTGCTGAAAGTAATTATCACAACTACGTACAACGATGGCAAGCAGCCATGAAAGAAGCCTATGACTTAGCACGGAAACGTTCCTCAGCCTCTTCACAGCGAAATAAGCAGCAATATGATCAAAAAGCACAACATGTTGACCTTCAGACAGGGGACCGCGTGCTGGTTCGGAATCTTTCACAACGAGGAGGTCCTGGGAAGCTGCGTTCATTTTGGGAACCAAAAATTCACAAAGTTCTTCGACGACGGGATTCAAACTCTCCAGTTTATGAGGTGCAGCTTGAAAGTGGTCACAATCCAGTACGCGTCCTTCACCGCAACTTACTATTGCCTTGTAATGATTTACCTCTCGAAGATGATATCGTACCACAGCCCAAACGTAAACCAACACCTCGCAGAAATAACACTCGTAACTTGACCTCTTGGCGCAACAAAACACTGTCTGACAACGATTCTTCAAACGATGATAGTGATTCTGAAAATGAGTTTCATTTAGTTCAAATTCCGTCGACGGAAAACAACCCTTTATCGGAGGACAGCAGCCTAACTCATGGGGAGGAGGAAGTGCCAATTATAGAGGACAGAGACAACCCGACAATGGAGCATTCAGAAGATCTCCAGATCGATCTCTCTTCAGAATTACCTCTTCAGCGTGAGTCAGCAGACATTGATATAAATCCAGATCCGGACACAGAAACATCGGAAAATGAACAATCGGAAATCGTACCATCAGATAACTTACCGCACAATGCGTTGAATACGGGATCATCAGGAAATTCGCCATCGAATCTACCCACAGAGAATTTTACGTCAGAACGTTCGGTTCGCAATCGTCAACCACCAAGTCGTCTGTCATATTTCGCTCCAGGTCAATCGTATGGAGTATCTCCCGTCAATGTACATAGTGTAAATAATCAGCAACATTTTAACCCTTATTTGAACCCTTTCGTATTTAATCAGTTTCCTCAAGTGCCGTATCTACGTCATGCGTATATTGTTCAGCCGATGCATCCGAGTATGTCGACTCGCTGGCCGAGACCGAACATTGTGCATCCGTTTAACATGAACCATCGACTCGATTTAGTATCCTCATAAAGATTAACACTCAGATACTTTGCATATTATTGGTATTCTCGTCTTATATTACGTACTTTGCTTCAACTTTATATTATTCGACCTGCGACAACATCGACTCACAAGAACTTACGGGTATAATTATACTTTCTACAATAGTTTCATCTATTGCGTCGAAGAGACAGTGTGCTTTGGTTACAAGTTCCGGAATTGTACCGAAGACAGAGTAAGGAAGAAACGTTTCGATACAACTTTTACCTCTTGACATGTCGGGACGACATTTCTTTTAGAGGGGGAGAGTGTAACACAGTGTAATTTGAGTCAGCGGAAGAACTATTGTTCTAATTCAAGTCAGCTGAAGAACTATTGTTCTTGAACAATAAAAGTTATTTGATTGACGTGTTATGTAATCTTGAAAAAAGCGTGTGTGCTTTTGGGATTTGTGTCTGTAAAGTGTCGTTGAATTTTTGTTGGAGATTGGTACGCTCTGTTTTGTTAAAAGTTGTTTTCTCTTGCCAAGCCTAAATTCTAAGACTCACGATAATATGCAGGTATTATATTTACAGTTTGGATCAAATAGACGGTAAGATAAATGATTGCATTTGAATAGACAGTGAATTTGCAAAATATTATCAACAACCGTTATTGGAATGAAAAATCGGGGGGAACTAAGAAATTTTTACGCCGAGGGGGGTAGCCGTGTACCTTTGGGGGTATTATTCTGGATCAAGGTGTTTCTTGAGTTGAATTAGGGTTGAGCTCGAAATCCACATAGTATTAGCATTCTTTTTTGCTATTGTTATTCAATTAGTATTCAAAATTTATAGTATTCTTTAGGTGTAAAGTCTTTTCCATTTGTCGATTTTCGTTCTCTCTCGATGGTTTGTTATCTTATTGATGTTCTGTATGTGTTTTGTATTGCTTGGGGTAAGAAATATTTTTCAAAGGTATTCTTCAGGGCCCAAAATCTGAGTGTACGACGAACCCTGCAAAATGTTGGTACTGTAGTCACCCCCAGGGAAAATAAAGTGACTTGTGGCTATCACCTGGGTTACACGGCTTACCAACTATCCATACTGACCTACCCAAACAGCCCCACTGTCCCCTATGTGAAATATGGTGATACCCCACATAAGCACTTCCCAACAGATTCACTAGATAACACTAAGAGAACTCAGAGAACACTCTCTAGAAGATCCTCATGAAATAACTTTTGCTTGATATTCCAGATACGCTAGCCTTATAATCTCCCTAAACAATGTGGCTTGCGAAAGCTTTAATTTGCGAATTAAAAGTAGCCTAACCTTGTTAGAACGAGGCAGGCTAGACCATGCTGTTTCACAGCAACAAAGGTATTAGCCACCAACAGAAGAGATTCAAAGGCTAATAACAGAGCTGAAGAAAAGACATCTAAAAGGTTTGCAAACTATAATCGTTACATCAGGCCTAATATAAGCTGTTGAAACATTCACGCAGGGACATCGCAAAGAATCCGAATAACAGAACAAAATCTTGTTATTTAATTGGCTTTCTGGGAAGGGGTTCGACACGAAAAAGACCCAGGCTGTGAAATTGAATGTTTTAATCTAAATTCAAGATTGTTGTGCAGACCTCCAATGGTCGCTTAGCCCGCATATCAGCCCACCACAAAGACGGCTTAATACAGATTATACCCCTTTTGCTATGGCCTGTGACGCAGGCTATTGATCACGTTAATAACTTGAAAACAAGATTTGTTCAGGGATAAGCCAATTTGCACATTTTTGCCCATATAAAGCTGTTTTCAGTTTCGACTTCTTGTCTGCGTGAGAGAAAAGCTCTGCCCGAGTCATGGAGTTTGGGATGCCATTGTTGAGATGGAGAAAGTCCCCGCATACGAGAAAGTCAGATTATCGAATCAAGCTGTTCGGTTTTTTATAGAAAACTAATTCTTCCCTCACTAAGGGAGCTCGACACCTTTTTGAACTTTTGTTGATTGAACTACTCTTAAACTATCTGGTCACCATCCAGTTCTGGTATACCTCTGCCTGTGGTAGAAATGTTGGGCCTGCAGCTTTGGCACCTAAATAGAAGGAGTTCCAGAGCCGAGGGGTCTTTTTGATTCTTCAAAAGGGCGTTGTCTATTACTGAGTATTATCCCTAAACAATTAGGTAGAAATATCCTTAGGCCAATATGTCCCTTGTACTATTGGAAGACAACTGCATTGGTGCGTTTTAGTGCACAACATTGTAGCAACGGAGCTCTAAAAATCATGTTCAGAAAGATATTGACCTAAGACAGTTTCTTGTACAACGGACGCTTTTTTACAGGATTTTCCCACTGAATTGCTTTATTTACAATATTACACTAGGTTCAAGATTCAAATAATTAAGAATGTTTTCTAAAATTGTGTTTTTCTCTCAGAATGCCTCTTTTAACGATGAAATTTATTTTCTTTGCAAAAATACATTAATTTCTTTGCAAAAATACATTACGGTTACAACTGTGGAAATAGGATCCATTTTTGGGTTATGCACATGTAGCCAATTGAGGGTTTTTAAAAAATCAAAGAGCCTTACTTTCGAGACAGTAATTTGGCTGAATTCATTTTTGACGCAATAGATAACTTATTGGGTATATTGCTCTGAAAGATGTATGGTAAGCTAAATTCAAATAGAATGCAGCATGATACAGCACCTCGTGCCTCGAATAACCCCTTGTATCTGGGATTTAATGTTGCGAAAAAGAATACCGAAGGAAAATCAAACAACTAACCTTCTTCGGCATCTTCGAAGTCTGCATGATTATTATGTCGTAAATGAGTATTCGATGCAGCGAGGTTATGTTGCACATCACGATATTGTTGCTGTAGGGTTAGAAATACATAATAGCAATAAAAAGAGCAAGATCAATAAACGAGCAGAGCAGAGCTGCAAAAAGCATCCAAACCTGGAAACTGAGATCCCAACGGGTATTTTCAATTGACAAAAAATCTTATAGTGAAATCTCGGTGAAAAACGGAAATTTTACTAGTTTACACTTGATGTGCAATCAAAGTGTATCGAAAAAGATGGTGTGGAAATCTATTGCTGTATCTTTTTGTGCAACTTTTTCAAAATTGAGACTGCACAGTCTTTTGTTTTGCTATTGTTTTAGCGAACAAGGTCATGGTTGAGCAAATAGACCAAAACACTTCTTTTCGTTCTCCAGCCAGAAATATTCGTTATTTAGAAAAGATTTTATGATATTCAGCATCATATTTATGTAGGCAATATTTACATGTAAAATTTCAACAGTAAATAAAGAGGATAATACATTCGTTGTGCACGTTCAAGTACTGCTCAACATCGACTGTGAAACAAAGACGTACAACAATAGGTTTTTAAACCATCTTTTTCGATAAACTATGGTGCAATGAAATAATGGGGGGCATCATGGAGATAAGGGCATCTTTACCTTTCTTCAACTTGTAGCATAAGAAAGCATTTATGGAGACAATTTGTGTGAATGAAAATGACTGGAGCAGAACAGGAACCTAAGACCTCAGACTTTTAACCCTAACGCTCTACGAATGACTAATTAGAACAATAGTATGGTAGAAGGGGTTCAAAAAGCAAAAGGTCACAGATTCGATACCTGTACGGGTCATTTTCATTCAAAGCCATTTGACAAGTCTAGAATGTGGTAAATTCATCCAAAGTCATCACACGAATACGAAAATTTGCACTTCAATAGTTTTCTAATTAAAAAAATGACAATTTCCTTTACCAAAATTCAAGTGCAAAACATAATCATGCGTAAAAGCATACAAAATAGTTCTTAGTATTAAATAAGAAAAACATTGTGGTGCAATATCTTCTAAGTAAGGTGATAAGTATGGATAAATCCAACACATTCTAGACCTGTGGAAACAAATTATCTGGATCGATTGTCCAAACCCTGCTCATATTAACGAATAAAACGGTTCCTCACCTCGAGCCGTTCTAGTTGAAGTGACAACGAGTTCTTTTCCGTGCTCAGTGTTTCTATCAATGTTTGTTTCGATATCAAATTATCAGTCAGGGAACGAACTCTATTTTCGAGCTCTTCTTGCGAATGACTGGTACTTGATTTGACAGTAAGCTGCAAAATTGACAGAAAAATAAAAGTTGAATGAAAAAATGATCGACCGCAAAGTAAAACATTTGTCTTAAAGTGAGTCGAATCGTATTGCTTAAGTTCAGTAGCTTATTTGTGAAGATATGGTAACTCAACAGGAGCAGGATACTCGAAAAAAAAGCGATTACCCATCATTGAAACTCCAAATAACTCATTTCAAAATTGCGTGCCCCATCAAATATAACATGCTCCGTCAAATAAGCGATCTGAGATTTGATTATTGCCTATTTCATACTTGAATTGGCGATTGAGGGAATCAAACATGCGATACATGAATCCATGAATACTGTGGTGAAACCATAATTCAATTTATTCAAACAAATTGAAACAAGTCCAACTCAAAACAAATTTACGTCAAAAACTATGCAATTACTAATTTGAAGTAAATTGATGGAGATTACGATTAACATTTAAAGGATGTGATTAAAACCCGAACAAAGCCAACTCAAACAATATTTACGTGGCTATCGGGATTTTCAAGAATCCACTGCATTTTAGCATAAGATTCACTTTCATAAAAGGCAACATTGAGGTTAATTTTGCACTCAGGCAAACAACGGTGCTTTATTAATGGAAGGGTAAGGCGATCTATCCCAAGGAGGAAATTCATATTTCTTTAGGAAAGGGTACTCAGATGGAGGTGCCAGCCTTAAACCCAAAAAAAGATCCCTAAAAGACCCTAAAAGATTTTGCTTGCTTTTGCTAACCAAAAACATAATAAGAGCTACATCAAAAACTGTTATATAATGTACTTTAAATTACTAATGTCTTATTTATAAATCATTAAACTGTTTTATTTTATTCGAACACCCAAAAATATTTAAGTTAACGAGCCTGAAAAGATCATTACGGGCTTTAAACAAAAATAAATCTAACTGTAATTCTAGACCAAAAAAAGTAACCCTAGTACCCCTACCTAAAGATAAATGAGTACCCCCTGGGATTAGTCTGAGAATGGTTTGGAAAGAATTAGTTCGGTTTCGATTTGTAGAAACGACAGCAATGGTATAAATTTTCCAGTGGTTGTACATAAAAGAGCACATATAGCAACCAATTAAGGCCAGTAAGGATAACAAGAGAGAAGCTTTTTCCACTGCTTAGGGACCGCGCACAATGATCAGCTTTTCTAATATATTCAAAATTTATGATGGACTCACTCAGTGACTTAAGCTGTTTACTGCTGTCAGTGTTTGGTAGATTGATTTCTTAAAAGTAAATATTCTAACCATAAAGGCATACTCGTGGGACTTTCGGCTTTTCATTCGCACAAACCCTGATTATAAACAAAATGTTTCCCTATTTATTTCCTTAAACACCATCTGGCGTTTTTGTTTTCAAGCAACACAAGCAAGTCTCGAAGGGACCCGAACGAATCAAAATAGTCGAATATTCCAAAATTCGGCAATAATTTGACAAAACTCGGCTATTTTCCGAAAAATAGCCGAATTTAGCTGAATATTGATATCCGAAAAATAGCCGATCATTGTGAACGGTCCCTTACAGGTCGAATAATGTTACTGTAGTGCACGTAAATTGCACAATAGTCTACATCAATACAAGTGGCAAATTTTGGCGTTTGATAATGACTCGTTTGTGTTTGAGAACAATATAATTTCTATTGTTTCATCTCACGATATGCATTAATTTCTAATCGTATTAAAACACTAGATGTCTGCATCCCTATTTCCATGGAATAAGGGAAGTTGAAAACAATTTAGCCTCTGACAAAGGTCTGGAAAATAAGTATGCATGTTACTAATGGTAACATAAAAATTTAAGTCTTACAAAGTGCTAGTCAGATATGCTGGAGCAAATCTAAGGAGAGAAGTTTGATATCTATACTTTTTTTAAAATGCTTGAGTCACCAAAACAAAAAATGATGACAGGGTGCCAATCAAGGGGCCAGGACTCAAATAATAGCCAAACTATTTAACTAACAAACATGATTTAATCAAAAATTGTCTAAGCATTACTAACAAGGCTTAGATTTCAAGTAAAACAATGTAAATAACTTCGTATTTTGGGAGAAGGACTACCGTAAAAGATCTATTGAGCCCCATTTCTTATAATCTTCCCTCTAGAACCTCGAAAGTCAAATAAGCAGAGCTTTTATGGTAGCGCAACTGTTTCGACATCATGATATGACGAATGGCACATGCATACACATCTTTTTTATGAAACATCTTGCAAACTTTGGCTAAATATTCTAATATCGCATGCAAGGGGCTCGAGATCTTGAAAATTCCCCAAGTTAGCATACTAACGCTCAATATTTAAGTCATATTTTCGATAATTTGACAATTTTCGAAAATCTTTACCTGATTATTTAATCGTTGAATTTCTGAATCTCGTTCCTAGAAGAGAAATCAACAACTTCTAATGAATCGAGAAGGCAGCTTTGAAAAACCTTTGCTTACCTCAGAAGGAACATAAATCAGTTCGAAGTTATTTATACAGACTGTTCAACGAAAGGAATCATGATCTTGCATCTTTAATTAGTTAATCGATTTTGGATGAAATCTGTGGATGGCAGTTCTCCATTCTACATATCAGATTATTCTACAGTCAGTTATTCATAAGGACCTTCAACTTTTAAGGAGAATTCTGAAAACGCCCTTATTCCAGAACCCTCTTCAATATTTTTGAGGCTTGTAAGTAAATTAGAAATTATTTATAAAAGCACATTTTTTCTTAGAAAAATATCGTCACAAACAAGATATAACCTGCAAGGGGGAAGGAAAGAGTCCATAACATTCGCAAAATTGTCTACCCATCCCGTCTCTTCCACATCCCGTTTGAAATATTCAAATCCGAGAAAAGTTCAATCGATCTTTTGTTTAAGAATACCACTTATTCACCTTATTCCCAGTTTGTAGGTGCGTAACAATAATACCTCGTTACATCAACGATGTGCAATGTAAAAGATCCTTCTCGGTACCAGAAATTTTGGGTGACGTGGACCGGTAGCATGGAAGCTGAAATCAAAGGTTTGTCTAGTGGGCAGTCTTTCTAAAATTGAGGAATGTTCGAATTCAAATATGGGTGCAATAAACACAGAAGGACTTCATCTACTGCTATTTTCATTGATTATGTCTATACTACTGTGTCTGTGCAGGCAAAAGGACCCAGCCTAGGTTAGACCGTTTATGCTTAGCACGTAAACTAGAGCATTTGGGAATATTAAGCTTATTTGCCTATAGACACCCACATATCCACGATCATTGTATTGAAGACTGAAAGTAGGTACCTGAATAAGAATCGACGAACTTGATTTTTGTCTTTGAAGATCTTCTTTCAGTAGCTTAATTTCCTTGAAGAAACAGATACAAATGTTATTGCTATAATATTCAAAATACGATTTAGCATTTCATATGACAACTTGTTCCCAGCCTTGGTATCACACTGTGTATTCAATGAAATGAAACTATTCGCCACAGTGGCCTTACCAGAAATTGCTTGCTTTAGTATGTTTTCCAAACACAATAAAAAACGACCATCAAAAGTTCTTTTAACGCTTTCACAGCGTTCTTCAAAGGTAGAGTAAAGGCCAACGTTTTGAAGAGGAAAACCGTCTAAGAGGTAAAACTCTTATCCGCGATGTTTGATTTCATTAAGAGAACTTATCTTGACTCTGATTTCATCGAACTTTTTCTTCTGAATTTCATTTATTAAATCTATACCCATTGAAAATCCTTAAAAGAAATAGATTCATAAGGCATGGTCTAACACGGGAAAATATATTCTCATTAGTCAGCTAATACACCGCCGTTAAAAAACATTTCACACAGACGATAAATATCCCTGATAATCGTTTATCGTATAAAAACTTAGCTTAACTTAGGGGAGATGATACTGTATCACCTTGAGTTGGCCCTCAAGTGTTTTCTATACCTCATCAGTCCAAAGAGGTCCAGAAATTTGCTCTTGGATTAAGCATTATCGGCATTGGTAGAAGAGCAGTCGTTGGAGAAGAGACGCTTTTAACACTGTCTCTGTCACTTAGTCCTGTGATGCGGAACAATTCAGCAACTCTTATGAGGAAAAGCCGCTTAAAATAACGTGGGCGCTGAGAACATCAAATTAGATTTTCGCGAATAGAACACTAGAGGTATAAAAGAATCACTCTAACAATAAAATCATGTGTTCTAATATATGATGTTTTAGATAACAATTAAAAGTATCTCATTCTCTTTTAGCATTAGTTCTTATTTCATAATAATTTTGAATATTCTGAATAATTCATTAAAGATAATTCTGTAACTTAATTGATAATTTTTTTATTATTTAATTTACATGCCACCCTCTTGAAAGCGTATCCAACACAGTAAGATAATATACCACCCCTTGGGAGATAATCCACTGCAGTAGTTTGGTATACAACTACATGTCAAATTATATACCTTCCCTTGTAAGCGTATTCAACTTATTTTATGTTAGTATCCCACCCCCTTGTAAGAGTATTTACCGTATTTTCAAGACAATACCCAACCCCCCTTCAAAGCGTATCCAACACGGTAAGCCAATATGCCACCGGTTCAGAGATTATCCACTGCAGTAAGTTGGTATACCACCGTAAGTAAGATAATATACCTCCCTTTGTAACCATATTAAACCTATTGCATGATAGTATCCTCCCCCTTGTAAGTGTTTTACGACAATATCTCATTCCCTTGTAAGCGTATCTAACATGGCAAGATGATATACCACCCTGTGGGCGATAATCCACCCCAAAAGTTGGTATACCACTACATGTAAAATGAAATAATGACTCCCTTGGTAAGCGTATTCCCCCTATTTTACGATAATAAGCCTACCCCTTGTAAGCGCATTCACCCAGTTCTAAATAATGTACCTCCTTTTTTAAGCGTACCTGACACAGTAACATGAGCAACCGCGGGCGAGATAATATACTGCCCCTGGTAAGCGTATCGCACCACTTGTAAGAAAATATCCCACCACTTGTAAGTATATCCAGCACACACGGAGCGTGAAGGTTTGCTAGCAGGATAAGACAGCTTTGAAAAACCTTTGCTTACCTCCACATGCTGATTCATCTCTTCATCGCAGCTCTGTCGTTTTGACCTTTCGTCTTCGAGAGATTTCTCAAGACTATCAATTATTTGTTGCTGTTCCTCAGACTCCGACTGACTTTGATGCTCAATATCCTTAAAAGACAATAGATTCGTAAAGCTTGATCTAACGCAAGAAAATATATTCTCACATGTGGGCTAACACCGTTCTAATATGCCCCCTTAAAAAGCAACTTACAATAAAAAGGTGGGAGTACATAAGGAAAAATGTTAGCATTTCACTATCGTTTGCTTTATTGATTATATGCTCCATAGAGACTTCTTAAACGATAGGGCAACGTAAAACAACAGGGTTTTTAAAAAATCAATTAATTTCAATCAATTAACAAATGTATTTAGTGTTAATTGCTGTCAAAATTGGAACACGCAGTTAAATGTATTTGGTAGATTGTTGTATATCATAAAGCGAGCTCATAATCATCCTTGATGTCTCTGCTATACATAGTCTAGCACAAACAAGATAATACCTAACAAATAATCAGTATATTGTTGTTGGTCATCAGAATCAAAAGGATTGGAAGTATTTATTATGATGTGAACCCCCATTACACCCCAACCTGTGTGCATTTCTGTGTTGCTCTTGTAGACAGAGAATTTCCTGTAACTATCTAACAATCTGCTAGTAACTTGATTTCAACTAAATTGACCATGGAAATTCAAATAAGACTTTAAAAAATTTTTGATTTTGACTGGAAGTGCTATTTATGATGACGTCATTCTATCATTCTCAAAACTAATGTCCCTATTACTCTTTGTGCGTAATTATGACGTGTTCGAAGCTAGTGTAGTTAGACAGCACTTGATCAGACCTTTCAATTGACATCATTTGTTTGATTTTAATAAAATCTTTGCAATTATTATGACGTCGTCGTTCCAATGACGTCATATTAAGGCTATTTTTGGAATTGAATCATCGCGATTTTTCAACGATCTCAACTGAATTAGAGACCGCTATGAAGTGTAGAGTGTCACAATATAATTTTGTCAAGTGAAGTAATGGATAGTGCATTGAATCAAACTGAAACTCACCAGTAGATCGACTTTGAGTTGCTCATATTTATACTTCATCTGCGTCAATTCTTCGCGCAACATGTCTCTTTCCTGTTTCATTTCTTCTAGCTCTGTAAAAACGACCGAAGAAGGATCGCTGCCAGCATGTCCTTGCTTCAAAGAAGTTATCAATTTCTCTTTGGCCTGAAACGAAAGATAAACAGTGAACCTGGCGGACCAGAGAAAAATATACAAGCAAGAAATGATACATCAAGAAATAAGAAGGGTCACTAATTTTCAAATGCAGCTTAAAGGATGTGCAAAAGCTGTCTTATCTTAACTCATTCGATATTTCTAGGATTACGTTTGTGGTCAAAGATGAAATGTGACATCTCCTTCTTAATTTAGGGAAGTTTCATATATTTCAGTCTTTATTTTCACCAAAATGGAAAAGCTTGTTTCTAGAAATCAAGTTTGATTCTTTTCAATTTGATCCGGGGTTGAATTACAACCCACATGACAGAGTTGAAGTAAACTTGCAATCACATGTGTACATTTAGCCCTGTTGTGAAAATATTGCAGTAAATTTTCAACCCCAAAAATTATCCAGTCTGGAAAGATTGATTTTTGAAAGCGGGACAAGAAATTTAAAGCCTTTCGATGTGCACCGGTGAAAGCAGAAATCCCAATGGAAAAATATACACAACTGTGAGATTTTCAGGAAATGTACGCCAAAATTGTGTGCTAACCTTCAAGTTGTACGCCGGGTATGTCTAGCCTTTAGATTCCAGACTGGCGGGCACATTTCAGAACTAAAGTTTGTTGTTGTGCCCAGGCGTTATATTAATCTCGAGCCCAGGGTTGAAATGAAATTGAGATTACATAAAAATGGAAAAAAATGGGGATTGAAACCGTGTGATTTTAACTCGTTTTGCTTGAGGTGGGTTGAAACCCGGGGTCGAGATATTTCTTTGTAAATTAAAAATGAAATCAACAAAGTATTGACAAGAGAGGTGAGATAGATTTCAGCTCGATCAGCTGAGTAAAAATTCAATCACAGGACTAGAAGCTCTCATGTAATCAGCCCCTACGTGCATGGCTTCTTCGCTTGCCTTCAATTTGATTTCCTTGTCAGTTTAGCCAGCTAATAAATGAATAGAAAAAGCTGAAAATACCTGCAATATTCTGGTTGCTTTATCTTTATATTCTTTTAAATCCCTTTGAGCTGTTTCCGCAGAATCTTTTGCAGTTCGCAGACTATGCTCTGCTTCCTTGATTTTAACTGAAGTTTAAAAATAAAGAAAGTAAATCAAAATGCTTAGTACAATTGTAGGTATTAAGTATCAATTATTTGATGAGTCAATCAATGATTATACAACATGAAATTGCAAATGCTTACATGATATCTGAAAAATAACCATTAATATCTAAACTTATTTTTGACAGCCTATTCTGACTCTCGTCTTTTGTTTTCCAGCTTCACAGCTGATAAACTGTTAATATAATCATTCATTGAGAATTTATGACCGACAATAAAAGGGAACAAACTTCAACTGACCAAGTTTGACATAAGGCACGATGGAACCAATTGCCATGAAGAGCCTTTGATGTTTAGTTGGGCAACATTTCGAAGCTAGCAGTTTCTTTCATATCCAGGGCAAATTGGGAAAATACAGTTGACGTGCATCAAGCTCGCATTCTTGTCGCACTCAGTCTTCTAAACTAGTGCGCATTATTACCCCAGATCTCAGTTAAGCACGCCAACCTTAGTGCTGAGACAACATTCTTGCTTCTACCACTAGAATTTCATGGCGGTTAGAAACTCACAAGGAATCGGATGAGAAAAGTCAAAGATGCTGGTAATTTCCAACTTTAACGGTCAAATTCCTTTAGGGCTTTGGCGTTAGGTTTGGGGAATTCATGACACTATGATAATGTTCAGCACAACTTATGTTGTTTACTTTAGCTTTCAGGGATTGAGTAGGACATTCCATTTGAAATAATAGAGCCTCACTCATATCGCAATCTTAGCAAGAGGTGTGAGTATCTTGCAAAACTCACTTATTAATAAAATACTTTCTTAATTACATGAAGGCCAAAAGTGGAAATAACAGTCCATTTACATCTCTATTAGTTGTAAAGATTTCTCTTCATTGACTACTTTTTCCTTCCAAACAGCACAAAGAAACCAATGGGTACTTCTTGCAGCATCGCACACTTACCCATAAATTTGATAACTGCAGATACCTAGTGCAACAAACATCTACCAAATCTCGGCCAAAAGACTAGAAAAAACTGATTTTAAAACAACATCCAAAGTAAAACGAAAAGGAACAAAGTAAAAGGGAGCTTTCAAAAAAAAATGATAATTACCCTTTTCTTCATTCAATTTCAACTGTAAAGATTTGACCGCGTCAGCCATTTGCTGTTGTTCATTCTGTAGTCGAGATCGCACCTCCATTAGTTCTGTCTAAAGAATAACACAGTCAGCAAGTCATGAAGTATTATCACAGAGCAATAGGTTATTCTATAAGGAGAATCAGAAAAACACGTGAGAAAAAGTCAGGATGAACATGTTTCATGAAAAAAGATCGTTTTGCTTTGTAGTAACGACCTATTTTTGGAAGGAATGGTTTCTGAAATCTTCTCGATTGTCCAAAATTGAACAGAAACAAGAGCGAATCTTGTGAATATCGCATTCTCGTGCATGCTTATGTATTTCTTCTTTGTGTATTCTCTAAGGAAAAACTTAAATTCTAAATGAATGCAGCTTTGTGCATGAGAATTATGTCCCTTGGCATTTGTCAGAAACGAACTTGCGGTTAAAATACCCACAAGCTTTGTTCTCATTCCTGTTCTAATCTCGCAAAATTAAGGAAATTTCAGTAAAGCATCTCTTTCACAAAATGATAAAACTATTTGGTTTTTACTTGCAAAAAGTAATTATACCGATAACAATAGATGATAAGGTCACTAATGGATGTGCACTTTTACGAAATATCAAAAGATCCTCATTTCTGTTATTGTTTTCTGTGGCAGTGTCAAACGATTCAAACTGGATAGAAATAACGTATACGAATTGAAACTTCGAAAGCCTGCTCATCCATAGCGACCATCCTACAATATAAAATCAATTCTCTTCTGTTATCATATTCCTAACCTATCCCTCTCTTCTATCTTATTACCTCATGTATTCACAAGTGCTTTTCTATCTTTTCTGGCTTTTAGTTGTCATGCATTAGAAAAGAATCGTGCTTCTAACCAATATTTATACAAGCAATCTTTCCACTGTAATTATTGTGTGTTACAAAATGCAAATTCTACAAAGACTTTTCATACCCAAACTTGAAAAATATGGAACTTGTTTTAATCATGGAAATGAGTATTCTGGATTGGTCATGGTTTGAGCAGAATATTGCATTTTCTTCCTTCTTTGAGTGGCTCTTTAACAAATTATCCCTCCTTTTCCTTAAATTCACAGCTACTTACATGTCGATTTTCTGCCAGTTAATCAGTACCGAGCACAGTGTTTTTAATTTTACACTGTCACTCTTAATAAAATATAGATTTTAACTTCTAAAAATCCAGTTATGATATTTGTGCTAGATACCTTTCAATAAGCCCAAAACACTGGGTTTTGAGGTACAGATGCAATGTTTTAAAAACCAATATTCGCCTTGTCAATGAAACCAATGCAATCAAATAAAGAAAGTAGAATCAGAAATCAAGTGTCCAGTATTTCAACATTTTAGAAATGTAGTTAAGAATTCATTCAAGATGCAAGATCTTACACGTTACAATTACCCCTTCCAAGAGTCTGGACACATTAAAAAACAAGAGGAAAAGCAAGACCTTCATGAAATCAGTACTATTCAACAGATGAGAAATGTGGACATACCTGGGCATTTCTTTCTGCACTCTTCGTTTGGTACAGCTCGTTTTCTCTTTCCTCGAGTTTTTCTTTAATCGAGCCAAGGGCTACACTTTGCATACCAGTTGAATCAGAGTGATCTTTAAGGATTCTTCAGAGGAAAACACTCACTTAAAGTAAAACACAACAAATTGCCGAAAGACAATGATTCGCATAAAGTATGCACAAATTGCACAGCCTTTAATTGCTTAGCTTACTTATTCGATTGAGCTCTTGTTGCGTTTATAAATTTTGTTAAGGTTCTATTCGAGGGGGTATTTCCTGTAAAGGCCTCGTTGTCCATCATCTTTGTTTAGAAAACGCAATTGAACAGGATAAAACATTGCTCTAGCTAGTGTGTCAATTGTAACAATTTAGCAAACATGTTATCAGTGGAAATAGATGATTTAATGAGAGTTGCCCAAATAGATACCTTTCATTCTCGCTGGAAAGCCTATCCACCAATTCTCTTTTACTTTTAAGCTCTTCATCTGCTTCTTGCATTCGAACTCGTAAAACAGCAAGTTGCGAGTCCTTTGCTTTCAGTAACTCATTTAAATCTCTCTCCTGCTCTTGAAAGCTACTCATTATCTTGTCTTGTTGTAAATTCTGACTCTGGGCATGCTCTAGTTTCTGTTCCAAGTGTCTCGAATCTATCGAATGCAAAATGAATCTATTATCTACCATGTCATACAAAATACTATCATTTGAAATCATATAATTCAAACATTTGAAACAACAGAGGGTCACTGCAACGCTCACATTAGAATAAAGTGAAAAAATTATTGAGGTTAAAAAGGAACAGGTTAAGATAGATTCTACTATCGATCAAAATAAAGTATATGGAGCCAAAGAAAAAAGCAATATAATGAAAAAGGAAAATGTGTTTAGTCAATTGCTGAGAGAAACATGATAAAAGTAAAATATCTCTGTGATGAAATTGGTATATCATCTGAAAATAGGAAATGGTAAAGGACCAATATTCCCTCTTTGTTCTGAGGATGCAAAGTAAAATTCTAGAAGAAGGGACAAGATACTTTTAATAATGACCGTCTTGGATCTGCTTGGTAGTCCGCAGAGCACCAGCAAGCTCCTCATTCAAAGAGGAAATCTCAGTTTTCAGCAATCTATTTTCTAATTGAAGATTTGAGATTCTGTCATTCAATTCTTTGTTTTCTGTGTTTCTTTTCTTAGCTGTTTGAGCTTCCACCAGCACTGCTCTGTCGTCAATATCCTTAGCTTCAGTTTCATGGTTTATTAACTCCACATCTGATGTTGGTTCATCCTCTTTTTCTAGGACTCTCGGCTCTGCACTAGCTAAAATAGAACAAAAAATTATTGCCAAATTATCAACAAATGAATGAATTATGGGCAATTCTTTGGCTTTAGTTGTTTAAACACCCTGGCAGAATGTTGCCAACACGCCATTATGAAAAGCAAATAGATGAGACCTAGAAAGAGTTGAATCTTTTTATCACCTAGAGAGTATGTTGTTTTCAAGAGTCACAATATGCAACTAAAAGCCTCAAAACAAACAAAATACAATTCATTCCCAAAATAAATTCGTGGAAAATAACATACCAGGTCGCTTTGGAACAGATTGTTTTGCTGATGAATTTTCTCCAACTTTAGATACCATTGATCCTGGGGGACTCTTGCTGACCGTTTTCGTTTTAATAGGCGTTGACGTGAATGGAAGTTTCTTCTTATTGGACACATCGTTCATACTTGATGCATTGTTGAGAAAATCAAATAGTTGCTCATCTGATTTTGACTTTAAACTAGATGCGCTTGAAGATCTGTGGTGTGGTTTGATATTATTTGTTTGATGTCTCGAAGTTGATCCTTGAATAAAGAAGAAGTGTCACTGTCAAATGAATGCTGCCCAAAGAGTAAATGCCGTACCATCAGACGGGGGTGTACCCTGAGATTTTGTTATCATAATCATTTATAATACTTTTCATACAAGAGCCAAATTTCCCATGTTCAAAAAAAATTTCATTTCAGAAACATTTCAGAAATAAACCATGCTCTAAAAGTTTTCATATAAACTTCATCATTATACTTTGCTAACAACAATTTGATGACTTATACGCCTAGGCCCTGTTCGCACTTGTAGTCAAGAACACCTGAAACTGTAGTGGGACCAACATTTTGCCTATCTCATTTTTAAAACGGAAATTAATTAACTTTGTCATACCATGATAAAATATTTCATGAAAAAGTTTTGACAAACATGAAGACCGCTTGATGATGTTCTAGTGCACATAGGGCCCTATTTTAAAAAACCATAAGATAACAAGAGGAAAAACCAAAACATAGATGTAGTTGATACAATGAGTTGTAATAGGTTCTTCCGGCTTTTCACTATGTGGTTTTGCAAATTAAGTTGTATAAATAAGCCTAAAATTCATTGTTAACAAAGTTTATAAAGATTATAACAAAACATTAGAAGCCATGATGGTTTATTTCTGAAATGTTAATGTTTTGAAATAATACCTGACACTATGATGAAAATATCCACTACCATATAAATGTTTTTTCTTGATTTACCTCAATCATGGGGGATTATAAAACCATCTTTGAAATTCACACACATCAAAGCTATATCATTTATCTGATAATATACTTGTTTTCTGGGACAATGCCTCTTTAAAATTCCCCAACACAGAGAAAGACCTATCAAGTTTGTTGTATGCAAGCTGGTGCTTAAAGGTCTCAGAATCTTTTTGAATTTCCATTCTATTGAATGTTGATCAAAAATTAAATACAAGATCTAAATTTCCTTTTGTTAATAAGATATCAAAAGAGGATCCAGAAAAGTATTATGTGATGCAATTGGAATTGGAGAAAAATTGGAAATATAGCCATTGGGTTCTGTAGCTATCATAGATTATGACCTATTAATGATTGTGTATGCTGTAGATTATTGATGAATCATCAAGTGAAATGATCTGCCACAATCCTGATATTCCTTTACCAGGGCTAAGACCCGGTACCTTACCCACCAAATGCTAGAGGGCTAATCAAAACATAAACCTGATTTAGGAAAGTGGTTAGAGAATTTGTCTTTGGATGGTAACTTGTTTCAAGTTCAAGACCTGGTGGAGGAATATTGGAATTGTGATAACCAACTTTTCTGAATAACATAACTTCTCGTCACACACTGTGCTGTATGAATTTATGTATCAAGTAAAATGAATATGCAGTAAAACGAATGCTGAGTACAAACTAAATCTCACCTGAAATTGGCCTTATACTTTCATCTGGAACTATATTGATTTGGGCAACATCATCATGTTCAACTTTATGTTCAACAGGCTGGTTCCTACTTACTTTGATTATATCTGTGCTTTGAGACTGTGCACTATCATTTTGGAGAGCAGAAGCCGCTGTTTGGTCCACTTTGTCCAATAACGCTTCAGCCCCCTTTGCAATGCCACTCAACCAAGACATGATTAAGTTTTCTAGAAAATTGATGACAACATATATGGATTTTGACATGAATTAAATTTGCAGTGCAAAGCAGAGTATCATAAGTAATTAAGAGGTTGAATTCTTGAAATGTATTGTCTTTTCAGCAATCTGATTGGATGAGTAATCAGTCAAGAAATGCCCTGGTTAGTCAAAAGTATTTTTCCACCTTGCTGATATACAGTACATAAATGCTTTTAAATTTAAAAACTAAATGCTCCAGGTTGTATCTTTTCTTTGCAATTAGGGAAGGCGTCAAAGATAACAGAGCTTGATGAGGGAGAACGTACCATAGCGTTTTTTATATCATCAGCCTATAAAAAAGTTCCTTATCAGCATACCAGGACCAAGCATCTCATAATAGTCTCATTACATGAATTAGTTCAATATTTCAAGACTTCTAATGCATTTTGAATTTTTTTCTCAAAAACCTAACAAATCATTAACCAGACGTGTATAATATCCACATCATTGGTATAATGATTTGATTTATTGCATTTTCATTCTCTCTCTTAGGTACTACTCTGATAAGAGTGAGACTGAAAGCTTTTGTAGTCATTATGTTACATTACATCTCCACTTTCTCCCTCCATCTTCAAGTACGGCACTCTAAAATACTGTTATTCATTCATAAAAATTTCTAAGGGCCTATGATATGATTTTCTCAGACATTTCTCATTATTTTATTTGTTTTGCATGTGCTTTTCAGAGTCCCATAATGCAGACATTCCAAAACATTGAATAGTAATAGAAACATTGGTTGTCTAGGCTAGGGATACACTTTTTACATAAGCAACACATCAATAACAACTAGACCTGGATTACTCTTTCTGAAATTTGAAGTTGATGACTTTCTAGAATTGCATTTCTAGCTTTATCTTGCTCGGAGCATGCAACTAAATGGGTTTTTGAGGTAGGGGTCACTGTGCATTACATTCACTTAGGCCTAAAGATCTCCAACGTAGAGCTTGCCTAAGAACAATAGGTTCCATTGCTTTCTTTCAGTAATCGACAAAATCTCCTGCGTGGACTTTACAAGGAAAACAACCTGAGGATAAGGGATGTTACCATGATCCTTAGATTTTTAGCAAAATGCTAAGCAACTTTCAGAAGGCTTCGTCTTTGACCTGAGTCTAGATTAGATGATTATACTGGAAAAATGGTGTTGGTTCTTCCTTAGAGTTGATTCGGGAAAAGTGCCTGAAAATGTGGAATTCCTTTTTTGTACACAATTAGTTTCCAGCATGGTCCTTATGGCCTATGATATTGGCCCTAACTTAGGGTAGACAAGCCGTCTAAGGCAGGGCCTAAAAAGTAAAGCCCTTTTCTTTGAGTTGACAATGCATCCCCTCTGTCCCTTCTTCTGAAAAGACCAAAGTCTCAAATAACAACAAATAATACATAGCTTAAATAACGATGAAAACAAATAGTAAATACGTACTCTAATATTTGTTAGGTCTCATTCTCTTATCAATTCTAAATCGTAATGACTTTACAGCAGCAATAAAGGTACGTCATCTTACTATTTTGCTTCGCTTCCAGCCGAATTTAAGAAGGACGTGTCAGCCTCAATCCCATGAAATTTCCAGCTTACTACGTCACTGTACGTGTCTTGCTTTCAATATAATTGCAAACAACTTGAATTTTTGGCATGAATTATGTTAATTTATCATTTCATAACATTATTATCATTATTATCACAAGATTTAAAGATGTGATACCCTTTCAAGTCCCTGAGGTGTTTGGGTAATAAGTTGAACAACTTAGGGCTTTGAATGCTGAAACTCTGTTCCAGTATTGTGCACATTTTATTCTTTCCGATGATTCTTTTCAGGGGCGGATCCAGAAGAAAAAGTTGACCGACTTACGGATAACGTCATATTATTTGCGCATGCGCTGTACAGAGTCAATTGCAATGGCCTTGGCCATTGCCACTAACAGCTGGGGGTCTGGGGGGCGCTGTGAGCCCCCCAGCGGGTCCAGGGTGGAACCCTGGTGGGGGTTCAGGGGGCGAAGCCCCCGAAAGCTAAGGGAAACTGAAAGTTCAAGAGGCAAAATATGAGCATAAATTGAAGAAAATATACAAAGCCGATAGATTGAAAATAGGAATATGGTAAACATACCCTAATCGCTCACGAATTCAAAATACGATAAACTATGAAAATGTCAAATAGTCATTAAACTCACCATTTCGGTTATTAATGATACTGATTGGAAGTTAGCAGTCCTCACTTCATACGATATATAGAGACATAGCAACAGCATTTCCAGACTAGCAACTGATCATATTCTTTAACGATAAACAAGAGCCAAAATATCGAACAGAACGCCATAATCAACACCAATCTATCAAACCAAGAGATCCATCAGCTGATAACAGGTCACAGGGATTGCCATGAATTCACTTCATACTAGCTTCTCATCACCCAAATACTTAAATAAAATACAACTTAAGAACAACTTTAGAACTGTCCTTTGAAGAACTGATAACTTGAACAGCAACTGGTTGTTAAGAGGAACATAACTTAAGAACAACTATTGAACTGTCCTTTGAAGAACTGACAACTTGAACGGCAACTGGTTGTTAAGAGGAACATAACTTAAGAACAACTATTGAACTGTCCTTTGAAGAACTGACAACTTGAACGGCAACTGGCTGTTGAGAGGAGCATAACTTAAGAACAACTAACGAACTGTCCTTTGAAGAACTGACAACTTGAACGGCAACTGGCTATTGAGAGGAGCATAACTTAAGAACAACTATTGAACTGTCCTTTGAAGAACTGACAACTTGAACGGCAACTGGCTGGTAAGAGGAACATAACTTAAGAACAACTATTGAACTGTCCTTTGAAGAACTGACAACTTGAACGGCAACTGGTTGTTAAGAGGAACATAACTTAAGAACAACTATTGAACTGTCCTTTGAAGAACTGACAACTTGAACGGCAACTGGTTGTTAAGAGGAACATAACTTAAGAACAACTATTGAACTGTCCTTTGAAGAACTGACAACTTGAACGGCAACTGGCTGGTAAGAGGAACATAACTTAAGAACAACTATTGAACTGTCCTTTGAAGAACTGACAACTTGAACGGCAACTGGTTGTTAAGAGGAACATAACTTAAGAACAACTATTGAACTGTCCTTTGAAGAACTGACAACTTGAACGGCAACTGGCTGTTGAGAGGAGCATAACTTAAGAACAACTAACGAACTGTCCTTTGAAGAACTGACAACTTGAACGGCAACTGGCTATTGAGAGGAGCATAACTTAAGAACAACTATTGAACTGTCCTTTGAAGAACTGACAACTTGAACGGCAACTGGCTATTGAGAGGAGCATAACTTAAGAACAACTAACGAACTGTCCTTTGAAGAACTGACAACTTGAACGGCAACTGGCTATTGAGAGGAGCATAACTTAAGAACAACTAACGAACTGTCCTTTGAAGAACTGACAACTTGAACGGCAACTGGCTGTTGAGAGGAGCATAACTTAAGAACAACTAACGAACTGTCCTTTGAAGAACTGACAACTTGAACGGCAACTGGCTATTGAGAGGAGCATAACTTAAGAACAACTATTGAACTGTCCTTTGAAGAACTGACAACTTGAACGGCAACTGACTATTGAGAGGAGCATAACTTAAGAACAACTAACGAACTGTCCTTTGAAGAACTGACAACTTGAACGGCAACTGGCTGGTAAGAGGAACATAACTTAAGAACAACTATTGAACTGTCCTTTGAAGAACTGACAACTTGAACGGCAACTGGCTGGATACTGACTAGATATCTCTCCAATATCGTATGGATTTTTAGAGCAACTTGATTCCGGGACATTGTTTGCACTAGCATCAACAGAAACTTGGTATTGGGTTGTTTTACGTCTCAACAAGAATTGGTTGCCTTGGGTTTCCTTTGGTCTTTGGAGAGTAAGGGGGCTACTTGACTTAGGATCATCTGCAACTGCTTTGGCTAAAGATTCTTTGGGGTCCTTGCTTGACTTTGAAGTGGAAGAGCTGTTTCCTTTAATTTTGGAATTTTCACGTACAGGGAAAGAAATGGTGGATTGTATAACGCATTTTGATGATGCAGTTAACTTAGATGATGGTTTTGAAGTTGAAATTTCTTTGAAATTTAGCATTAGCTCTTTCGTGTGAAAGGCAGAACCAGGCTGAGAAGATTTGTTATCAGAAGACTTCTGTGCTATAACAATAGGCTGGTCTTCTTCAAAAAAAAGTAAGGGAACTATATGATTTGGCTTAAATACCATGCTGACTTCAAGATCATTTGCTACACACCATAAAAGATTAACTGACTTCCCTATATCTGAATTTTTTCTAGGATCTAAAACTACATTCTTCAAATGAAAATAATATTTACTAGCTCCAACATTGTTGGTCTCAGGGTAAAAGGAATGAACTGGCAGATCAAGCACATTTGACAAAGCCATCAAACAAATAAATGGGCTCCACCTCCTATTTTCGCAGTTAAGAAGTGCCTCAACCTTAACACACTTATTAGGACATGATGATTTCTCCAAGTGATCACTGGCAGCAAAGCTAAGTGAGTGCTCGAACATGGTCTTAAATAGGCTAATCTTACCTTTGGCAAGATTTTTGAGTAGATGGGGATGAGAAGCATAGTAATCGGAATAAAGATACAGCTCTGCAGAGACCAAAGCCCTCAGTAATTGAGCCAATCTTTCCTCACCGACCAAAGCCAATGAACAAGAATTATAGAGACAGTTTCCATCTGCACTGGCCCTACAGAAAGAGGCACAGAAATCACTTAAATATCTCATATGGGATGCATATGGAAATTTTTCGTCTTCATTGATTGGAATCATATTAGATGTACACTCTTTTTTTATAAGAACCACTAAAATTTAATTGAAGCTGGCTGTTCTTAAAAATTCCTCTATTTTCAGCCTGATATGTTCTTTACTTTTACAATGATTGGGAAGCCTGTTTTGCTATCAGTAGTGTTAATTGTTGCAAAGTTTGACTCTCTTGACTATCTGACATTATCTGTGTGCTGCCAATCTGCTTGTTTTGTAATTATTTTCAGTCTTATGTTTATTTCATCAAATTTTCATATTGAGCCAAAAATAGCCAGCTTTGCTTTGTTCTTAAGTTCTTAAGTTTTTGCCTTTTTGCCAAATTTGAGGCATGTGTTCTTACAAAATTGTTCTTAAATATAAAAAAAGAGTAACCTTATTTGTTGGCAACGGATGGGGTGGGGGGCGGGGTATTGGAGAGGTAGGAATAAAATAAAGATAGTAAATAAATTAATGAGAAAAAATAAACGAAAAAAATTGTTCTTCCATTTTTCCTAGGAGAATTCAGTCTACCCCTCAAAATATTTCTATGAGTTGCTTAGGTTAACAAAACCCCAAAAATTTCATAATGGTTGCAATTATTTTCCACTAAGATTATACAATACGATCAGAAATTTTTGAATACCTTGAACCTTATTATTCTGACAAATCCTTCAAAAAGTACATAGCAAAGTACATACTCAAGAAGTGAATACAAAACAAGGCCTAGGAATATTGGGAAAGGCCTAAGACACTACTACTGACAGGCCTAAATTCAACGCCCTTACTCAACACAGCAAGTCCTTACGTTAATCGTTTTATTAAATTGTTTTCATAGCTTTTAAAATTTAAAGATTTTGAGTACTTACTGTGCAGCAAAAACTGTCTCGTTTTCTGCCAAGGTTAGTCTTGGAAGGGAAGGAACGAAAGACTCTGCAAGGCCATCTCTTTTCAATTTCTTGATTTGGCGGCTATCAAGTTGAGTGCAAGCCTCTTCCTTCAGCATTCCTTTTCCGTATTGTAAAAAGCCTTGAATTGCAACGACATCTTCAGACTCAATCAGTTTTCGGACGTTCTCGAGGATATCCATTTTCTAGCTTGAGTTGCTTCTCAAAACAAGACAACAACTTCGAACTTGAGAATTTCAGAAACAAGTGCAAAGCGCGCCAAATTCTGTTCTTTTGTTTGAGTACTAGATTGCGAGGTAAAGCTGGATGACTCTGCGATGGCGACCGACTTACGGATCGTTTCTGACCGACTTACAACGCAATAATGACCGACTTACCAATCAGATTTGAGCATTTTATTGTTTAAAAAACAATAGAAAACAATGGGATTTAGCCGTATTGCGCAAGAATCTCGAAAATACCCCCCGCGGACAGACTTACCAATAAGAATTGAGGATTTCAACTCAAAATAAAGGAACAAATTGTGGCGATTGTTCTACTTTCCTTATTTGGAAACTGGATAAGTTCTCAATGATAGATAAGCACCAGAAAGAGGTCAAATGAAAATGGTTTCGTGAGATCGAGTATTGAAGCGATAATGCAGACACAAAACGATTTAGCAATCAGTTCGAAGGGCATTGGAGCAGTTTTATGACTTATTTTTCGTACTTGCGAGCAAGAGAATGAAACCAAGTAAAAATTAGGCAATGTAATTTTTTTTTTATTTTTAAAAAAGTTGACCGACTTCCGTAAGTCTCGTAAGTCGGTCTGGATCCGCCCCTGCTTTTGATTTCACACTTCCTTCCGTGTCGAATATGATTATATGAAGCGATTTCAGAGTTAACGAAGGGGACAAGCCCTTCAAGAATTGTCCAGACATAGAGTATACGATAACGTTCGCGTCGACGCTGGGGAGAATATATTCGTAATTTCTTAAGAGTTTCCCAGTAGTCCAACTTTTCATTAAGTTTTATCTTTCTTAAGAATGACAATTGCACTGCATCGAGCTTCTGAATTAGGACTTTTTTGGATGGAGACCATAATACGCTGCAGTACTCAATTTGGGGAACAAGATACATTTTCCAAAGGAGAAGCATGTGCTCTCTTTTTACGAGTCTTGAAGGTACGAAGTACTCATGACATAATTTTCTTACACTTTTCTATTGACTTAGTGATGTGTATATCGAAAGAGCAGTCATCCGTCATTGTTACACCAAGATCTCGAAGGTTGTCTTTTTGAATGATAACGTGACCATTTGGAGTCGTGTATGAAGTTGATTTTTTGAGTGTGTGATCATCACCGTAACGTTAGAACTTCAAATTTGGTGTCGTTTACCTCCATGTTTGATTCTGAGGTCCATTCATAGATTGTGTTGATTTCAATTTGATGGTTGCTGACATCGATTGCATTTCTTACATTTCTGGTACAACGGGTGTCATCAGCGAATGATCTGGCTATACTTTTATCTAGACCTCGATCAATGTCCATAATATGGATCAAAAATATCAGAGGGCCGAGTAAACTACCCTGTGGCACTTCAGAAAGGACAGGGCATGGATCAGAAGATATACCATTTACCACCACGACTGGTTACGATCAGTTAGAAAAGCAAGAAGAAAGTTAATTGTGTTTCCTCGTATACCAAGTCTCTGTGCTTTTGAGAGGGCATTACGGAAGTCTACCTTGTCGAAGGCTTTGGCAAAGTCCAAATAAATAACATCAACATTGTTACCATTAAGCATATGGCTCAGGATGGAATCGTAGTGCCAGCACAAAAGCCATGCTGGTTGTCATTGAAAAGATCGTTTTCTTCAAGATAGGATGTCATCTGTTTTCTTACTACCTTTTCAAATATTTTTATAAGGTGTGATGTCAATGCAACTGGTCGGTAGTTAGCTGGAACAGACCGAGAACCACCCTTGTGTAGTGGTGTGATTATGGCATGTTTCAGAACTTTTGGTATTACATTGTTTTGCAAACATTGATTCCTAAAGAGGCACAGTGGAGTTGACAAAGCCTCTTTGCATTTTTTAAGGAATATTGCTGGAAATCCATCTGTACCAGCTGTAGATGAGTTCTCTATTTTATCAATAGCCGCTTTGATGTCTTCTGATGTGAATTCGAGTTCGGTGATATTAGTCTGTGCTTTTGGAGTACTGTTAGCATACGGTTTATTTTGGGCCATTTTTCACTTAAAACCAAAAACTTACCATCAGGTATTTTTCCCATTTTTGGATGATTAGGAAGGAAATTTATTTGGGAATATTATGGGTTTTTTAAGGCTATTATAGCCTAAAATTGCTTCCTAGACAGGACTGAATCGATTAAAAGCCAATTGAAATCATTTATTTTCGAAAATTATCACCCAAAACCATGGCCTTCCATTATATATTTTTCCAATTTTGGCTAATTTTGAAGGAAATTTCTTTAGCGATATCATGGGTTTTCTAAGGCTATTATAGCCTAACATTGCTTCATGAACAGTCCTGAGTGGATTATAAAATCATACCAAAAACCGTAGGCTAACCATATGGAATTTTTCCAATTTTAGCTAAAATGGAAGGTAATTAGTTTGGCGATATCATGGGTTTTCTAAGGCTGATATAGCCTAAAATTGCTTCCTGGACAGTACTGAATCGATTAAAAGCTTATTTGGAACCATTTATTTTGGGTAATTTTCACCCAAATCCATGGGCTTCCATTAGGCATTTTTCTAATTTTTGCTAATTTTGAAGGAAATTAGTTTGACGATAATATGGGTTTTTCAAGGCTATAATAGGCTAACATAGCTTCATGGACAGTACTGAATCGATTAAAAGACTATTTGAAACCATTTATTTAGGGAAATTTTCTCCAAAAACCACCGGCTAACCATCAGGCATACAGTAGAATCCCGATAACTCGAACATGCGATAACTCGAACTTTCGATAACTCGAACAGATTTTGCATTCCCCCTGAACCCTCAACACTACTTACATATGAATATAACCCCGATAACTCGAACATTCGCTAACTCGAACAGTTTTTTATACCCGCTGCGGCTATTTTCCCTCGATAACTCGAAATTTTTGTGCCAAAGTACTGACAACAACAATGACAACGATATTTTAATCACAAACTCTTCATTGAATCAAGCTGTTTTTTTGAATAGAGTCAAAGTTCTTAGCTAAGTCCAGTGACTTCAAGGCTGCATGCGACAATGAAACCCTTTCCATCCCCCTGATTGCACTTCTTTCCAGTGACTTTGGCAACGCACTTAGCTTCCAAATGACTTCGAAGAAAGTAGAAAATTATTCTAGAAAAAACAGCCAGTATCTTCTTTCTTCAAGTGTCCCACAATATCTGCATCTTTTAGAACACAGACAGCATAATTATCTAGAGGATTTTCAGGTTCAGAACGGACATTCAGATATTCATTTTGCTTTGACGTCCAAATCTCCTTATACACATGGTGTCCTGTGATGTGTGTTTCATTTTGTAGAACAATCGTTTCCAACGAAAAACTTTCAAGTTCAAATTGCATTATCGTTCTGTTTCGTTTCGCTTTTGAGATATTGTTGTTGTTCTCTCAATAAAATCCCGATAACTCGAATTATAGGCTGATTTTCTTATAGGCTTGAACCATTTATTGTTTGCAATTTTCACCAATAACCATAGGCTTCCATTATGTATTTGTCCAATTTTTGCTAATTTGGAAGGAAATTAGTTTGGCGATATTATGGGTTTTTCAAGGGTATAATACTGAATCGATTAAGAGACTATTTGAAGCCATTTATGTTGGGAAATTTTCACCAAAAACCTTTGGCTAACCATCATGCAATTTTGCAACTTTAGCTGATTTTGTAGGAAATTTTTCTGGTAATATTATGGGTTTTCTAAGGCAATTATAGCCTAACATTGCTTGCTGGAGAGTCCTGAGTGGATTGAAAACCAATTGAAATCATTTATTTTCGAAAATTATCAACCAAAACTATGGGCTTCCATTATTTATTTTTCCAATTTTGGCTAATTTTGAAGGAAATTTCTTTAGCGATATCATGGGTTTTCTAAGGCTAAATTTTTCCAATTTTGGCTAATTTTGAAAGAAATTTCTTTAGCGATATCATGGGTTTTCTTAGGCTATTATAGCCTAACATTGCTTCATGAACAGTACTGAAGGGATTAAAAGCCTATTTGAAACCTGTATTGTGGAAAATGTTCACCCAATACCATGGACTTCTATCAAGTACTTTTCCAATTTTAGCTAATTTGGAAGGAAATTAGTTTGGCGATATTATGGGTTTTCCAAGGCTATAATAGCCCAAGATTGCTTCCTGGACAGTACTGACTCGGTTAAAAGCCAATTGAAATCATTTATTTTGGGCAATTTTCACCAAAAAACACGTATTAAACATCAGACATTTTTACAGTTTTGGCTTTGAAAGAATTTTCTTTGGCGATATTATGGCTTTTCTTAGGCTAATATAGCCTAACATTGCTTCATGAACAGTCCTGAAGGGATTAAAAGCCTATTTGAAATCTGTATTGTGGAAAATGTTCACCCAATACCATGGCCTTCCATTATTTATTTTTCCAATTTTGGCTAATTTTGAAAGAAATTTCTTTAGCGATATCATGGGTTTTCTAAGGCTATTATAGCCTAACATTGCTTCATGAACAGTACTGAAGGGATTAAAAGCCTATTTGAAACCTGTATTGTGGAAAATGTTCACCCAATACCATGGACTTCTATCAAGTACTTTTCCAATTTTAGCTAATTTGGAAGGAAATTAGTTTGGCGATATTATGGGTTTTCCAAGGCTATAATAGCCCAAGATTGCTTCCTGGACAGTACTGACTCTGTTAAAAGCCAATTGAAATCATTTATTTTGGGCAATTTTCACCAAAAAACACGTGTTAAACATCAGACATTTTTACAATTTTGGCTTTTAAAGAAATTTCTTTAGCGATAGCATGGTTTTTACACAGTTAGAAGAATTTTAACTGGGGTTATTATATATCCAGGGGACCCTACTTCCGTCAGATCGTAATTGTCTCAGCATGGGGTAGAGGATTAGGTTTGGCTTCTTGTGTGATCACACAAGTAATTTGACCTCAGTTTAGTTTTTCGCATGTCCAACTTTGCAAGTTGTTTACGTAAAGTCGTTCCCAACCGTTGATACATTTTAATTCCTAACCTTTATTCATATTGCTCGTGCTCGTGTCCGTTTCTTGGATCGTTTGTGGAATATTCGGACGTCGTTCAAAATCGAGTTAGTCACGTATTTGCTGTTTTTTGTTCGCGTGAGTGGGAAACATAAGCTGGGACATGGTATCATGAAAGTCGAAGACAGTTTTTCCTGCAGATTTCCACGCTGTTTGGCAAGTTTCTCAACAGCAGAGCGGTGAGATCTACCCTTTATTTGTGCTTAATTTTGAAGAATTTTGCCAAAAACGTTGTTATTGGATAAAAGCGCGAGTAGACATTTTCAAATCAGGTTTATACTTAATTTTACCTGATTGCGTGTGCATATTTGAGACTTTATCTGACAGATCTGTACACAGTTCTTACGATCTCACGTCAAGTCGTAACTATTAACCGAAAACTTTTTGGTTCCCCCTTTTTGTATTCAATTATGGCCCATAATATCTCTTCGGGGGAAGATAACGGTACTCCAACTACCGATACACGCCAAGAACCTACCCCATTTTTTTTTTTAGTAGGCAGGAAGCCCTGGATCGATTTGAAAGAATTGACCAGAAGATGACCCAGATTTTCGCGCTCTTGTCGTTGCAGCAGGCGGTTTCTCCTACTGTGGCTCCTACTGATCAGGCAACTCCAACGGGGATACCAACAAGGGTATCAACGTCTGCAAGGGGGGCGGTGGCCAGTTCTACCGGTGGGTCACCCTCTTTACTCCCTACTACCTCGCACGTTAACCTGCATCCAGCTCATGCCCCCCCATTTACAACTGTTTCACAAGGGGTGGTAGCTGGCATGCCTCCAGCATTGTCTTTGAGCATGGCAGTGGCAGCCACTCTGGCCCAGGCTTCGCCTGCGGCAGCTAATGCTGCGGATAAGGAACTCAGTTCAGCTAAGCAATCAGGGGTGGTGGTCTCTTCTGCTTTGTCTCCTGTCCCATGTTATTTGGTAGAGCTGATCAGGGATAAGCATTTCATTAATTTCATCCTTTTACAACCATCAATTTGAAACAACTGCCTAAAAAAAAGGAAATTCCATCTTCCTAACTGGACAGACTTTTGAATATGAAGCTCTTGCCTATCTGCCTTTTTCAAGATTAGGGGGAGGCTTGGGCTATGTATGCTGGTGTGGTTGCTCAGTTTGCACCAGATCACGTAACATCCTTAATTAGCTACTACCTGCTTATGGCGAGTGAAACTAAGAGGTGAGAGGAGCAGGGTGGCTTGAATAGTGCAGAGGAAGTCATACAGCCAATCACTATGATCTCCATAAGTCTCCTGCTCCGTCAACAGGTCAGAACGTATCCGCTCCACCCGAAAAGCTCTCCCGCAAGTGACTATCCACATCAACAACGTGCAAAAACAATGTAGTTAAAATGATTTTAAATCTTATGTTGAGTTACAACCGGCAGCGTATTTAACCTCATTGAAATATTAAGTACATTAAACATTTCTGATGCCGATTTGGTTATTCATAGTCTAAATGTTGGTTTTGACTTAGGCGTGGTGTCTGGCTCTTTAAAAGTCAGCTTCTTAGAATTGCGTTAGCGCTGAGGCGCACCAGTTATTAACAAATACCTTGAGGAGGAAATTGCGGCAGGCTCAATGGCCGGTCCTTTCGATTCACTACCTTTCGCGGAGTTACAAATAAATTGCTTTGGCGTAATACCTAAGTCCAACCTAGGTAAATGGCGCCTCATTACAGATTTGTCATTTCCTCCAGAGCAAAGTGTGAATGGATTAAATCCAGACTCAAATGCTAAGGTTGTTACTCCGGACTCCAAGAGGCAATCGTTGCTATAATGCGTCTAGGTCAGGGCACATATCTTGCTAATTTCGACATCAAACGTGCATACCATTTCTGCTTTATGCAGAAATTTTCTTGGGATGAAATGGTAAGGAAAGTTTTATGTGGATCTAGCACTTCCTTTTGGTGTGCGGTCAGCTTCAGGCATTTTTACCAGATTTGCTAATGTGCTATGTGCAATTTTAACCCTTCAAAAGTGAAGTCACTTATTTGAATCACTATCTTGATGATTTCTTTCTGGCAGCACCCCAAGGCCGCAGCATTTGTGATGAGTGGCTTTAAAGCTGTTTGCAACTGTGCAATGAATTAGGGGTCCCTATAGCCGAAGAAAGAACTGAAGGCCCAGCAACAACCATAACCTATTAGGGTTTTGAGCTAGATACGGTGACATTGGAGCTACGTTTGCCCGAAGAAAACTTGCAGAAAGTGAAAGGGAAATTGGATTTTCGGCTGAACAGAAAGAAAGGTTCTAAACGAGTCTTACTCTCTTCAGTGGGGCTTGTAATGCACTGCACTCAAGCGGTTATGCCAGGAGAGGCCTTTGTTACCGTATTCAAGCTAAACGTTCATTTTCGTGGATATTTGCACCTCTTTCCTTCACCGTTAGTGAACGGACGTTATAGAGGCTGCCGTATTCAAGTTAAGTCATTCTTTTTCGTAGATATTTGCACCTCTTTCCTTCACCGTTAGTGAACGGACGTTATAGAGGCTGCCGTATTCAAGTTAAGTCGTTCATTTTCGTAGATATTTGCACCTCTTTCCTTCACCGTTAGTGAACAGACGTTATAGAGGCTGCCGTATTCAAGTTAAGTCGTTAATTGTCGTAGATATTTGCACCTCTTTCCTTCACCGTTAGGGAACAGACGTTATAGAGGCTGCCGTATTCAAGTTAAGTCGTTCATTGTCGTAGATATTTGCACCTCTTTCCTTCACCGTTAGTGAACGGACGTTATAGAGGCTGCCGTATTCAAGTTAAGTCGTTCATTTCGTAGATATTTGCACCTCTTTCCTTCACCGTTCGTGAACGGACGTTATAGAGGCTGCCGTATTCAAGTTAAGTCGTTCATTTTTGTGGATATTTGCACCTCTTTCCTTCACCGTTAGTGAACGGACGTTATAGAGGCTGCCGTATTCAAGTGAAGTCGTTCTTTTTCGTAGATATTTGCACCTCTTTCCTTCACCGTTAGTGAACGGACGTTATAGAGGCTGCCGTGTTCAAGTTAAGTCGTTCATTTTCGTAGATATTTGCACCTCTTTCCTTCACCGTTAGTGAACGGACGTTATAGAGGCTGCTGTATTCAAGTTAAGTCGTTTATTTTCGTAGATATTTGCACCTCTTTCCTTCACCGTTAGTGAACGGACGTTATAGAGGCTGCCGTATTCAAGTTAAGTCATTCTTTTTCGTAGATATTTGCACCTCTTTCCTTCACCGTTAGTGAACGGACGTTATAGAGGCTGCCGTATTTAAGTTAAGTCGTTTATTTTCGTAGATATTTGCACCTCTTTCCTTCACCGTTAGTGAACGGACGTTATAGAGGCTGCCGTATTCAAGTTAAGTCGTTTATTTTCGTAGATATTTGCACCTCTTTCCTTCACCGTTAGTGAACGGACGTTATAGAGGCTGCCGTATTCAAGTTAAGTCGTTCATTGTCGTAGATATTTGCACCTCTTTCCTTCACCGTTAGTGAACGGACGTTATAGAGGCTGCCGTATTCAAGTTAAGTCGTTCATTGTCGTAGATATTTGCACCTCTTTCCTTCACCGTTAGTGAACGGACGTTATAGAGGCTGCCGTATTCAAGTTAAGTCATTCTTTTTCGTAGATATTTGCACCTTTTTCCTTCACCGTTAGTGAACGGACGTTATAGAGGCTGCCGTATTCAAGTTAAGTCGGTCATTTTCGTAGATATTTGCACCTCTTTCCTTCACCGTTAGTGAACGGACGTTATAGAGGCTGCCGTATTCAAGTTAAGTCGTTCATTGTCGTAGATATTTGCACCTCTTTCCTTCACCGTTAGTGAACGGACGTTATAGAGGCTGCCGTATTCAAGTTAAGTCGTTCATTTTCGTAGATATTTGCACCTCTTTCCTTCACCGTTAGTGAACGGACGTTATAGAGGCTGCCGTATTCAAGTTAAGTCGTTCATTGTCGTAGATATTTGCACCTCTTTCCTTCACCGTTAGTGAACGGACGTTATAGAGGCTGCCGTATTCAAGTTAAGTCGTTCATTTTCGTAGATATTTGCACCTCTTCCCTTCACCGTTAGTGAACGGACGTTATAGCGGCTGCGGTAAGTCGTTTTACTGCCTAGATATTTGCACCTCTTTCCTTCACCGTTAGTGAACGGACGTTGTAGAGGCTGCCGTATTCAAGTTAAGTCGTTCATTGTCGTAGATATTTGCACCTCTTTCCTTCACCGTTAGTGAACGGACGTTATAGAGGCTGCTGTATTCAAGTTAAGTCGTTCATTGTCGTAGATATTTGCACCTCTTTCCTTCACCGTTAGTGAACGGACGTTATAGAGGCTGCCGTATTCAAGTTAGGTCGTTCATTTTCGTAGATATTTGCACCTCTTTCCTTCACCGTTAGTGAACGGACGTTATAGCGGCTGCTGTATTCAAGTTAAGTCGTTCATTGTCGTAGATATTTGCACCTCTTTCCTTCACCGTTAGTGAACGGACGTTGTAGAGGCTGCCGTATTCAAGTTAAGTCGTTCATTTTCGTAGATATTTGCACCTCTTTCCTTCACCGTTAGTGAACGGACGTTATAGCGGCTGCGGTAAGTCGTTTTATTGCCTAGATATTTGCACCTCTTTCCTTCACCGTTAGTGAACGGACGTTGTAGAGGCTGCCGTATTCAAGTTAAGTCGTTCATTGTCGTAGATATTTGCACCTCTTTCCTTCACCGTTAGTGAACGGACGTTATAGAGGCTGCTGTATTCAAGTTAAGTCGTTCATTGTCGTAGATATTTGCACCTCTTTCCTTCACCGTTAGTGAACGGACGTTATAGAGGCTGCCGCATTCAAGTTAGGTCGTTCATTTTCGTAGATATTTGCACCTCTTTCCTTCACCGTTAGTTAACGGACGTTATAGCGGCTGCGGTAAGTCGTTTTATTGCCTAGATATTTGCACCTCTTTCCTTCACCATTAGTGAACGGACGTTGTAGAGGCTGCCGTATTCAAGTTAAGTCGTTCATTTTCGTAGATATTTGCACCTCTTTCCTTCACCGTTAGTGAACGGACGTTGTAGAGGCTGCCGTATTCAAGTTAAGTCGTTCATTTTCGTAGATATTTGCACCTCTTTCCTTCACCGTTAGTGAACGGACGTTATAGCGGCTGCGGTAAGTCGTTTTATTGCCTAGATATTTGCACCTCTTTCCTTCACCGTTAGTGAACGGACGTTGTAGAGGCTGCCGTATTCAAGTTAAGTCGTTCATTGTCGTAGATATTTGCACCTCTTTCCTTCACCGTTAGTGAACGGACGTTATAGAGGCTGCCGTATTCAAGTTAAGTCGTTTATTGCGTAGATATTTGCACCTCTTTCCTTCAGCGTTAGTGAACGGACGTTATAGAGGCTGCCGTATTCAAGCTAAGTCATTTATTACGTAGATATTTGCACCTCTTTCCTTCACCGTTAGTGAACGGACGTTATAGAGGCTGCCATATTCAAGTGAAGTCGTTCTTTTTCGTAGATATTTGCACCTCTTTCCTTCACCGTTAGTGAACGGACGTTATAGAGGCTGCCGTATTCAAGCTAAGTCATTTATTGCGTAGATATTTGCACCTCTTTCCTTCACCGTTTGTGAACGAACGATATAGAGGCTGCCGTCACAACACAGTTTCAGTTATTGCCTATGGTTCCCCCTTCTTTTTTTATCCTCAATCGCACTACTACTATGAAGAAATGTGTTTCTTTCTCCTTGTAAGAGCTTTGTTTCGTACCTTATTTTTTTAGGCCCTTTCCGTTTTGTTGGTTGGGTGTCACACGTTGTGTTCTGTGGCGGGAATTTTATTCCAAGGCCCAATCACCAACCGTAAAGAGCCTCATTCTGCAGGCAGTTGGAACCTATGCACTAATGCCCAACTTCCTGCTAGGGTAGGGAAAGATAATAATACACAGTTAGAAGAATTTTAACTGGGGTTATTATATATCCAGGGGACCCTACTTCCGTCAGATCGTAATTGTCTCAGCATGGGGTAGAGGATTAGGTTTGGCTTCTTGTGTGATCACACAAGTAATTTGACCTCAGTTTAGTTTTTCGCATGTCCAACTTTGCAAGTTGTTTACGTAAAGTCGTTCCCAACCGTTGATACATTTTAATTCCTCCCACCTCCCTCCCTTCTAGCTTCTTTTCTTCTTATTTTTGTTTTTTTTATTTCGTCCTTCCAGTTTTTTCTGCTGGTAGTTGACAGGTGCATTGGTTCCATGGCGGGAATTTTATTCCAAGGCCCAATCACCAACCGTAAAGAGCCTCATTCTGCAGGCAGTTGGGACCTATGCACTAATGCCCAACTTCCTGCTAGGGTAGGGAAAGATAATAATCTAAGGTTAATATAGCCTAACATTGCTTCCTGAACAGTACTGAATCGATTAAAAGCCAATTGAAATCATTTATTTTTGGAGATTTTCACCCACAACCATCATTTATTTTTCCAATTATAGCTAATTCTGGAGGAAATTTCTTTGGCGATATTATGGGTTTTCTACAGCTATTATAGCCTAACATTGCTTCCTGGACAGTATTGAGTGGATTAAAAGCCTATTTGGAACTATTTATTTTTGGCCGGTTTTCACTGAAGACCATGGACTAACCATCAGGCATTTTCTGATTTTGGCTAATTTTGAAGGAAATTTCTTTGGCGATATTATGGGTTTTCTAAGGCTATTATAGCCTAACATTGCTCCCTGAACAATCCTGAGGGGATTAAAAGCCTATTTGGAACCACTTATTTTTGGCAATTTTCACTAAAAACCATGGGTAAACCTTCAGACATTTTCCTAATTTTGGCTAGCTTGGAAGGAAATTTCTATGGCGATATTATGGGTTTTCTAAGGCTATTATAGCCTAACATTGCTTCCTGGACAGTACTGAATCGATTAAAAGCTTATTTGGAACCATTTATTTTTGGTAATTTTACCCAAATCCATGGGCTTACCATTAGGCATTTTTCTTATTTTTGCTAATTTTGAAGGAAATTTCTTTGGCGATATAATTGGTTTTCCAAGGCTGTTATAGCCTAGCATTGATCTCTGAACAGTCCTGGAGGGATTGAAAGTATTTTGGGAACAATTGATTTTTGCTAAATTTCACCGAAAAGCATGGTGTAACTATCAGGCATTTAACTAATTTTTGCTGATTAAATACATGAAGGTACGATGAGAAAACTATTCGGATATTCTCCACGTAAATAAAACTTTAGTTGAAGAGCCGTTTACCTGATCCTTCTTTGCTGGAAAATCCAGCCTTAGCAGTATACTCCAGCCAGCCATGGTAAGAGATACAAAGAAGTTTGATGGTTTTCCAAAAAACAGAAACAGGCAAGATCACCATCTAGGAAACCTTCGAAGCATGGTCAATTTTCATGTCGTTCCACGTCTGTCTTTTACTCCACTTATTTGCAAAAATGATATACTTTCCGTATTGGCGAAAAATCCCGGAAAGAAAGATCAAGTAAACAGATCAGGATAATAATAATAATAATAATTATAATAATTATTATTTATTTATTCAAGGTTGGTAGGACATGAATAGCTGGTAAACTAATTAAGGCCAACCATTTAAAAACTAAAATATTTACATCATAAATATTCTAAATTATTTACGTAGGTCTTACAGGATAATATCAAACGACTGAGGCATGGTCAAATTTATTACCGGCTCTCTCTAATCTTGCAAGTCTCAGTCGCACGGAATTAACCAAGTCGTGTAAGTCAGGTTTGGGGTCTTCTGCCCTTTCGCTGAACTCTTCAAGGGTTTTAAAACTTCTGTAAACTTCACCAGGGAGCTAAAATCAGAAAACATATCTTAAAACCTTTATTCAATGGATCCTGTCTTTACAAAACAGTAGAACCTCTCAAATCATGGATGAATGTAAAACCCTACCCCTAACTCGGACTCCATCCTCGACCCCTACCCCAACCCTAGATCTACCTCTGAATTCCTTCAAGCGTTAACTTATCGATTCATTATTATCAAACTCACCTCTTCCTTGAAGTAGCGTACAAGAGGAAACCATAAGGCTGACAGCTGAAAAAAAATCAAGCAAATTAAACTTTTCAATAAGCAACTGGACTTTGGGTCTAGACTTTGGTTTTTGGTTTTAACAATTGGTTGAGAATGTCAGACTAGCTATCTGCCTTTACCCCAAAACTCTGTTAATTTGCATGTTCCTGGCAAGAAGAGGTTAAGAAAGCAGTCCAAGACAGTCATAGCCCTCATTAAATGGTTTTTCTCCCGAAGAAAATAGCCTCTATTCAGGGCTTGTTGCTTAGTGAAAAAACGGATTGTGATACATAGTTTCAGTTTTTGAGTTTTCATTCCATTATCAATTATATCGTATAAACAATCTAATTGACTGCATCACATACAGCTAAGTACACATTAATTTGAAATAAATCAATCTACATATAAGATACAAAATAGACAAGGGCATTTTACAAGATTGTATCTAAGATAAATTGACTATGGAGGAACTATCTAAATAGATAAATAAGTCGGATAAGTCGAAGACAGATTTATAAGTCGAATTCTCACAAAACCAAGACTTCAATTTTCCACCATAAATGATTTTAATCTGAATGATTTGTCTAAATCGATACTCAGAATAGGGATTCAAAAGGATTTAATTTTCCCTGAAGGACTCATTTGTTGATCTCAGTAACTCAACAACCTCTGGTAGCGATCTTTGGAAATGCCAAAGAGTTCGACCTGGGTTGCTTCTTGCGTAGCGTAAACTGGGCTTTAGTTGTGGTTCTTTGCAGTAAAACGGCAAAAGTTTGATAAAATCAACCACTTACCCTAGTGAATGCATATCCACTACAATTTGAAATACCCTTCATGATTTTGATAAATGGCAGCAGCAAATCTAATTTCACCTGGAAATAAAACAGAAACAAGTACTTTAATGGCTGCTTTGCAATGTCTCTCTCCCAGGAATTTCTAGAGTTGTTGTTGTTGTTGTTTTTGTTTTGACTAAACAACTAAGTCACCCATCTTTCGGGAGGGACTTTTAATTAGGGGTCCAGTGCCCCTTCACGGAATAAGGTCCCTGGCCTCTCGCAAGGTAGCACGTTAAACATTACCTTACCTGAGTCCTACAATTTTCACTGCCCGTCGACTGCCTGCTTAGTAGGAAGATCAAGAAAAGCGTAAAATCCTGTAACTAACAACCTGCAAGTTTAGAATTTGTTTCCACTGAGGAGACAGCCTGCAGGCGAAACTTTTAAGATTCAGAATATAAAAGTGTTAGCCTGTTTATATATGATATGGTTTTAAAACTTTTGTATGAAACTAACTAAATATAATTAATCCTATATATGATTGAATCTTATGGAATCCTCTTCGACTCAACGTGTAACTGAAAGTCTTGTTTACACAATATGGTTTTAAAACTTATGTATGAAACTACCTAAATATAATCTAGATGTTAGCAGAGGGGATCGAATAAAGTTATGTCAGCAAACGCCTGTACTAGCAATTATTTAATCAGTTGTATGCAAGTCACACCTATTGCACTTTATCATTTGGTTCTACTCAAAAGCTTCGGGTCTAGGGCGGTTGTTTTGGGGTCTGTCATTATCTTAGCCTTTTTATTCAAGGTCTACAAATAGACCGTTTAAGAGTAGTTTTTAAAAATTTTCTGATTGTAAAATTGACAGGTTTAAGCTTGAAAAACTGACAGGTTTACAATTTAGGTATGAAACTACCTACAATCCTCACAAAAAGGTATGAGACAATGCTTGATTGCCAAACGATATATACTAACTGTCAGGAAAGACCCCAATCTCGCCCTAAACAATGTTGTTTCGGATTTTGCTTTTATACGGGAATGCATCTGCAATATCCTCCGGTGATATCCAAACTTGTGTGTATCAACATTGATTTGGGGGAAGAAGGAGCTCAAACATCATCTTACAGCTTGATAGCTTAATGATTGAAATAATGCCAAAATCGTCATTGAGCCCAAGACCTTTTGGCGAGGATTGCAATATGATCAAATATGAAAATGTTAAGGAACCTTCTGCGATTTTCCAAGCTGCTTGACAATGTGTAGAGTGAGTTGTGACCAGAATTCCATTATTGTGGCCAGTGGCTCAGATTCTGACTCGGTTTGAAACACCATGTGACATTCGCAATAAACCGTCCACAACTGGCAAGTAATGAATGTTATGTAGAGAGCTGGTCGCAGACTTCTCAAACTCTTTTCCTGCAAGGGAATTGTAAACAGAGTAGTTTTCAACTAATACTACCATGATGAGTGAGGCCCTTTATGAACTTCAAACCTAATGAACTCTATTCGTTACACTGCATTCGTCTCAATTTTACCAAGCAATATTTCCTCACTAATGTTTCTATAGTAAAGGGACATGGGACAACCTACATTGCATTCGTCCCAATACTAGGCAGGAAGATCCATTTTACTGACTTCTGGAAGAGTCAGTGTCTGTGCACAAGCAAACTGTTTCGAGCATCCAGTTGCTTTCTGTGTCTCAAAACAAAAAAATAGCTTTGATGGCAAGAAGATCTTTATCACATGATGCTCGGTTCTAGTGTTGTTTTGAAAAGGACATGTTTTAAAGAGAAATTAAAAAACCAAAACTCTTACTGTATCTTGTTGAGCTATACTGGTCAAAACATTCTTGATATACTCAACAAGTCGTAAATTCTCAGCCAATGAAATGACGTGAATGACTTCATGGGATTCTGGGTAGTCTACAGCGTTATTTACAGCACCCAGTAACAGCCAAGATAGGAACTGTAGATTCGTAACACTCTCCAGTATTTGGTCTACTCGCCTGCAAGAAACGAAGCCGACGTCAAACATTCATTCATTGACACCCTGTTGTTAGTCAAGCGACCTTTTTATTCAGTCAGAAGCGTCTCTCAAGGCTCAACGATAGGTTCATGAAATCAGATCATGACAGGTGATTGTTCAATACTAAGCACAACTATATTTCAGATAAATTGTGAGAAGAAAATGGGGATCAGCTTAATAGACCTACTGTATTGTAGTAGAGCGACACCACCCCCGTACTTTTATAGTTAACAACAACAATATTTATTATTTCTTCATTCAGATATAGTTTTTCTGAAGAAAACACAAGTTAGGCCTTCTCTCTGATTGTTGTATCCTACAACATTGATGTAGTCCAATCCTAATAATTGGAAGCTAGGTTTCCTCCGTGTTTCACACACAGAATTCAAAGTTTTTGGAAGTGTTATGTAGGCCCTCGGGAAGCAATATTAGTGAATCCATTTAACATACATAACCAATTTTTGAATGTCAAACATGAAATACAGGGCAGAATATCTATGTGGTTGAGCTTTGGACTGTATCAATGTAGGTCTGTTAAGTTTCTCCAAAGAAAATGACCCTTCAAGTAAGATCGAAAGTGGCTTTCAGCCAACTCACCAAATTTGCGAAGGAGTGCCCTTTAACCAATTCAAAGACTGTGAGCGACTAGCAGATATTTTCACCATCTTTTCATCTCTCAATGAGAGGCTCCAATGAAAGGCCAGGATCTGCGCGAGGCTGGCCTTCAGTTGTATTGGGAAGTAATGCTGGTCGAAAGATTCTTCGTCTATGTCCCTCATATCCTGCCGAGAAACAACAGTCACAATAAAATCGCAAAAAATATTGTCAAGTTAAACATTCCTCGCTAGTCCTTTGGATGTCCCAACAAGACAATAATATATTTTTGTCTTTGTTTTCAATTGTTTAAAATCTTTTCATGGGTCCAAAACACTAGGGTAAAATCTTTTCAGCATAACGCAAAACCCTGAAAACCCTTATATGAATCCCTGTTTTATCTATCAAGTATTAAGATCTGCATCTCATTTTATGTTTACTATAGAATGTTTGTCTCCTTCCTCCATCTTAAGGAAACATCCCTATAGTGCAAATCTATTGTAAATTCCTAAACTTATCTGTTAAAACATGCAGTTCTGTATTAGGCTTTGTTTCTGGTAAATGATATCTGAAATCGTATGCCTACTTTTTAGACGGGAGGTTTTCCACATTCACCTTGCTTAAGGTAGACTTGAAAAAAGGAGCTTAAAAAAGTCTTACTTTTAGTCGATAGTTCCAATTTTTGATGAAGTCGACCAAATCATTCTGGTACATCTGAACACAGTCCATCATTTTGATTTTGTCCTGTAAATAAAACGATCCAAACAAAATTGCTTGGTACAGTAGAAGATAACATTGTGTAAGTAGGGGGAGGGGATAGCAGGATTGATAAAGGTATGTTATACAGTAAGTGCCTGCATATGAGAAACTCAAATTATTTAATCAGCCTGTCTTATATCTTATACAAAAGGACTCATTTTATGGTCGAATGTGCATTATTACCCACGGAAACAGAAGGGAATGCCATACATCTTTCAAACGTTAAAGTGGCTAATCTTTGAAAGTCCCTATTGTATTGATAATAGAAAAGAAGGCTGCAGTTTCTTATATGTTCATTTCTCCTATACGGGGACGTACTGCAGTTATTTGTCATCGGTAGAAATTCGGAAGTTGCAAATCTAATGCAGAATGTGTCCTAATACATCAGGTGTCCAAGTTCAACTTCAAATGGAGAGGTTGTCTACCGAGCAGTGATTGTCAATATGCAGAAATCTGCAGCGCCAATGGCTAACACAAACACAGAAAGACCTCTTCCATGTGAATAGCAGAAGTATAAACTACCATGACCCTGCTTGAAACAAGCCTTGTCTTAGTCAAGCTAATATGTTTAACACAAACTAGCTCACTCACAAATGGGTGCAATAAACCTATCAGGGCCTCCTACAATTATGCAGTGACGTAGTATGTGCTACCGTACCTGGGGGTATCTTAACAAGGATATGTTAGCGGGGATGTGCCATTTTTTAGGGGTACGTTTTTGAAATAAAAAACGGAATTATGGGTGTACATTTTCACTTGATAGTCGGTTGTACCGGGAACTATAGTTATGAGTTTTGAGAAAAAAATAAAGACATGAGAAATGTGGTAATCTTAGATCATCATGAAGAAGAAGAATGGCAAATCATTTATACTGATGTGTAGTATGAGACTTTTATTAGAAATATTTTGTCTTATTCAGATACAATTTTGTGGTGCTACTGAAATTTTCTTTCTTTTACATATTCCGTGACACGGAATTATGGGTCCCTTTTTTCAATTTACGGCCCGGAATTATGGCCCCAAATTATGTTTTCAAAATGGCATATCCCTATCACTTAACTCCCTAAGGTACCCCCCGAGTACCGTACCCCTAATGGACACAAAACCCAGCCTTAGTCAGGCTAGTTCGTTTAACAGAATCCCACGTTGCAAAACGTTTGCAAATCGTTTCTGGACCGTTGCGAAACGCTGCCAATCGTATGATAATTTCCTAGAGCCATTTGATTGTGAAATATTTGATAAACAAACTTTCATGAAAGATACCTTTTTACTTCCAATCTTGTGTTTGATATCAATGTCTCCAGGCTCGAACGAAAACCAACTTTCACTATGCAAGAGAATCAACTGCAATAGAGAGATTAGAAATTATATATACATTATATATATATTTGTTCAAATCTTCAATACTTTACAAGCATAAAAGATAAACACCTATTAAAACGTCCAAGAAGAGTGAAAAAACAAAAAAAACAAGAAAAACGAAAGGTTAAAATAATTAAAATAATTTCTAAGTGGGAGGTGCGACAGAGAGCTTTCCAGATCGGGCTATGGATGAGTTGGATAAATAAGAAACAATTTATTTCATTGCATCCGGTTCTGCGATGTAAGATAAATTAAATGAAAAATGAAAGCAAAATAAGTCGAACAATGTTCAAAGGTAAATATTTTTGAAAACGCAAGTAAGTTTATCTTCAACGTACTCGTCTGAGAAAGGCCAGCAGCTTTATTTCCAACAGAGGCACGATATCTCCTAGCTTAACGTCTCTTTCATGGACAGTGGAGTGAGTTGTTTAGTCAAGCAACACCCCGAAGGTCACCCATCCAAATATTTACCTCACACGACCGAGCTTAACTTCAACTGCACACAGCCAACCACTTAAAGCTGTACGGCCACTCACCCCACAAAAATGTATTTATTCTTGTAAATAAACTTCAAATCTATATGAAGTTTGTCTTTTTAATGGTATTACGGAATATTTGTTTGTTTGTTTGTTTGTTTGTTTGTCACCTTATTTTAATTCTAAATATATACCTAGCTTCATAATTTACAAAAATAAGAAACTAATATAATTCGAATGTCTACATACTAAAATTAGACATTCGAATTAGATTGGTTTCTTAATTTTTGTAAATTAAGAACATAGAAGAAATATAGAAAATAATAGAATTCAAGGTCTTTGAAAGGGTTAGACTATATAAGACTATATAGAAAATAAAACTTCCAAGACTATATACTTCCAAGACTATATAGAAAATAAAAAGAATATAGAAGAAATACAAAAGAGAACATACGTACATGAATGATTCTTTTGACATTCCTTTCGTGTATTGAGTATTTGTCTTTAATTACCAACCCAAGCTCTTGGTGAATGATACGAATGAGAAACAATCTCTCTCTTTCCTAAGTCAATATCAAATTCACGCATTAGTAAATATGATGAAATTCTAAATGGTACAGAATATTCGTTTATCCTGAAATCTTATTGGTTGAAATCTTCTTTGAAAGTTGTCACAATCGGGTAATATTCATGTAAGATTCAATAATGGAAAGAAAATAAATAAACAATGGTTTGTTTCTCAATACTTTATTACGATGCTTGGCCTAATTGGTTTGCAAATCAATGCTTTCCAATAAGTCTCACTGGCATACTATGTTCAATGATTGACTAGCCTAAACGTTGAGTAAAGAGATCTTGTCTACTAAGGCTGTCTTATTACGCACTTTTTTTATAAGGAACCTTTTATAAGGAACCTACATGTAGAACGTCAAAAAATTTAGGGAATTCTTACTACTAAAGGTCTAATCACTAAGGAACTTTAAAACTGTAATATTGTAATCAATAGTGTGGATATTCAACTTCTTTAATGTCTCTTGTTAACCTCTTTCGTTATATAGGCCTGGCCTAAGATTCTTTCTGTTGTAACATGTTTTGTAATCTGAGTTTATTGCAAAATGTTCTATTTTAATGCTTTTTCTGTGTTGGTACTTATTCCAATCCACTAAATGAGCATTTGAAATTAAGGAACTATCAAGGAACTTTTAGAACTACAAAGTGGTCAAAAGAGGTCTCAAACTTAAGGAACTAGGCTCTGAGCTAGGTTCTTTATAAAAAAAGCGCGTACTGCTAAATCAAAAACTGGAAATACATGTGCTGATATATCCCGAAAAGTGTTCTAGCCGGTTCAACTAAACGTCCAATTTTCATGGTCAGGTTTTGAATGGAGCACCCTCTTAACAAAAATATTGGGACAAAATCAAAATCACATTTGACAGGAAACTGGGACAATAAAAAATTCTGCTTTGGTTTCAATTTCGTCTAAATAGAAACACAGATTCTAGAAGAAGCGGGACTTGCAAAATTAAAGAAGATAATTTGTGACAATGACAATGGCCAAAATAGGACTCGAACCCACTACCTCTGGATTAGTACTCTAGTGTGCTGAATCTAACAAATTATCTTGATTGAAAAACAGAGATCAAATATTTGAAGACAGGAGTTGGTTTTTAAATCAGAACTATTTCTAGCTTGTTAGTTAAAGTAGAACTATTTCTAGCTTGTTAGTTATATATACATGACCCCCCCCCCCAGCGTTTTATAGACAGCAAGTTCTATACTTTTAATAAATCTTATTTTCAAAATCAAAACATTTAACTCACTAGGAGTCTATCCAGCCATAATTCACTAAATTTTCTTTATGATCTTCGACCGCAAAATATGAACTTCTGTATCAATGTTCATTTGTATTTCCAAAATTGTATCTTATCACCCTGTTTAGTTTCCTTTCCTAAACAATATCTAAAATTGCTAAAATTTACTAAATTATCGTTTTAAAGGATGGCGTGAGCAAGTGTTTTCAATCTCGCGCCAAAACCTTGCTTACGTATAATATGAAGACATCGCTAATCGAAAATGAAAATTTGGGCCTAAAGTGGACTGTCAAGGAAGAGACACCATTTTGTTGGTAGGTGTTCCAATACATTTTGAACGGGAGTGTACAAACCTTTGAAAAGGCACCCGTGCAAGCGTGGCATACGTCGTATAAGTCTTCCAGCTGGAAATCACATTTCCTCACTATGTGGGTCACGATATTTCCCATACTTGGAAGAAGATTCTAGAAAAGGTACAAGCTATCATTTGGAGAGCAAATTATTTAGCTTACTAAAGTAAATTCTGTTATGTGGTAAATCCACATATAAGAACCGAGCTTTTCTCAAAAGGTTGTTTTGAACAGTCTTTGATCGGCACAGAGCTTCAGAGTAGGAAGAAAAATTGGAAATGAAATAACAACAAAAACTTTTCGTCAGCCACTAATTCGAGTGGTAGCAACGTAAGAAGAAAAACAAAAATGAAAACTAATAAATTGTCATTCCTAATTGTTGTTTTTGTTCTTATCCAATCTTGAGAAGAAGCAAGATTCGCCAAAAAATACAATATGTATTTGTTTAAATTCAAACCTCTCAGTTTGGAAATAAAAATCAAGAATAATCTTACCTTTGCGAAGTGTTTCGAAATCCCCAATATGACAGTCATTATTCTCAGCAATGAACTCAGTTCGAGCTGAAAAGAATCAAAAAGAAGTTATTCCACATCAAGTTGCCACAGCTTCAATAGCAAACCAAATGGTGGTGGTATTCCATAAACCCCCTCTAATTTTTTATCAGGGAGAAGGAGGGTTTCTGTAGAGCTCACCAATCTTGTACATGAAACATTGTTCAATCATTACATAATACTTCTTCAGGTTATAAGCTAACTTATCATAAAGAAAATACAAAAATAAGAATCTAAGTTGCAGGGATTTCAACCAATTACTTGACACAGTCCGTAGCAAAATTTACATTGCGTTACCGTTTGAATCCGTCATTGGGTAAGTCTATTATCTTAGAAAAACGTGGGATCTGAACTTCAAAGGAGCTGTTCTGTGTGACTATAGTTTTGAAGTATTTCTAACCCATGAGAAAATGTTTTTTAGGTAAACAGAGTAACAACAACAACGACAACAATAACAACAACAACAACGGGAATTATAACGACATAATCAACAAAAACACAAACAAAACCAAAATAGCAACAACAACAACAACAAAACCAACAAAACCAAAAATAACACTTACAAGAACAACACCAACAACAATACCAACGGCAACAACACCAACAACAACAACAGGACCAACGATAACAACAACAACAAAAACAACATCAACAACAAAAAAACTCACCCCTGATGGAAGGACAGCTTGGACATTCTTAAAAAAGCTTTCCAAATCATGCAAAAGATCTTCCCAAAGAGAAATCTTATCTTTCGGAACACATTCCAAATAAATTTGTAAATTTTGTAAGAAAACTATGAGTCTGTCACTGCGATTTGATCTGGACGAAAAGTCCTAAAAGAAATAATAAAGTAATATTTAGTCATTAGGCAGCAACAAAAGGAAGTTGAATTGTAACCTTTTTTAGTTTCATTTTTTCTCTAACAAGATTTTTAGTTTTCAAGTTTTTGTATCCAGGTTAGATTATCCTTTCCAAATAGAAGAAAAGTCTTTGATGGGTACAGAACTTGAGGATGGCGAGGACAATCGGAAACCTAGCGAAATAAAATAACTACTTAAGATTTGCGTCTGAAAATCATCAGAGTACTACGTCAGGACAGTCTTTGATCGGTACAGAACTTGAGGACGGCGCAGAAACCTAGCGAAACTATCGAAGCCCTGCGTCAGAACCTCATTAGAGTAAGACGTCAGACCATTCCTTAATTGGTACAGAACTTAGTGGGAGCCTAGTGGGAAAGCAATTATGCTGTCGACTGTCGCAGGATTGTAAACTTGTAACGACGTGAGTTGGCGACAGACCTCTTGCTTTTAAGTATCTCTTCTGTAACTAAAGTCTAGTAAACAACCGGCTGCAAACATCAAACAATTCTCAAAATACGATTTCCTCAGCAGGATACCTTATAAATAATAGAAGAACTATTTGGGAGGCTTATCAGCTGCCGTGATTGAACTTACCCGAAGTGCGTTGGTCAGAGGCGCTATCTCATCAAGCACATCAAAACCAGCAAGCGAGCTGATAACTGTCGTGAAGAATTGCTCATCTGGAAAATAACGATCACAAATTCAGCTGCACGTTTCAGTTATGTTGTGAGAACTTTGAGATGAGCACTTGATTGGCCTTGTTTTTCCATTGACGAAACGCAAGCAACAAACATGATGGCTTGCAAGAAAAACTGGCCTTTAAACTTCTGTCTTTTCAAACTGATATTATAAACACGATATTAGACAGGAGAGTTACCACTAATCGTGACAAGCCTTAGATTTAAGGTAGAATCCCGACAATACGATTAAGCAAGGTAGATCAAAATATTTCGAGTTATCGAGGCTCTTCATAACATGAATGAGGTTCAAGGGGAATGCCAAATCTGTTTGAGTTAGCCAGAGCTCGAGTTATCGCATGTTCGAGTTATCGGGATTCTACTGTATAGTAGAGCAAAGTAAATAAATTCGCTCTCATCAAGGCTGTTTCTGATACAATAATCAACAGTCATCACTGATCACGATAAGGCTTTGGTCTCTAGCAGGATAACATAAATACATTCAGTCTTAACAAGGCTGTTCCTGACATGGTAGTCACCACTTATCATGACAAGCCTTTGGTATATAGTAGAACAACGTTAATACATTCAGTCTCATCAAAGCTATTTTTGACACAATATTTGAAAGTCACCACTTATTATGAGAAGCCTTTAGTATCTAGTAGGATAACGCAAATGTATACATTCAGTCTTAACAAGGCTGTTTCTGACATGGTAGTCACCACTTATCAGGACTTATCATGGCAAGCCTTTGATATATTGTAGAGCAACGTAAATACAGTCGCTCTCATCAAGTTAGTTAGAAACAGTCATAGAAACGGGCATGACAAGACCGAATGCATTAACTGAGACATTATAGCATTGAAAGCTAATTACAAAGGCAAACTCTGCGACAGAAAATGCAAAGAATGCGGGTTAGAGCACGAGACGACAGAACACCGTCGGGACTGTAAAAAGTTTGATCTGGAAATGCCAAGAAAAACACTTCTGAAATCAAAACAAAAAAAATATCTGAAAAATATGGATCACTAACTGTATTTGAATACTACCCATACATTCAAAACATAGCAAAACACAATAACAACAAAAGCTGTCGCATGATCCTCATTAGAGTAGTACGCCAAAAAAGGAACGAAAATGAAACCCAACGAATTTTCATTCAATGATGCAGACAACATTGGCCAATCAGAAAAGAAGTGAATGAGTGGTATGGCATGAAACAACCAATCGCCATCAGCTGCCATATTAGACGAACAAGTGATCATTGAAAGAGGCCTAATGGATAACGAACTCCTTCTGGAAATACAATATGGGATCCACATTTTTCATGTGAATAGATTCCAAAATTTCGAGATAAAAAGATGACCTAAAGTTTGCTTACACGAATTGAGTTTTTTTGCAATATTTCATCTGGTTGACAAGTCATGCTGAATGAAATTTTGTATGCTGTATGGTTTTGAAGATTGCCAGCGAATCGAAATAATTTGTGAAAGTGAAAATGATCCGGGTAGAAGTTTGAGCCCACGACCTATAAGGCTGTGCTTGCATCACTCTACGAACAGAGCTACCAGGGATAATCTATCTAATTTGACCAAATATCAACTTTACCAATACAAGTGCATAATTACCTAAAATTTCACATCTGAACAGCTCGGCAAAGAGTCCATTTGGACTGAGTTGGACAAAGACACATCGGATGAATTGCTTGGCGATGCCCATCGTCGCACCAGGTACCCTTACAGAGCTGTGAAAACCATCACTACGAAAGACATCAAATAAGAATAAGGACAACTTTCAAACCAAGTGAAATGTCAACAACATTAACTGAGCAGGGAAGGTTTACTGAGCAGCCAGAGATATATAAAATATAGAATTCTAACTTTTTAAAATCATGCATTCTATCATATCGAAGATTCAAGATTGCACACAATTTTCATTATTTTGTGACAAAAAGAGAAAACCCTTTTTTTAACCAGCAAAAGGTCAATAAACATCAAGCCCGGGATCTAGGAAATTATTTTCGACAAAAAAGCATTTCTTGAAGGTTATCACTTTCTGACATTACTTAACTAGCTTCCTCTTTCCAAGAACGTGCAGATAAAAAGCTTTTTGGGGTTGGGGTGGTGGCAACTCTGTTATTTTGAGCAAACTGTCAAGCAACCACGAGAATCTGGGCTTCGAAATAAGTTGCTCATTGAAAAAAGTGAGAGGCAATTCGTTACCTGGTTGAAAAAATCTTAGTTGATTATCTAACTTTTACTAAACATTTTACTGCTGTTTGTGTAGACATCCTACTCAAAGTCTATAAGACCGAAGACTCAAATCTGTATTAAAAATATTTTCTATATCAAACGTTTTAATGCCCTACTACAGAGAACTGCACTAATTTCAAGACAAATGTTTTTAGATCAAAAAGATGAGACCAAAATGGTTACCTTGGATAATCTAAAAATGGTGATTGACTCTGACATTTCCTGAAAGAAAATTTATGAAAATAACAAGATATCATCAAATAATAATTCATTGTAGTGTGTCTGATGATTGGAAAAGTATGAAACTTTGAGTAACAGAGAGCCTTTTTTGGGTCTCCCCTAAAAATAACAAGAGTTATTTAGGCCGAGTTATTTGAGTAAAGTGCTTCGAATCGCGTACTTAATTTGACTTTAAAGAAGCTAACAAAATACTTGCGTCACGGCCACTGTTACAATACATTTAGGCCACAACGTGTTCGAGCCTCCGTACTTGCTTTTTCGCTTTTCTCTTGTTTGCTCAACCGCCACATGTATCATATACTAAGCTCTTTAGCGTATCTACCGGGGCTATCATGTATCTTTGATGGCAAGTCCTGGTTTAGGATAGTGATTAGCACGTTCACCTTTAGTTGCAACAACCTGGGTTCGAGACCCGGTGGTAGCATATGTCAAACTCTGGTATAATCTAATTACCCGTGTTAGACCATGCCTTATGAATTGGTATTAATAAAACATGGCTCTGAAGAAGGATTCAATCTGAAACACGAATTAATGCCCCACTGTGGATAATTTTGAAGTTTTGAACACCTCACGGTTACTGTGCTAGCTTATTGTCCTGGAAAGTGGTTAGCCTTTAGTGGCATATGTCAATTGAAGTAGCCTCCTATGGTAAAAAAAAATTTCCAGTGTTGGACCAAGCCTTACGAATTAATACCTGATAGCGTGGAATATTTCCAACACAAATCAAGACATGGATCCCGGTACGAAAGGTACTAAGAACCCTTTTATAAATCTCCACTTCTAGGCCCACTGCTTGAGATACTGGTATACAATGTCAACCTCTAAACCCACTGCATGCCATGAAGCTAACGCTGGATTTTCCCAGCAATGTTTAATGGTAGGTTTGGTTTCAACAACCAGGAAAATTAATCATCAAAAGAAGATAATTTATTACGATCGCTAAGTGGTGGGCTTTCCTGTCACGGTATGTTTCAAAGCATCAAAACATCACACACCAACCTGCTGACAACACACAGTATGTGCATGAGCTGAGGAGCAGCCATTTCTGGGTCTCGATGAACGAAAGTGGACAAGACAACAATACAGAGATTCACAATGTCTTTCTGGTACTCGCTCAGCGTACATCCGCAGTCTTCGCATTTCCGCGATGAAAAGACTTTGTTGAGAATGATATTTTCTTCGTTGGTTGATGATACACTATCCACTCTTCCTAGCTGGTATCGATCTATGGGCGTTGATGGGGAATACAGCGTTGTCTGCGAAATGAGAAATCAGAAAAATTAACTTAATACAGAGGCACTTGAAAACCAGCTACTTTGTGGTGGAGAATTTGAACGGCCTGGGTTCTTATAAACCATAGGTCGAACTGAAAATCGAGGGTATGTGCAGTGGGAAGTTATTTGCAATTAAGTGATATGTTTAGCACAAGGGGTACAATAAAAAAACTAGGACTTCATGCCACTATATGTAGTCTCTCATATGTATTAATGTAGTGCATCTTACCACACCTTGCTGGAAGCAAAGCCCAACTCACTCACTCGTATTATACTGTAGTTAGTTATGAAGTGCAAGCTACTATGTGCCCTGCTGAAAACAAGGCTCAGTTTCAGTTATGTTAAACAGAAACTCATTCACTAGTATAATAATTTACGTTGTTAAGCGTTGTATACAACCGTGTCCCTGCTGGGAACAAGGCCCCACTTAGTCAGGCTAGCACGTTAAACAGAGAACCACTCACTCATATAATACTGTATGTGGTTATGAAGTGCATGCTACTATGTGCCCTGCTGAAAACAAGGCTCAGTTTCAGTTATGTTAAACAGAAACTCATTCACTAGTATAATAATTTACGTTGTTAAGCGTTGTATACAACCGTGTCCCTGCTGGGAACAAGGCCCCACTTAGTCAGGCTAGCACGTTAAACAGAAATTCACTAACTCATATAATACTGTATGTGTTATTATGAAGTGCATGCCACTGTGCCCTGCTGAAAACAAGGCCCTGTCTTGATTAGGCTAGCATGCCAAAAATTTTGAGCCCAGAATATTCTTAGCTTGATTGAAGGTGATTCTTATATACAAACTTACGTCTAATCGTTTCCACCTCAAGGAATTGTTTCTTAAATTTCTGGAGAGATTTGTCTCTTAAATGGTTTTTACTAAACTAGATCAACAAAATACGCAAAGTTCTCACCGTTTCCACGTCGGAAAACCCTGCATCCGAACACCTGGAATCGAACCGAAGCGAAGACATCTCGAACGCGTCATCGTTCAGATCTTTAGCATCGAAATCGTCGAACCCTCTCGCGTATTTGTCTGCTCTTCCTCTCGCTCTTCTCGTACCCGCAGCTCTTTCCTTCTTCCTCGTCTTTTTCGACAGAAATCTGTTGGTTCCATCCAGTGACGTGACGTCACTTTGCGATTGACTGATGCAGAGGTGGTGTTGATGAGCATTGACGGAGTTGACCACTATCTGGATCAATGGCAGAATGCTCGACTTCAGTTCATTGAACGGGTACTGAAAGAGAGAAATTGTCTACAGCAAACAGCATACGCTCAGAGTACCAAAGAATGGAAACAATAGGATTCGAATACTACTCACAACATTTTCATTCACTCAAATTACCTAGATTGACCGACAACAACTTAAAACTCCTATGAAACAAAAACAACTGCACACACATGTCTTACTGCGAGTTCAATGCGATCCAGATTCAAAACAAGAATTACTGTTTATAAAGATAAATTTGACAAAGATGTAATTTGGAGATGTATCTCAAAGTTACTTCAAACTTACTATCGAATTTCAATATCAAAGATAAATGAGGAAACTAAACGTAGCAGAATACAGGAACACGAACGTGGAATAACCTTCTTCTTAAAATCATAGTTGTAGGGGGAGATGGTTTAGAAACACATCTATCTTCAAGTTTTATCTGGATTGGGAGTGCACAGTATATTGCTTTGCCACTGCTTTAGCCAACAAGGTCATGGCTGTACAAATATACCAAAAAAGCATCTTTTGGTTCCTTATGCAAACATTTTATCCACGAAAGTTTGTCGAGAGAGATAACAAGGCATACTTTGTGCACTCTCAGGTACAGCTCAACATCAAATTTGAAACAAAGACGTACAACAATAAGTTTTCTAACCAACTACTTCTATAAACTGTAGGCATAGGATGTGTACTCTCAGGCACTGTTCAACATTAATGGGAAACAAAGACGTACAACAATAAGTTTTCTAACCATCTACTTCTATAAACTGTAGGCATAGGATGTGTACTCTCAGGCACTGTTCAACATTAAATTTGAAATAAAGATGAACAACAATAAGTTTTCTAACCATCTACTTCTATAAACTGTAGGCATAGGATGTGTACTCTCAGGCACTGTTCAACATTAAAAGTGAAACAAAGACGTACAACAATAGGTTTTCTAACCATCTACTTCTATAAACTGTAGGCATAGGATGTGTACTCTCAGGCACTGTTCAACATTAAAAGTGAAACAAAGACGTACAGCAATAGGTTTTCTAACCATCTACTTCTATAAACTGTAGGCATAGGATGTGTACTCTCAGGCACTGTTCAACATTAATGGGAAACAAAGACGTACAGCAATAGGTTTTCTAACCATCTACTTCTATAAACTGTAGGCATAGGATGTGTACTCTCAGGCACTGTTCAACATTAATGGAAACAAAGACGTACAGCAATAGGTTTTCTAACCATCTACTTCTATAAACTGTAGGCATAGGATGTGTACTCTCAGGCACTGTTCAACATTAATGGGAAACAAAGATGTACAACAATAAGTTTTCTAACCATCTACTTCTATAAACTGTAGGCATAGGATGTGTACTCTCAGGCACTGTTCAACATTAATAGGAAACAAAGACGTACAGCAATAGGTTTCCTAACCATCTACTTCTATAAACTATTAACATACGTTGTGCACTTTCAGATACTGTTCAACATCAATGTGAAACAAAGACGTACAGGAACCATCTACTTCTATAAACTATGCTAAAAATCAATGGCTGAACATGAAAGCTTAGGTCTTTACCTTGTAAAGAATGACAAGAAGGTTCATCAGCCAAACATGTTGGAGAGCAGGTTCGAGTCGATCCAAGTTCAAGTCGCAAATTTCAGTTCTGTTCGTTTCATCCTTCACACATTGCAACATCAGTTGTAGTGTAAACGGCAGACATTCTTTTCCAACAAATGGATTGCAGTCCAGGACTGTAGTGAGGTTGAAGATGTATGCCAGGAACACAGTACATTGTCTACAGAGGGAGGAAGGTTAATCTAAAAGAACCACACATAAAATTATATAATATTTAACAAGAAATAGGCTTTAACTTATTCAAATTTATTTGCACTTAAACCTAGATTAACGCCTAGCGGCCAATAAATACCCATCTAGGTTCCGACGTAACTGATATCCTGGCAGAATTCAAACATAAAACACACACATTTCCTTTGGCAGCTTTTTGGGTCGTATCTGGCAATCGATTATATAAGCACATTGCGAATAATATCATAACTATAAGCAATAGTGGGGGAACTTAACACAAGAATCGTGCAAAATGTGATACCAGCATAAAACTTGGTGAATATAGGTAGTTTGACACGCTGAAAAAGATATGATGTAGACCCACTCTGAGAAATGCCCCCTTGTTCTATTTTTAGACTGGGGTACTGACCCCCAGGCCTCTAAAACGGTATTGTAAATACGCTTGCTGTAAATTGTGATAGAAACATGAAACTTGGTGAATGTAGGCAGTTTGACACGCTGAAAAAGATAGGGTGTAGACCCACTCTGAGAAATGCCCCCTTGTTCTATTTTTAAACTGGGGTACTGACCCCCAGGCGTCTAAAACGGTATTGTGAATACGCTTGCTGTAAATTGTGATAGTAACATGAAACCTGGTGAATATAGGCAGTTTGACACGCTGAAAAAGATAGGATGTAGACCCACTCTGAGAAATGCCCCCTTGTTCTATTTTTAGACTGGGGTACTGACCCCCAGGCCTCTAAAACGGAATTTGGAATACGCTTGCTGTAAATTGTGATAGTAACATGAAACCTGGTGAATATAGGCAGTTTGACACGCTGAAAAAGATAGGATGTAGACCCACTCTGAGAAATGCCCCCCTTGTTCTATTTTTAGACTGGGGTACTGACCCCCAGGCCTCTAAAACGGAATTTGGAATACGCTTGCTGTAAATTGTGATAGAAACATGAAACCTGGTGTAATAGATAGTTCATTCACAAAGGTCGGTGCACTCCAGGTTGAATGGCTTGCATTTGCATTTCGCTCTACAATTACGCTTAGTCCACATTTCACAAGTTCGAAGCAAGTCTTGAATGCTTCTGGAAGTAGTGTCCGGAGAAATAAGACCTTGTTCTTGTCTCCAGCCAAAATTATTGACGTTGGGTAGATCCTGCCATCTCTCTAATGACTACAATAATGCTGAAAAAAAGAGATGAAATAAAACTAGGATGTATCTTCGTAGCTAAAATGTCATTCAATGTGTTTATGACGCTATTATCTTGGTCAAATAAAGATAATTTTCTAATTTGTAGTTGATATGAGACCTTGTAGATGTGTTATCGTCCTTGACAAAGAGGTTAATTTTATAATTTTCTTCATTTTGCGCTACAGAACTCAATGAACCATTAGAAATTCGTTATAAGATACTTCTTTACAATACATAATGTCAAAAAGCAGCTAGATATACCCCATTAAAAACTGTGTTTCCATGTGTTGAGATGAAATGAATTTAGATGAAATATATTCATTTGAACATCTAGTCGTTGTCTTTGCTAAAAAAGATGATTAGTGTTGAAATAGAACTTTTATGACTATTGCCATGATAACGTACCAGCCTTGCAGTAACGCTCTCATTGAATGCTGAATTAAGGCATCTCTTGTTGGCGGTAGTGATTCAATATTGCGACCTTTCTTTGTGAATAGCGCTTTCCGGCAATCATTCACGCTCTCCAATATGCTCGACCTGGCATATATCAGGACAACATATCTCTCGATTGACTGGAAATCGTCATCACTATTTTTTCTTTAGTGGTGAGAAATAAAATATAACATAATTGTGTTCAACTTCCTGATTCTTCAATAATCTACGTCTTTAGTCTATTTTCAAGATCGTTGGGGGACTGTTCAAGAATTAAATCAAAAAAAGCACAGCTCTACAAAAAGGAAGGAAAGAAAGAGAGAAAGTGATAACAACTAGTCAGCACACTTGAAGGAAATTTAAAAACTACAGACATTTTTTGCTTTATCCATAAAGTGCAAAAGACCTTATAAAGCTACAACACAGTATATGAAGAAATCGAATCAACCTCTTAAATGCATGTGTTACATCTTGGTGCAATCTCCATGCTTCCCAACACAATTCCTTTCCACGACCTCTAAATGACGATACGATGTCGCAGCCAGTAAATGCGTGCCAAAATGGCAATGCAGCGCAAACATCATATCCAAGATTCGCAGCATATTCATGTATTGAAAGCCACCCCCTGTGTTTACCCGGTTCGAACTTTATCCAAAGTTCTTCTATGCCTAACTTTCCAAATAAATGTATTACTATCACAACAACATCAGTGTCTACAGTACGAATACTGATACGACTATGTCCATTATCTGCTGCGTGTTTCGCTTGAAGATAGATGCGAGTGTCAGCTTCTTTTTAATGAGGATACATGTCTTCTGAAACGTTTTTCATGCGAGGCAGTGTCCTGGTGATGAAGATTATCTTCTTCATCTTCCTTGATATCAACGAGTGCAACAGGCGAGAAATTTCAAAAAAATGTTGTCGAATAGATTTTTACAGCGTAAAATATTAACATTGTAAGCGGTAAAAATTTAGATAAACTATCGTAGATTTGAGAAATACAAGAATTGTACCAAATAGTCTAGGTGTTTACTGCAGAAAAACCGAACCCTGAACGCTATTTTCGCCACAGCTTTCGCGTCGTTCCGCCATTTTCACGGCACTTGAGCTTTTAAACCCTAGAAATCTATCGTCTTTTTAGTGATTTGATTGGATGAATTATTAGTAAACCAATGCTGTGATTGGCCAGAAGATTTTTTCAACTCGCTGTTTCTATCACAATTTACAGCAAGCGTATTCACGATTTCGTTTCAGAAGCCTGGGGGTCAGTACCCCAGTCTAAAAATAGAACAAGGGGGCAATTTTCAGTGTGGGTCTACATCCCATCTTTTTCAGCGTGTCAGACTGCCTATATTCACAAAGTTTCATGTTTTTATCACAATTTACAGCAAGCGTATTCACAATACCGTTTTAGAGGCCTGGGGGTCAGTACCCCAGTCTAAAAATAGAACAAGGGGGCATTTCTTAGAGTGGGTCTACATCCTATCTTTTTCAGCGTGTAAGACTGCCTATATTCACCAAGTTTCATGTTTTTATCACAATTTACAGCAAGCGTATTCAAAATACCGTTTTAGAGGCCTGGGGGTCAGTACCCCAGTCTAAAAATAGAACAAGGGGGCATTTCTCAGAGTGGGTCTACATCCTATCTTTTTCAGCGTGTGAGACTGCCTATATTCACCAAGTTTCATGTAACTATCACAATTTACAGTAAGCGTATTCACAATTCCGTTTTAGAGGCCTGGGGGTCAGTACCCCAGTCTAAGAATAGAACAAGGGGGCATTTCTCAGAGTGGGTCTACATCCTATCTTGTTCAGCGTGTCAAACTGCCTATATTTACCAAGTTTCATGTTTCTATCACAATTTAAACCAAGAGAATTCACAATTCCATTTTAGAGGCCTGGGGGCCAGTACCCCAGTCTAAAAATAGAACAAGGGGGCATTTCTCAGCGTGGGTCCACATCCTATCTTTTTCAGCGTGTCAAACTGCCTATATTCACCAAGTTTCATGCTGGTATCACATTTTGCACGATTCGACTGTTTTTATGTGATAACCGCCCTGACTACAAGGACCAAGGAAGAATACAAGCAACTCAGGCCAGCTGTAAGTAGTCCTACCCTCAGCCCCCTATGAAATAAGATAGTGAAGGCCAGCTGCAAGCAACTCAACCAACCTCCAGTATAATTGGGATGGGGCAAGGTACTTGCCCTCAAACTCAAATTGACTTAAGGGGTGTGAAAAGGGAAAGCCTGGTTAAAGCCTGCCGCTCTTGATGGCGGCCTAACGCCTATCAAGTCCAACAGATTACCCCAGGTAAGATTACCCCAAGATAAGAAGGGAGGGTGGGAGGGAAAATATAAGCAAGAATGAATTCGCATAAAGGTGGTCTGATTTGAGCGAAAGTAAGCAAGGTGTGATGACCCACGAGAAATATGAGGAATGCTAGCAATCTGCCAGCATAGCAAGGGGACTAGGACGAGGCATGTACAAAGTAAATACGTCATACGGCCTTGTCATCAAACTACATTTACAAATTGTAAATGCCCGATCAATTTTTGTGCTCCAATGATCTTTTAACAACAAGTGACTTGCTCATTATGAGCAAGACATGAGGATGACCTTGCCCCACCGGGATGCCCTCTCTAGATCTAGTCATCTGGCGTGGAGGTTGGGTGTCCTCCTTATTCACCCAAGCTGAGGGGCACTGCAATCCTTTATTCGCACCATTAATAAAGAATACCCCACCTGAAAGCAATGAGCAATGATAGATAATGTAGTTGCCTGCACCTGTTAACAAGCTGCTTGGAGCAAGGGATTCTGGATAGCGTCAGTTCTAAACCATTTTTCATCTGACATGAAATAGATGGCCTGGTTTAGTAGGAAGTGATTTTTGATTGGGAGATTTCTGTAGCACAAATAGGTCCAAAAGACTCACACTATCTTACATGGTGATACAGTGTATGTGCTCAAACTTTGCTGCATGTGCTACAGTTACTTCTATTGTGCTTCCACTGCCTGTAGGTGCTCCTTACTGCTACTGGAAACGAGGCTCAGCCTTAGTCAGGCTAGGAACTCACACAGAAACTCACTAATTCAGGACGAGGCTGATTTACTCCTCACAGACTGAAACACGCATGGTGAGGTATGCAGGCAACTAAACCCTAAACAGCATTCATAACAATTTGTTAAATGAATAATCATACCTGAGGTCATCTGGTCTCATTGAGAGGTCCTCCCCTTCACAATCATTCGTCAATGCGACCATAAACGACTTGAGAATACCGACGAGGTCGCCAATCTCGTCCTTTAAACAGACCTCTTCACTCACTGCCTTGTCATCGGACAGGTACTCCATCATGACTGTGACGAGGTAATGCAACACAATGTTGTCTTTATCGTTGAAGATTACAGACTTGCTGCTCAGCGTGGGGCTCGACAAAGACGGCATGGCTTGCTTGATGCTGTTTTCGTCACCTTCATCAAGTTCTTCACACTCAGCCTCGATTACGCCATCGAGTAGAGACGTGTCCGAACTCGTTCCTTTGTTGAATGGATCGTTACTCGGTGTCCACATTCGTCTCTGCCGTAGACTGCCTGGTCCTGTTTGATAAAATGCATTTGAAATTAAGACCACAAGGTAGGAAGTTCCCTGATATTTACTGGAATTTCATTAAATCAGATAAGAGAGTTTAATGTTTGTGTTCCTTTTGAAAGATGTAATTTTATACTAATGTTAACTAAACACTGCGACTGCCTCTCTGTCTGCATTCAGGAATAACTCAACGAGTTTAGTTAATGTTTGTGTTCCTTTTGAAAGATCCAATTATATACCAATGTCTGCCTCTTTGTCTGTATCCAAGCAATTCTTTGATTCAATCATGAAACTCTAAATGAGATACCACAAGGATCTGCCCTGGGTCTCATCATTTTTAGACTCTTTGCAAATGAAATTCAAGATGCAACAGATCTAGAATACTTTGATCTAGTCATTATAATCGTAATATCAATCTGTAAATCAATTATTTTTCATATACCAGAATTTTAAATTCATTTTCCGGCCCAAGCTAGAAAAGCTTTGCTTTCTTGGGTCGCTTAGAATTATCTAAGTATAATGAACGTGAAATAATTATTCAGTTCAAGTTATGTTTTCCAAATTCAATGGACAGACAGGATGCTAAACTTCCCTCCTCTTGAAACAGAAAAGTAGCAAGTTAAATGAAGCAAACATACTTGAATCTGTTACGTCTTCATCTTTCACCGTTGAGCTATGAGAAGACTGACGCTCAAACTGCAGGGTGTATTTCTGTTTGTACATAACCAGTGGAGCAGAAGCGGATCGCGGTCTTTTCGAACTCGATACTGAAACAGAGGCCCAATTAGATATTCCCGTCCCACGTGCAGGACTGGAGAGAGCTCGAGACCATAGAGGTATATGGGGGCCTACAAATGAAACATATTTGTGATTATCATCAGCAAGTGCAGCAGGAATGGTTGATAGATTTATCAACAATGCAGCTGCTTTTCTTCAGTTGAGAACGGAGTCCCAATGTGCACAAAGTTTGTTTCAATTCAATAGAAAATACCTTGTATAAATGAACAAGAATATCGCCCATTTAATAGTTATATGATTAATACCGTATTCATACTGACAAGGTTAACCCAGATTAATCAACTCTAGGTTCCTTGACAGCCAATCAAAAGCATTCGAGTTATCGACCAATCAGAATCTTCCATTCATAAACCCGGTTTAGTTGAAGCTGATTTAACTTAAGTCTTAAAAAAAGGTATAATTTTGCCCTAAAACATTGAGTAAGCAACGAAAAGAAACATTTGGGTTCAACCATGCCAATTTAGAAGAACCAATGGCAAGACGAAGGTTTGTGCACGGTCATGATTGCGAAAAGTCAAACAAGACATACAAAGAAGCTAGCTGACCATTCCCTCTAGTGACTATAGTAAAATACTATTACAGTAGGTTTTCATATATGAGAAAAGACTTTTAGAATTTCAACCTCATAGAGTTTCGTATTTTGAATAGACCTCGATTTATCAGGGTCACAGTTTATCACAGGATCACTGTTTGCTTATTATAAAAAGAGCATTTTTGGAAAGAGGCTTCTTCCAAGAAGGAAGTTACTGTAATAGATAGTGGCTTACTTTGCAAATGCAAGTCATGATCAGATGGCGTACTTGAAGCCCATCCACTGTAATTGGAGTTGCTCGTGGAAGCCTTGCTTTTGGTGGTCAAATGACTGAAGAGCTTCAAAAAGCATTTGGCAGAGAAGGGCGAGGTACTGGCAAGAACGGCATTCAGGGACCGTAAGGCGTGCAGCAGCATCAGCCGATCAGCACTCTCACGTTGAAAATGTCCATCCATATAGAAGTACAGAAGCTACAATATAGAAAAACTATGTCTTACATAATCAATTGTTGATAGCAGGAGGACCAAGGAAATTCATATTCTGTTGAGGAAACGAAATGTTAATTTACCGTATGTTAATTAAAGAAGCCAAATATATGTTTTTTCCAAATAAACTCAATGTGAGTGATTTACACTATTTTTTATAAGAACCAGTAAAATTGTTTTGAAGCTGGATGTTCTTAAATGTTCCTCTATTCATATTATTCCTCTAATATTCTCCGCCCTTACACCATTGCTTACAAGGCAATTGATCGAATCGAAAAATACACAAATACAAGTCTCAATTACTTAGCAGCGTTCTAAACTGAATATCAACTAAGATCTTTTAGATCAAGTTAATACGGATTTCATATAGCCAATCAAAAATTACACGTTTTTGGCTTAAGTTAACTAAAAACCAATGTCGGCATTTAATAATCTAGGACAAACCTTGAGAGACTTCTCGTTAATAGATAACAACATTGTCCTTGCTCTTGAGGAAACAGCATTATGTACATCATCAATGGCTGACACCAAGTACACGAAGCCGTGCACCAACGCGGATTTGGCCAGGGAGGAATCTCGTACCAGATCTTTTGATAAGAACTGACAGAGCAGAGTGACTTTTTCAACTGAAAATAATCAAGGGGCAAGATCCCTATCAATATTACAGCCTCTGAATGGTACAGAACTTCAAAATATCCAGAAATATCGGAAACATAGCGAAACGAAAATATAGATTATTCAAGCTTTTCGTCTGATATTACTCTGTTGAGTGTCAAAAAGAAAGCTTAAGTAATCCACGTGTTCGTTTCGTTATGTTTCCGATATTTTTGCCTATAAATATTAAAGTTCATACAGTTTCTGAAGCCGTTCCTTGTATTTAGTAAGGGCCTCTTTTTAGTCCAGTAGGACCATATGAATTAGTATGACCATTCAAGCGAGACTGATATCTCAAGTTTTTGCTTCACGTTTTAATGCCTTAAAGAGGCTTATAATGACGATGATAACAAAATTACCAGCAGAGAACCGTTTCTTCCAATCTTCATTGTTGAAGACATCTTCGATCTCATCGCAAAGTCTTCCAGCCCCATAAGGCATACAGATGCAGTGGAGAAGAAGTGGCACAGCCATTTGTGCCAGGTAAGAATTGCTGGATTGCAGCATTTCCCAGAGACTAAAATGAGAAAAAGGAGGCAACTTTCATCAATTGATTTAAAAATCAACCATATTTGAATGTTAAACTACCATCCTAAACACAAATTCACAATCAATGTTTTTAAAACCTCTTGCCACTGTCTCACAATTAGCATTTTTCTTTTATTAAATCAAGCTTAAATTGCCGGTGCTTTTCAGGTGACGATGAGCCAGGGGGTCCCCTACCAAGATTTTGCAAGTGACAAGTAGGCCCCTTTTTTATTTCAGAAAATGACCCTTAAACTTACTTAACTGCGCAATGGAGAACTCTAAGTTCAACCCTACACAAGACGCAAAATGATAGACAGCACATTAAGAGCGTGTCATCTGGTTTGGGAAGCTTTCAGACAGAAGCTTCGAGAACGGGATTAAAAAGTCATAAACAGTTCAATAGTACCTTGGAATAAATAAAACTGTTTGCAGATAATGTGTGAGATCCAAATCCTCCCTCGCAGAGACACGAAGGCACTCGCCCCGCACACACAGCATTGTGATGCTCTTCAGAATATTACACAGAACAACGGGGTCAGTGTGTTTGAAAATATGCTGCAAAAATGACAGAAAAAAGCATGGTTACTAAGGAATAACATAATAGCAACTTAGGAGCTGCTTATGGGGACAAAATCATCCAAGTTTCCGGGCAAAGAGCTGGGAACAGGATTAAAACATGAGTTTTTAAGTGCAATTCATCACACCTTCTAGCTTCATCAGCAAGGATGTCGGATGAAAATGCAGATATACACTGTTTTCATATTATATTGTTCTTCAACCTTTTCTATCTCAACCTCAAGCTTTTCTCCCGCCTCTCGGCATTTGTTTGAGAAAATATCATCCCACCAAAGTGAGATCCCAAATTTCAACAAAGGATGAAAAGTTGTTCAATACTGAAATAGAAATACTTGGTTAATATTTGGTTAATATTTGAAGGTGAGATCTTAGCTCGAGGGCTGGAAGGTATATAAGATGATTCTGTCCAAAAACAACTAATGAAAAATACAATGGTTAATATTTGAAGGTGAGATCTTAGCTCGAGGGCTGGAAGGTAGGATGATTCTGTCCAAAAACAAATAATGAAAATACAAAGGTTAATATTTGAAGGTGAAAGCTTAGCACGAGGGCTGGAAGGTAGGATGATTTTGTCAAAAAACAAATAATGAAAAATAAAATGGTTAATATTTGAATGTGAGATCTTAGCTCGAGGGCTGGAAGGTAGGATGATTTTGTCCGAACAAAAAATATGAAAAATACAATGGTTAATATTTGAAGGTGAGAGCTTAGCACGAGGGCTGGAAGATAGGATGATTCTGTCCAAAAACAAATAATGAAAATACAATGGTTAATATTTGAAGGTGAGATCTTAGCTCGAGGGCTGGAAGGTAAGATGATTCTGTCCAAAAACAAATAATGAAAAATACAATGGTAAATATTTGAAGGTGAGATCTTAGCTCGAGTGCTGGATGGTAGGATGATTTTGTCCGAACAAAAAATATGAAAAATACAATGGTTAATATTTGAAGGTGAGATCTTAACTCGATGACTGGAAATTAGGATGATTCTGTCAAAAAACAAATAATGAAAATACAATGGTTAATATTTGAAGGTGAGATCTTAGCTCGAGGACTGGAAGATATATAAGATGATTCTGTCAAAAAACGAATAATGAAAATACAATGGTTAATATTTGAAGGTAAGATCTTAGCACGAGGGCTGGAAGGTAGGATCATTCTGTCCAGAAACAAATAATGAAAATACAATGGTTAATATTTGAAGGTGAAATCTTAGCACGAGGGCTGGAAGGTAGGATGATTCTGTCAAAAAACAAATAATGAAAATACAATGGTTAATATTTGAAGGTGAGATCTTAGCACGAGGGCTGGAAGGTAGGATGATTCTGTCAAAAAACAAATAATGAAAATACAATGGTTAATATTTGAAGGTGAGATCTTAGCACGAGGGCTGGAAGGTAGGATGATTCTGTCCAAAAACAAATAATGAAAAATACAATGGTTAATATTTGAAGGTGAGATCTTAGCACGAGGGCTGGAAGGTAGGATGATTCTGTCAAAAAACAAATAATGAAAATACAATGGTTGATATTTGAAGGTGAGATCTTAGCACGAGGGCTGGAAGGTAGGATGATTCTGTCAAAAAACAAATAATGAAAATACAATGGTTAATATTTGAAGGTGAGATCTTAGCACGAGGGCTGGAAGGTAGGATGATTCTGTCCAAAAACAAATAATGAAAAATACAATGGTTAATATTTGAAGGTGAGATCTTAGCACGAGGGCTGGAAGGTAGGATGATTCTGTCAAAAAACAAATAATGAAAATACAATGGTTAATATTTGAAGGTGAGAGCTTAGCACGAGGGCTGGAAGGTAGGATGATTCTGTCAAAAAACAAATAATGAAAAATACAATGGTTAATATTTGAAGGTGATATCTTAGCTCGAGGGCTGGAAGGTAGGATCATTCTGTCCAGAAACAAACAATGAAAATACAATGGTTAATATTTGAAGGTGAGATCTTAGCACCAGGGCTGGAAGGTAGGATGATTCTGTCCAAAAACAAATAATGAAAAATACAATGGTTAATATTTGAAGGTGAGATCTTAGCACGAGGGCTGGAAGGTAGGATGATTCTGTCAAAAAACAAATAATGAAAAATACAATGGTTAATATTTGAAGGTGATATCTTAGCTCGAGGGCTGGAAGGTAGGATCATTCTGTCCAGAAACAAACAATGAAAATACAATGGTTAATATTTGAAGGTGAGATCTTAGCACGAGGGCTGGAAGGTAGGATGATTCTGTCAAAAAACAAATAATGAAAAATACAATGGTTAATATTTGAAGGTGAGAGCTTAGCACGAGGGCTGGAAGGTAGGATGATTCTGTCCAAAAACAAATAATGAAAAATACAATGGTTAATATTTGAAGGTGAGATCTTAGCTCGAGGGCTGCAAGATAGGATGATTCTGTCCAAAAACAAATAATGAAAATACAATGGTTAATATTTGAAGGTGAGATCTTAGCTCGAGGGCTGGAAGGTAGGATCATTCTGTCCAGAAACAAACAATGAAAACACAATGGTTAATATTTGAAGGTGAGATCTTAGCACGAGGGCTGGAAGGTAGGATGATTCTGTCCAAAAACAAATAATGAAAAATACAATGATTAATATTTGAAGGTGAGATCTTAGCTCGAGGGCTGGAAGGTAGGATGATTCTGTCCAAAAACAAATAATGAAAAATACAATGGTTAATATTTGAAGGTGAGATCTTAGCTCGAGGGCTGCAAGGTAGGATGATTCTGTCCAAAAACAAATAATGAAAATACAATGGTTAATATTTGAAGGTGAGATCTTAGCTCGAGGGCGTGAAGGTAGGATGATTCTGTCCAAAAACAAATAATGAAAAATACAATGGTTAATATTTGAAGGTGAGATCTTAGCTCGAGGGCTGGAAGGTAGGATGATTCTGTCCAAAAACAAATAATGAAAAATACAATGGTTAATATTTGAAGGTGAGATCTTAGCTCGAGGGCTGGAAGGTAGGATGATTCTGTCCAAAAACAAATAATGAAAAATACAATGGTTAATATTTGAAGGTGAGAGCTTAACACGAGGGCTGGAAGGTAGGATGATCTGTCCAAAAACAAATAATGAAAATACAATGGTTAATATTTGAAGGTGAGAGCTTAGCACGAGGGCTGGAAGGTAGGATGATCTGTCCAAAAACAAATAATGAAAATACAATGGTTAATATTTGAAGGTGAGATCTTAGCTCGTGGGCTGGGAGGTATTTAAGATGATTTTGTCCATAAAAGCAGGCCCTTAGGCCCTGTCCATACTGTTATGTTTGAAAGTCTCCGTTTTGAAAACGAAACACGTCCATGTTGGCGGTTGTGGAACATCCAATCAGTTGTTATTGAAGAAAGCTCGTTTCAGTTTTTTGACATCAATAATGAATTTGGCAAGGGATGACATCTGAATAATCAAATAACATGAACGACTTGAGGGCACGTGACATCCAATAACGTATTTGAACTAACATTGTTTTCATTGGTCATTCACAATGGCTATGATATTAAGAAGATAATACATAAAGATCACGGGTTTTGGGCATTAGGATGAACTTTTAAGAGCTGTTAAGCCAAATGACCTCGGGGTGAGTAAAAAAAGGGAATTATTAGTATCCAGGTCTAATAATAAGGAGATTTAGGTACAGATCTGCCAAAAACATCTTTGTTGATCAACAATGAATATTGTATGGTCTAACTGATCGGACAGAGCGAATTTCGTGCGTCAGTAGTCAATTCTGCTCTGATCGAATGAGCGTTAATCACCCGTTATTATTAGCCCTGCTCTAACTATACAAATAGGAAATTTATGCACTGATTCCAAAGTGTGACCCATAAAAGCAATAATGAATTTGCGAGAAAAACAGAAAAGGAAATAATTTTGCGTTGGAGTGAAATATCAAAGGAAATTTAGAAAAGGGTTTTCGAAGGGGGTAGGAAGTTAGAGAGAGGGGTACAAAAGTTAGAGAGAGGAGTACGGCACGAACCTGTAAAAGTAGAACAGTCAGCTCTATATCAGGATTCGAATCATAAATATCTGCCCATGAAGAAGTTTCTTTAATCGAGTTTTGTGTTGACATGTTAGTGGCATCAGAAATTCCCCTTATTCTATCCCTCCATGCAAAAAGGTTCTCCGATTCAGACTCGCTGCCCTCTGACTTCGCACCATCGATCACAGAACTGTCTTGCTCCTCCACACCTAGGCTACTAACGTCGGCATCGCAGCTTAGGGCAGTTTCGTCAAATTCTGAGTTGCTGTGTATGGAGTATGTGCGTTGCAGCTTCTTTTGATCGTTGGTGTTATTAATTGTTGAGTCACGGGAGCGGACGGACGACTTTTGGGACCCTACAACCAAATATTGTTCAGTAGGTATCATCAAGTGTATCACAAGATGCAAAGATTTCAGGGGTGAAATTGATAACAGGACAGTTTTATGAGGGAGTCTCTGTCACAGAATTGACTCTCTGTGCGTCAAAGCCTCTTTTTCGATCAAAAACCAACTGCCGAAATTTAACGTTGCACACAAAAAAGCTCCCATAGGCTGAAATAGTTTTTTGAGGTAGTTTTTTAACCTCTGAAAAATAGCTTCTGATCTTTGAATGATAAAGATTCTGGCCTCTCACTTTTTCTCTATGTACTAGACTTGTTACACGAGCCTAACAAGTTTATTGCTATTGGTCAGTTAGCTGGACGCTCAAAACTACAAAAAAACAAGTTTAAGCAATCTCTTGATGTTGGTAATCTCGTTTTCACATAAATTAGAGTGAACTAATTAAATTACTCAAATTTGGGCGACTTACTATGGCCTATAGTCAGCTCACCAAAATTTAACAAAGCTTTATCAAGATAATACCGCATTCAAACTGACATGAATAACCCAGCTTCCTTAACTCTAAGTTCCTTCTTAGCCAATCAAAAGCCTTCAAATCGTTGAATTGACCATTCAGAGTCTTCCATTCATAAACCTGGTCTCAGTTTAAGCTAGTTTAACTACCACTGTGAAAGTGGAATAAGTTGGAGCTAGCATCTCTCGAGAATTGCTTCAGCGTTCCCAACAATTTCATCTCTATCATTTACTAAGATTTATATTTATTGATCATGTTTTCATTTCAGGAATCATGAAGAAACTCACGCAGCACTTCTAGTAGGATCCACTATGACACTAATAACGTCCTCAAATGAACAATAATCAATTAGAAGATTGTTGTCATCCATGTCTGTCCGGTAAAAGAAAGGTACTTAAAATAAGAATAAACATATTACAATGGTATGTCTAAAATTAAGTTAGTCTTAAAAGAATACATTTTGTATCATTTTCCTAAAAGCAAATATATTGTCAGACATCCTTGTATTTATTGGTAGTTCATTAAAAGTCTTTGCACCAATATAGTAGAATCCTTTTCTCGCGCATTCGGTTCTTATCTGCGGATAAGATACACTGACTTTATTGTTTCTTGTATTCTTGCAGCGATCCTGATACTGAAAGGATTGACTATAGCATGACTGACATTGTTCTGCAGGATATTGCGTACTAATAAGCACGCTCTCCATCTCGGTAGACATACATCGTAACCAAACTATGCAAAAACTCATTGAACAGACAAAAAATGAAAAAGGTTAGAAATCTTGTCTAAGCTTATTTCAATGAAGACACCACTCACCAGTTCTGCTATACGCTTTTAAAGTCCTCGTCTCAATGTCCATTTCTGAAGGTAGGATGTAATGCAAGAGAAAGGTGATTTGACTGTAGAATATTCCCGTAATCTGACAAGACTGGCAGCTTGTTTGGGTAGTATGATTTTCGTGATTGTCTTCCTTTCTGTGGTCCACTATCATCACCAAAAGCCTCGTCAAGTTAAACACTTCTTGATCATCGATCGACATGTTTGTTGTCTGCTTCGCCAATGAAAGCTAGGAGCAATTACAGAATACACACTCAGTTAATTGAATGGTTTTCATTAGGACCCAAAGAAGCTTCTCGGTTTTCGTGAGAAGAAGTAGAATTTGGAAAACCAATCGAAATAATTTGTAGGAATGAAAAGGATCTGTTTAGGATTCAAACCCACAACTTCAGATTCTGTGCCTCAATCACCCTACCAGCTGAGCTACCGGAGTAATCCATTTAATCGACCAACCCAAGCCAAATCAATCTCGTAAATTGCACCACGACTCACCGAGTGTAGAGATAAACCATCTCGGTTTTGGAATGAGCTTGTAGACTTATCGTAAAATCTCTATTTAGCTCCTTCTTCTCCATTAAAGCCCCCCTAAAAGTTTTCATCATAATAAGAAAATATATTAGGACGAGGAGTTTTGAGCTTGATCAGCTTGATGGCACCAATCAGGTCGATTTTATTGAGCCCTTAATTATGCCTTACATAAACCTTGTCATATATTTATCTGTACATCTCCTGATGAGTGAGTAAACACGAAACAGGCTGATCGAGATGGAGACTTTTTTCTTTTGAGTCTTTTTCTTCTTAGTGTATATAGCTGTACTCTATGTATCGAGCACTTTCATGGGAAGCTAACCCACAGACTTCGTAGTATTGTATTTTCGTATCGTGTTGTATTACTTTATGTGAATGTAAAAAAAGCCCCCCTGAAAAGAGCTGAATTTCAACATTCCCCCGGGAGGCTTGATAGAGAATTATCCGTATGACATTATGCGTGGTTTCAGTATCATACACTGCCTGACACTGCAACTAAAATGAGTAGGCAGAAAAACAACAGCAACAATAATTCAGCTAGCAATCCAATTCAACTGCTGATGATGACAAAAGTCTAGTGAGCTGGGTCAAATGAGATCATTAAACATTGATTACATTTCTGATAATGATGATACAAGAGCCGAAATTCTCTAAGTCAATAAAGATTTTATGGATAACTGAGAAATAAACCATAAACATCTCGATAATGAAATGAAATGTTCATCAGTACAACTTCGAAAAGTAATAAGTGAAATTATATTCATCATCATTAGAATTCAGTTTATATTCTGAGGTACATTTTCTCGTTCGCTTTTCTTCTTTCAAATTGAAGCAAATCTAGCTTAGCCTTGTTTATTTGTAATGGGAATTTCCAGACGCGTTAAACACCAAACGAATCGTATTCAGCTTCACAGCTGTGAAACAATGACTGGAGTCTGATTCATTCAATCCTCGACTTGTAATGGGAATTTAATGATGTCTGTCTTCAAAACTCGACGCGGGAAACGTCTTTTAGATTGGGTCAAGAGAATAATGGTAATTCTTGAGGAGAAGTAGGGTTTGGAAGATCAATCGATATAATTTCTGAGGAGGAAATATGTTCAAGGTTGGTCGATTGAATTAACTGCCCCGATAGCTCTGTTGTCAGTTGGAGCAGCAGTGTCACAAAGTCAGTTGTCGCGGCCTCGAATCTTGCTCGGGAAATTCTTCATTGTTACAAATAATCTAAATCAAATTCCTGCCAAGTTTATCAGATAGCAGGGGGCTTTTGAAAAGTTAGAGGCCCTACTGAAGATAAGAGATGCAGATAAGAAAAGCTATGATGAACAGAGCTGAAGTCAAGATCTTCTTGATCAACTGTGACGGTTTTTTAGAGAAACCGCATTTGCAGAATAAATCTAAATCTAAAATAATCTCGAAAGGAAGTTCTGTTTACCTGTTTAATGAGTACATCCATCAGCAAAATGCAATGTGTCCGACTGCTTTTAACAGAAGAAAGCTTGTCTGAGATTAAAGGTGACTGAGTCGGTGCTGGTGAAGTATAACCAGGAGACATTGGGGGGTCTCTGTATGATTGGGGGTCAGGGAAGGTAAACATTGTACCCCCACTGCTATCTTCATCATCATCTGATAGTTCTGCTTGACTGGCTGATTTTAGGAATATCGTGATGAGGTCAGAAACATTTAGGCTGATGTTGACAGCTGACAGCATCTGTAATGAAGAGTTCAAGAATATCAAAAGTTGGTGAGGGAAAGCGGAAAAAGAAGAAAAACATAATAACTACTAAAGTTTTGCGTTTGACGGTTTGTATGTCAGGACAGTCTTTGATCGGTACAGAACTTGAGGATGGCGAAGAAAATCGGAAACCTAGCGAAACTACAGAGGCTTTGCGTCTGACCATTCCTTAATCGGTACAGAACTTAAATACCATTGAGATAGAGATAGCCGAGTGGTTAGATCAATCAGCAACTGTTGAAAGGGTCGTGGGTTCGAAACCACCTTCAGACCTGTCACAAAGTGTGAGGAGAGAATTTGCTAGTGCTCTGTAACTTCAGGCAAAAAAAGCAAAAGGAGGTGTAGTCACACCGAGAGGAAGGAAATGAGAGCAAAAATGAGAAGTAACGAATAATTATACACAGAGGTGCATCGACATTGGCGAATCAGAAAGAAGGTGAATGATTGGAAGAGTCAGAAATAATCAATCCTCACCGAGAGTTCAGTGACGTTTCGCTAATGTTTCCGATTTTCCTCGCCATCCTCAAGTTCTATACCGATCGAAAATGTAATATTAAGTGGACGACTATGCAATAACTTATGATTTTAGAATTTAAGAGCCATTTCATTAGTATAATTGGTATCAAAGCACTAAAATAAAAAGGATTAGTGCCCCTTACACAGAAAGTTCAAGAAACGATTATTACACGAGAAACTAACCTGTAGCCAGACAAGGCCTTCTTGCCTTTGGGAAATGTTGACATTCAGCAGCCTCCTTTTGATGAAATTAAGCGAATACGAGGGTGCCTCATCAGATTTGACATCAAAGATTCGACTGGAAGCAAGTGAAAGAAATCTTTGGAATTTGAAAAGCAATGGTTTAAACCTGAAAATCGCACTGTCTTATCCTTTCTATAAAAACTTCTCAAAATATCGTTCCAGAATAATTTCAAAATACAAATTCATAGGATCACAATAACAATAACTAATCTAAGGCAAGAAACTGTCACAAATTTTGTATTGTTTAGCCTAAAATTTGAATACCAGGCGTTCCTGCGCTCAGCAGAACCCGAATCCTCAAATTCTTCACAGCCTAAAACCCTACCACTTGCAAAAGTTAATTCAGAAATATCGGAAACATAGCGAAATGAAAACATGGGTTACTTAAGCTTTTCGTCTGACACTCAACAGAATAAGGTTCTTGTTTCATTCTCTTTTTGTCGTATTACTCTGTACCCAGTACCGAGGTATTTCCTGCAAGGGTAAGGCCAGACATGTAAGAAACAACATTTCAAAAACTTTTTAATGGATGTTTTCGGAAATATAATACGTGAACGATAGAATTTAGTTGTAAGCAATGCTTAAATGCAGGGTTTTATTTCATGTTAAATTACACAACGATTAATAAATCGTAAAATATATTCGCTATGATTAATATTAATTTAGAAATATTTACAAAAATACAAACAAAAGCTTTTTGGCCTTCCCCATCTTCATTGTGTTCTCTTCGCCATCTTTATTGCGTACTTATTAAGCCGAAAAGCTTTTACTTATAACTACTTTTACATGAATATTGACAAATCAAATACCTCAAAACAGTTTTGAATATTGGCAATTCTTCAGATCCAACCGTTTCTTTCAATTCCTGCATCCAGAGTGGAAGAACTCTTTCCCAAACCTAAACATTTGAAAAGAATTTTTTCATTCATGCTACTGCTACCTTATTAGCGGAATCTTATATCAAGACCATCTGCTACGTGGCATCAAGAAATTGTTTGATCAAACAGTTTGATCAAAAACTTGAAAATATTCGTGACTTAATTACATAGAGCGACCCAATTTTTTCGAAAGTAGCAATATCACTAATAATAGTGTTCACTTTGCAGATATCATTTCAAATAATTACACGTTGTCAATACACACGGAAATAGGTATAAAGATGCAAGGACCGATCGAGAATAAATTTCAAGGGGGTGCTTTATAGGGGCGCTAAAAAATGCTACTTTTTAAGAAAAGTCACGAAACAGCTATTCGAATGGGGCCAAACTTTTGGAAGTGAGCTCTAAAAGTTATTTTTATCAGCAAAGAAGGTAACGGCCCCCAAATACACCCCTAAATCTTCCACTGCAAAGAAGCATCTTTCATCAAAATTCAAAGAAGAAATCTGCAGTGATTTTGAAATACCTCCTTTTAAATAATAACTTAACCATTTAACTGATCAATCCTTTTTAAGGGATTCGACTCTGTTAAATTGGGCGTATACCACAATTTCCATTTTCATTAATATCTGTCCAATGAGAAATCGTCTTGACTGTAAACAGGAGCTATGTGCCAATCAGATCAGGCCTTACCAATTCTATTGATCCTAATAACGGTGTTTTATGAGTGTCTAATGCCTTGAAAAATACTAAATAAGATTCAAATATCTCATACCCCTTCTTGCACAAGCCCATTTCCAACCAATACCGACAGCCTTTGCAATCCTTCCAGTTGTCGTCGATTATTACTCATGAGTGACTGCCAAGGGAGGCCAACACGTGCTTGAATAGGAGGCAGTGGGAACAGACAGTCGCAATACAGCTCGAAGTCGTAATTTCTGACTTTCTCTATCCAAGAAATAGCCTGCTTCTGGTACCTCTGCACGATTTCCACGATCATCAGATTCATGTGGGTGGTGCAAGAAACTGCCTCCAGCCATGCAAACAGCATTGACAGCAGTTGGCTCATGTGTTCGTAGCTGTAGCTCGACGGGGGGATGGGCGATAGGGATTTCAGCATACCGAGGCCGTGTAGACTTCGCGTGATCTTTTTATAGAAGTTCGTGTCTTTCGTGTCTTTCGGTAAATCGATCGAGGTTAATGAATCCATGTCCAATCTAGGTTTTGTGTGAAAAGAAATAAGTAAAATATTGAATTAAAAAATTCAAAATCAACTGTGATCATACCAGGGTATTGAAAACTTAAGAGTTTTATAAGTCTATATCAAAATTCATTGGGAAGATTATAGGGTTGTTTAATGATCGCATAAGTATATGAAGCTTAAAGTCCTAACAAGATATGTGTTTTTTTAAGTCTACCTCTGTACAAAATGAATATCCTACAGTTGTCTGATAATTGTTTGAATACATGAAACTTGAATTAATATATATACCATAGTTAATAGAAATATATGGTTAGGAAACCTATTGTTGTTGGTCTTTGTTTCACAGTTGATATTGAGCAGTACTTGAAAGTGCACAAAGTTTGTCTTATCCTTTCTCTTTACTGTTAGAAATTTACATGTAAATATTGCCTACATAAATATGATGCTGAATACTATAAATGTTTTTCTAAATCACCAATATTTCTTGATAGGGAACTAAAAGAAGCGTTCTAGTCTACTCGCTCAACCATGACCTTGTTCGCTGGACCAATAGCAAAACAAAAAACTGTGAACTTTAAATTTTGAAAAACTTGCACAAAAAGATACAACAATAGGTTTCTAAACCATCTATTTCCATAAACTATGGATATACAAATATATGTGTGAGAAGTACACTTTTACCATAGCAGGCTACTGCAACTGTTATATGCCGTTACCAAGCCTCACTAAGCCATCACCAAGTCACAGAGTTCCACTCATTCTCACTGGGTCTATGACGTATGATGGGAATGCATGGGAAGTGCATTGATTTCAATCAGTGTGATACCTTATTGGTTCTACTGATTAATACGAGATGTAGATGTAGAGATTTCCATGGCTTTGTTAATCAATAAAGCATTCTTTGTATCATAAAACAATTTTGATGTATCATATCATATTTCCTTATAAGACATACAGTAAACAGGAGAAAGGATTTCAAAAGCAAAATATCCTACCCCATCTCGACGCATCTTTCTCGGTAAGGGGGATGCGCCTCGCTGAGTAACCGAGCAATCGTATCCACGAGGTAGGTTTGTGTTGGCGTTTTCATCGACCACAAGTCAAACAGACAGCTGTGCACGATATGATTCTCCCATTTACTTTCTTTTCCATGTAAGCTGCAAAAACATTAAAATCACGCTTTTATAGGCAGAAGTGGAAATTTTGTGACCTAAAATTCTACAGTACCAAAAGCAATCAATATTTGTTAAATGGTGACCATACACCCGGCAATGGGGACCGCAAATGGCCACCAGCAACTGGAATAATAAAAAATGTGTGACCAAAACCGATAGAAAGAAGGACAGGACAATGGGGAGAAAGTAAGAAAAGTCTTCAGCCTTCCTCAAGATGAAATTTCCAGTGAACAATGTTCTTCCTCACTAATGTTAGTTATATACTAGCAAGGCTGAGTTGTTATTTGCATACAGAGACAGACAAGACTTATTTTACCACGTAGACAGAGCAAGCATCGGAAGACTCCGATATTTCTATTGACCTGAATGATCAGAGCAGTTATTGACATCAAAACAAACAAACCAGTCATTGCAGTCATTGCACAGTCTCATCGGCTTCCTCCGGTTTCTGCTCGTACATTCGGTCGAAAAACAAAAATGCATCCCGGCTCTCCGTTCCGAGTAGCAATCCGGATTCTCACATTGCTCGGCAATGTTACCGATGGAGCGAATCACGTCCACGAACAAAGCACTGTTGTCCTTATCGAGCAGATTTCTGCAGGCTGCGCAGAGGTAGAGCGGAGGAGGGCCGATGAGCTCTTCGGAGCATATTCTAGGGTCAAGACAGACGAAATCAGCCGTGTTGATGAAGCCATCTCGGGTGTTCTTTGCGCAGTGAATTGATTCACATCTCTGGAAAGTTATTTTGTCTTGTTGGGGTGCGGACCGATATTCGGCTACCGTACCTAGCGAAACGAGAGAGAGGATTAGATCAGCTGCAGTATTCCAACCATCGAACCGACTAGCCTTACCATGAGAAATCTACAATAACAATGGGCAGAAGGGATTTCGGTTCTAGGGCTAGACATTGGAATCGACATAAATAGGGATTCAAACTAGCTCCCTCCCTTACCACGTCTAGGGAAAGATTGACAAAACAGTCTTTGGATGGTACAGAACTTCAGTATAGCTAGAAATATCGGAAACATAATGAAACGAACACATTAGCTTTTCTTCTGACACTCAAAAGAGTATGTCAGAAAGAGAACGAAACAGAAACCTAACTGATTTATATACCCAGATGTGGATCGAAATAGGCCAATCAGAAAAGAGGTGAATAATTAGTATAGTGTAGGAAAACCAATCAACACCCACGATACAGTGAGCTGACCAATAAGATTACTTCAAGAGTCCTAAGGCGAAAACGAACTCCTTCTGTCTACACAATAGGGGATCCCTGGTTTTTATGTAGACTGATTCCAAAATACCTAAGTGAAATGTAGATCTTACTCTGCCAATTATTCGAAAACAATTCTCCCTGTAGGCTTTAGCACAATCTCGGTTGTCGAGCAAATGTTAACAATCAGTTAGGTTTCTGTTTTGTTCTCTTTCTGGCGTATTACTCTGTTCAGGGTCAGACGAAAAGCTTAAGTAATCCATGTGTTCGTTTCATTATGTTTTCGATATTTCTGGCTATAAAGATTGATAAACGCGTTTTCGAAAAATTTACATCTTAGAATAGTATAAAGTTGATGCCAAAGCCCCCTGCGATGCGATACTCTAGAACTAAAAGAGCTACTGCACCTAGATCGTTGTCACATTATTTTAATTCGAATAATTTACTCTAGCTTCTTAAATACAATATAAAAGAAACTAATCTAGTATCAGTTGAAATTGATAGACAGAATAGCTAAATATACTGTATGTGCCATGAACGAGAGATTCAACTTGAAATTAAATGCAGAATATTCAAAGCTCAAAGTCAATCTATTCAAAGCATATTTTGGTAGATTAAGCTCTTTTGTAAAAAACTCATTGGGAGATTCAGTATTCGCTCCAAGGGCATTTTGGTACCTCAGTTTTAGGGGAGGGGGGGAAATGGAAAATATTCGACAAAATTAGAAATAGAAAATAAAAATTTTCCGACAACAATTATTTCCGACAAATTCGGCGATTTCGATTCTCCAGGCAGCTCGGTTGCCCACCTACCCACCAAGCCACCCCTACCCACCAAGCTGCTACAGCCCAGGATTTGTTGCCATCAAATAACAAGGAATCAACGATTTAACAAGAAATATGGAAATAAAATAAATGTTCCCTGTGATATTGATCAGTTTTTAACTAAATAGTTTAATATTTGACTAAATAGCTAAAACTGCATACCAAAGATGCCCTACGGTACGAAGCTCAAGGCAAAACTATACTACAGGATCCTCGAAAGAATATTTGAACAGTCTTTGAACGGCAGAGAACTTCAAAAAAGCCAGAAAATTGGCCTATTTCGATCCACATCTGGGTATAATAATTCGTTCAGTTTTTTTTTTCGTTCTCTTTCTGACGTACAACTATGTTGAGTGTCAGACGAAAATCAATATTTTCACTTGGCTATGCTTCCGATTTTTCTGGTTATTCGGAAAGAATATTTATAGAATCCTGTCGGTTGGTTTGATCTTCGGATACCGCCAAAACTATCTTATCATTAGTTTCTTTAGGTTTCGGGCTAGGGTAAAGAAGCATTTTCAAAATGATTTGTGAATTAAAACTTACCAATTTCAACCGAGGGATAGTATCTATTCAGCATATGAATAGCTGGTTCCAGCACACTGGGAGTTCCATATGCCATTACATACAGCAAGTCACCACACACGTTCCTTCTGTACGCCATGAACGTCTCCACGATTTGAAGATCTAACGACCGATCGCCGCATGCTTGGAAGATGCTGTGTAGTATTGATGGTGCTGATAGGCCAACCATGGTTTTCTCGTTATCCGCATCGGTGAAAGGAAGTGCCCCTGAAAGTAAAAGCACTGTGTGTAGTCTAAATACAATAGACCTCTTTCCCAATTACGTCATCTCTATAGAAATTCATCTCGAAACAACCTTAGCCTCGACATGATGCGTAGCTAATTCCCAAAGCGTACATTGCTTCTAGCAAAAAGGGCCATTGCTTTGTGAGTTTGAAAACAATGCATGCTTTGGGATTGTGCGAAGCATCATGTCGAGGCTAAGGTTGTTTCGAGATGAATTTCTATAGAGATGACGTAATTGGGAAAGAGGTCTATTGCTTTTATTAAGACACCGGAGCTGTTTCTGACACAATATTTGACCACTTGTAACTTTAATCATGACAAGCCTTTGAAATTTTATAGTCACCATCGCAAATACATTTAGATTAGCTTTTCCTGATACAAAATATGACAAAATAGCCACCACTTATCATGATAGATATGCCTTTCATGTTTAGAAGGAAAACGTTGTAAATACATTTGAACTAATCAAGGCAGTTTCTGAAACAATATTTGTATTTACATCAATATCGATTATAGGTGGGAGGCCTTGTGGGGCAGGGAATGGTAGGGCTTTGAGGGGCAATTAGGGAAGAGGCGTGAGACCGGAAACATACTTTTTCTTCTAATCTTTTCAAAACCTCAAAGTATTCTAATTTTTGAAAAGGAATGAATTTTTTCATCTTAAATTGAGGAAAGTGGATCTGTAGGTTAAAAATCGTTGAGACGGAATCACAGTGGGTCACCTGCATTTTTCTTTCATTATACTTTGCTTTTGCCCGATTTTCCTCGCAATGTTAGAAAAATGAGTGTTAAGTTAATTACAGAATTAAAGTTTACTATAGAATAGTTACCGAGAAGCAACGGAAGGAGGTAGCCAGAGATGAGGTTAATCGCTGCTGAGTGATAGTGGTAAGGAATATTCACAATGGACGAGGCTATCTTGGCTGGCAAAGTGTTCAGGGTCTTGGCTGACAGGAATGGAACTACACAAGCAAGGGTCTTCAGAATTTGTGGAACATAATCTGCAAAAGATAACACCCGAATAAAACAGATTCAATGACCCAATATCAAACCCCCTCAGTAACCAGTACATCAGAAAGGGATTCAGTACAGTGGAGGGATACCATAAGTAATGTGGAGGGATATCAGCAGTACTCTGTAAGGATGCCAACAATACTTTGAAAGGATACCATCAGTACTATGGAGGGATACCATAAGTACTATGGAGGGAAACCATCAGTAGTGTGGAGGAAAACTATCAATACTGTGAAAGGATACCATCAGTACTGTGAAAGGATACCATCAGTACTATTGAGGGATACCTTCAGTAATGTGGAGTGATAGCTACCATTAGTACTCTGTAAGGATTCCATCAATACTTTGAAAGGATACCATCAGTACTATGGAGGGATACCATCAGTAATCTGTAAGGATACCAGCAGTACTGTTGAAGGATACCATTCAGTACTGTGGGGGATATTCAGTACTGTGGAGTGAAAACAGACTGTGCAGATAATACCGATAGTCCCCTCTACAAACACAAACGGTCATTGAGGAATAAACAGAAGAGGCCCTAGAATGGAGCCTTTTGGTACTACTTGGAGATCTCGGTCCATGTACTGAGTGAACCATTTACTCCCACCCTCTGCGTCATCTGCGTCTCTCAGAGAGATAGCTGTAAGTAAATAGCAGATCAGGCAAGTTAAAACCATATGCCTTTAATTTTGCTATTAGCAATTCGTGATTTTGACGATCGAAGGATTTTGAGAAGTCCGCTATTACAGCCCCCGCAACACCCTCGCTCTCCATTGTTTCTGCGCGTTTCCCCTAGACGCAATAGTGCATGCTGTGAACACAACAATGACGGCTGTTTTAGCTGAATTTCAAGCTTCAAATGTGTAAGGCTGAATTTCTAGATATTAGGCTACTACTAAACGTAGTTGCTGGAGATCTAACAAACCATAGTTTAATATACAGGATGAGGGCTCCAATCAAAAAAATGAAATGGGGGTACAAGCGGTGCAAGGGGAGAAGCTTTATTAAGGCCACAAGGGGATTTAGGCCACGTTTACAGGGGGTCTGTAAGATATTCGAGCGGCCAAGGAGAGCCGGTCAAATAATTAACCTTGTAATTTTGCCTCTTCATCCAAACTGATTCCCTTGTTTCAGAACGAACAAAAACTCCAGCGTTCAAAAGGGTGTACCAGGGATCGTTCAAAATCATGGCCGGCCATGTTATAATCAGGTCGATTTCTCAGGCGTTCGAATATTCAGGCGCCTTACACGCTTTTTTTATAAGGAGCTCAGCTCAGGGCCTAGTTCTTTAAGTTCCTTATTTTGATACCTCTTTTGATCACTTTGCAGTTCTAAAAGTTCCTTAATAGTTCCTTAATTTTGAATTCTCATCTAGCAGATAGGAATTAGAACCGACGCAGGGAAATCATTAAAATTAATCATTTTGCAATAAACACAAAGAAGCTTAGGCAAGGCCTATATAATGTAAATTTTAATGAGAGTCATTAAAGAAGTTGCAAATATCCATCATGAATTATAACATTATATTCATAAAGTTCCTTAGCTGTTGGACCTTTATTAGTAAAAGTTCCTTAAGATTTTCGACCTTCTACACGTAGGTTCCTTATAAAAGGTTCCTTATAAAAACAAAAGCATGTAATGCGAGCTGTTGGTCATTTGGAAGTTCCTATGTAGACGGGAAGGCCAAGTAGCCGAGTATTCCGCCAATCGAATATCTAACAGGCCCTGTGTAAGCCGATTCTTAATTGGTTCTTTCGTTCTAAAGAATACAATACAGATGTTTATCCGTTCTTCATACACAATACATACACACTTAAGGAAAGGAAAAAAAAAGGAAGGGTAACAAACGGCTTTGCGACAACCACAGAGGCATCTCTCTCCTCTCAATTGCAGGAAAATCCTAGCCCGTGTCCTCTTAAACCGTCTTCTGGGACACTTGGAGCAAGGTCACCTTCCCGAAAGTCAATGTGGCTTTCGTACAGGTAGAGGAACCATTGACATGATATTTGCTGCCCGCCAACTACAGGAGAAGTGCAAAGAGAAATATCAAGATCTCTACATGACTTTCATTGATCTCACGAAGGCATTCGATACAGTGAGTAGAGAAGGTCTATGGAATATCATGACAAAGTTTGGCTGCCCGGACAAGTTTGTGAAGATCGTAAGACAGTTCCACTGTGACGACGCCATGATTAACGCAAAGAAAAACACAATAAATTTCAGTTTTCTTTTCTCCACTTTTCCTGAACAATAATAAACTCAACCAACTTATCTTTCCACAATAACAAATCCAAAACTCTCTAACACGCCACGCAAATTCCTCACCGTTCTCTTTCACACAAATCACAATTGTTCTCCTATCGTACCATCACATTCCTGATCTCCTTGGTTACATGCTCCTCCGCAAGCCTACTCTCTCAACACTCTCACACCACGACGGCATGATGGCTCGGGTAACTGATAATGGTGACACCTCAGACCCTTTTCCAGTAACCAATGGCGTAAAACAGGGTTGCGTGCTTGCGCCAACGCTCTTCAGCATGATGTTCTCGGCAATGCTCACTGATGCCTTCAGGGAAGCCAGTCCTGGCATCCCAATCAAGTACCGATACGACGGGAAGCTATTCAATCTTCGTCGTCTTCAAGCTGTCAATAAAGTAAAAGAAACTGTAATCAGAGACCTTCTAGTTGCTGACGATTGCGCTCTCAATGCCACCGAAGAGGAAGTAATGCAACAGGAAGTGGACAAATTCTCCTCGGCATGTGACAACTTCGGTCTCACCATAAGCACAAGAGAGACAGAAGTAATGTACCAGCCCACTCCTGGCAACATGTACCGAGAACCCAATATTCGAGTCAATGGTCAAAGCCTGCGAGCAGTAGATCATTTCACTTACCTAGGTAGAACACTCTCTCGTGCTGCAAATATTGACATAGAAATCACCAACCGAATTGCCAAGGCCAGCAGTACCTTTGGTAGATTGAGGAAAACAGTCTGGGAACGAAGAGGAATTCAACAGCCTACCAAGATCAAAGTGTACAAAGCAGTTGTCTTGACCACCCTTCTGTACGGCTGTGAAACGTGGGTCCTCTACAGACGACATGAAAAGCAACTCCACCAATTTCATCTTCGCTGCCTCCGGAACATCCTACAAATCCGCTGGCAAGACAAGATCCCGGATACCAAGGTACTCGAGAGGCCTGACCTCCCAAGCGTCATCACAACTATACGCAAGGCACAGACTCGCTGGGCTGGCCACGTGCATCGAATGACAGACTCGCGCATCCCTAAACAAATATTTTATGGCGAGCTCAGGGACGGGAGGAGGAGAGTTGGCGGACAGCGCAAACGCTTTAAGGACACCTTGAAGATCTACCTAAAAGACTTCGACATTAACGTCAACACCTGGGAAAGCAGTGGGATTTCAATTGAATTAAACCGTCCAATATGGCAATATGTGCTCTGAGCCCCATTATCTTTAATCTCACTTCTCTAAACATGAGTCATGAAGTGCATTAGGTGTCCATCTTATTGTATGCGATGGATATCCTTTCAAGGGGGCGTTGAATGCCCTTTCAAGGGGGAGGTTTGCCATATCATCTATGGTATTATATCACCTTACATAAGATGGACACCTAATGCACTTCATGACTCATGTTTGGAGAAGCGAGATTAAAGATAATGGGGCTCAGAGCACATATTGCGAGGGGGGGAATAAAACAATCTGTTGCATAATGCATGCAAACATGTGAAGATTATTCCACGCTAATGAAAATTCGAGATATGCAAGTCAATTCCACTCAAAATTTATTCATAGGAATAATCAATACACAAGTATAACCCAAATACGAATAAACTTATAATCAAATACATATAGATTACCATACCAAACTTCTTACTACATAATTACTGAGGTAAGTTTTAACTTGAGATAACAAATAAATACTGAACGATTTAAGTTGAAAACAGTTAACAGTATACCACACCGTGTATAACATCCGAACCCATAAAATCAGGTGTAATGTCCAATTTAAGATAGTTCATCTTAACAAGTACATTTTAAACATTTTAAACACAATTAGGTATATTATATCCGAACCCATAAAATCAGGTGTAATGTCCAATTCAAGATAGTTCATGCTAACAAGTACATTTTAAACATTTTAAACACAATTAGGTATATTATATCCGAACCCATAAAATCAGGCGTAATGTCCAATTTAAGATAGTTCATGCTAACAAGTAAACTTTTAACATTTTAAATACGATTAGGCAGTGGCGGCGCCAGGGGGGGGAATGGGGGGGACTATTCCCCCCCACTTTTTCAGAAAGATGGTATCTGAGATCCATGCAAATCCGATGAGAAAATGGGGGGGGGGGGGTAGGCCTACGTCATTCGAATTGTGTCGCAAGATTATTTCAATGTAAATCTTGCTAGAAATGTCTAGCCATGGATGAAAATCAATGAAATCTCGCTATCAAACATACGAAACTGGCCTTATAATCAAGTTGTGTTGAAAAAACTACGAACGTTGTTTATCATAAGATTGTTTGACATTGTTATTCATTGTTTTAAATTCTCGTTTTACATTAATGATCCCTTTTTGTTTGGCAATTCCCAATGAAGAAGTTAAAATTAACGTCTAATAATGTATGCAGAAAGATAAATCAAAGGATCCTAGGCCATTGGACAGCTTCGTTCGATCGTTGATTTTGACAAGCAATTGATTAAAGGAGGTTTCCTAATGTAGATGGAGCTTTTTGTGAAAGGACGTTTCCAGCATTTAAAAAGGCGTTCCCCAGCGTTGAAAAGGGCGTTTTCCTGGTTTTGAAAGGGCGTGGCCCTAAAGAATTTTCCGGGGGCTCTGCCCCCGGTCCCCCGTCTTTCATAAGTCCTCCCCACTTCTTGGCGGCTGGCGCCGCCACTGCGATTAGGTATATCGCATCTGAACCCATAAAATCAGATTTAAAGTTCAATTCAAGTAACCCAAGTTAATAAGTGAATGTTTGAAACACAGTGTAGTCAAATCATACCAAAACCACAACAGCTAGGACCAGTTTCCATTAAGAGACCTCAATCGTGGCAATTTTTCTTCCAGATTTGGAACTACCGCAGATCCTACTGAACCAAAAGAAGACCATAGGATACAGCGCCGGGGTTAGGAAGAAGACACTGCTTGAATAGAGCAATGCTGTGTGGATGACATCTGCCTTAAAGGCCTTGGTCATCCGAATGACGACGCATATGATAAGGGGCACCCAGGTGCATACTTCGGTCATGAGGAGCACGATGACGACTCTTGCGGCTCTTCGGTTCATCATCACTCGCTGCTCAAACATGGCCACATTAGTGGTGGAAGGTAGGGGACCCACTCTTGACAACCTGATGATGGAGAAGCAGTGGAGCACCAGAATGAGTATGAAGATCAACAGGATTTGGGAGAACCAGACACCACCATTGGGCAGGTAGAGGGCAACGCACAGACACAGAACAAGCGAGTAGACCCAGATGACCATCAAGATGCAGATGTACTTGTTTTTCTTTGTCTTGTGGTCGTTTGCCGCAAGGAACTTGCTCAGATGTCGTACTTTATTCGCCTGGTTGACGGAGATAGCAGCGACAGATAGCAGGCTGACGTTCGTGAAGACGTAGCTTGCGATGTAGATGGCATTCCTGGTGAAGCACGGCCACACTTTCAAGTTGTTCAGGATCAAAAGCAAGTAGATAAAGCCTCCAACACTGAGGTTGGCGAAGAACAGATTCAGCAAGCAGATATTGTGGAACAAGAATTTACTTCTCTTCACTATCTTCAGAATCGTCAAAGGGTTCAGTGCGGTTGAAGTGACCAAGAGGAGGGCCCAAATACAGGCAGTCGCGATCGAGTATGTGCTCTCGTACTCTACTACCCGCAGCTCCAGCTTGCACTTTTCACGATGGGCATCGTTGAATACCTCGGTGAGATTTGTGGAGTTCAGAATGGCGTGCATCAGAACTGCGGCCACGTACTCTAAGAGAGCACGCAAAACGAATTGCCCAACACGAGGGCCCGAGAAGAATGACCGTAGCCGATGTAGCAACTAGCGATTTCAAGTCGAAAACACCTGTCTTTGCGAGTGAGCAACGAGCACATGTAAAGCGCGTAGCTTCCGCAAAATTACAAAAAAACAGCGAAAAGATTGGAATTAAAGAGACGGTCGGGATAGCATACACATTAGTTCACTTATTACATAAGAAATCTAGACAATTTTGGAATTCTATACTTTCATTAGCCTTGAAATCTTTTACTTCAAAATTATATTACAAAGATCAAAATCATGAAAATTAAACCCCAAGATCAAAACTGCTAAGTTGTAAAACTCATCTACTTCATTAAATATATAGAAGATCGATTTCCTTGAACCTTTCTCTTCCAAAATATAATTGAAATGCTCAAGAAAATAAGCTGGTAAAATTATCAATAACTATTGGGAATGTTTCCTGAGGAAGTATTGATAATATGAATTATATACAATTAAACTTAGGGAGTTTTTCAAGGAAACGGTATAATACATTGATTTAAATACATAAGGATTAAGAACTATAAGTCAAGGATGAATTGTATTATTTCATAAATCAAATAATCAAGATAGTGAAGCAGAAAGGCTGATTAAGTTATCAAGAAGATGTTATCAGGGGAAATACTGATAATATGAATTATATACAATTAAACTAATGCAGTTTTTCAAGGAAACGGTATAAATACATTAGTAGAATGTAAAACAAGCGTCCTGGCCCACCATGACGTCACTAGCGACCGAGGGGAATACCCTCCAAGTCCTTGTCAGGGAAAGTCCCCTGGTCCATGTAAGGGAAACCCTGATTAGGAATAATGATTGAGGATCAATGAGGATCAGTCAAGGATCCAGTAATGATCAGGTAATCATTAGGAATGATTAGTAAGGATCTGTTAAGGATCAGTAAATGATCAGGTGATGATTAGGAATGATTAGTAAGGATCAGATAAGGATCAACTAATGATTAGGTAATGTTAACGAATGATCAGTGAGGATCAATGAGGATCAACTGATGATCAGGTAGTCATTAGGAATGATTAGTAAAGATCAGTGAAGGATCAACTCACGATAAAGGAATGATTAGGAATGATTGGTAATGATGGTCAATGATGTATTGAGAATCAAGCATTGAGAAGGTAATGACTTGGAGAGATTAGGTAGAGTTGAGTAATCATTAATCGGGATTAGTTAGCATTATCCCAACCAGGGTTAAGTTTTGTTTATTTGGAATTATTTTTAACTCGAAAGGTAGAATCTATCTTCTGTATCATTTTGAATGGAGGTACTTATCTATAAAAGCAAGCGAGTTATATTTATAAGTAAACAGCAACCGAGTTATATAATTACAAGTAAACAGCTAACCATGAGTCAGTATAAATGTGATAAAAGTGAATTTTCTTCTAAATATAGTGGTAATGTTAGACGACATGAAGAAGTGATGCACAAGGAGAGTAGTGAAGAGTCTGATTCAAAAGATGAGATAGAAGTTGAAAGCGATCCTGGTAATGATGAAACCGACACCTATGGAGGCCCGTTCTGGTCAAAATATGATTATTATTTTTATCTATCTCTGTTGTTATTTTTATCTATTTACATTTGCAATAAATCGCTTTTGAAATATTTTTATGTTTTCCATGAATTATTTGTTTCTAGTATTTGCAAATAATTGCACATCACAATTATTTATCTTCCCTCTGAATTATTTACCTTCCCTCTGAATTATTTTTGTATCCAAGGAATTATTTTTGTATCCAAGGAAATATTTTTGTATCCAAGGAATTATTTTCGTATCCAAGGAATTATTTTCGTATCCAATGAATTATTTTCGTATCCAAGGAACCAGCCTCGCTTTCAAACAATGCCGCATGCTTTAAGTTTTCCCGCCCTTTTCCTGGCCTTCGTTGAATTTTGCAAACATGGATGCTCCAGATGCTCCCCCAAAAGAACAAATGCGTGTATTTGCCAGACAAGCACTGGACAGCATTAGCCAGCTGTCTAGGCTCATTCACCTACCAAGAACGAGTAGCAGTTCCAGCCCAACAACGAATGTCCTGGACAACTTTGACAATGTTGTTGAATCAAGGCCTAGCGGCAGTACGATCCACACACACACAGGTACAGCAGCTTCCACTTCGTCCACAAGGCCGGGCCCATCATCAGCAATTCGTGAATTACAAAGACGTTTCCCGACCACTCGTCCCAATGCAAGGAGAATGGCGTCACCATATGCAAGGCCCAGCCCCAGAAGACCAGGTAGGCCTCATATTGGTGGAGAATTGGTAACAAGAAACATTGTAATCGTGGATGCTAATTCTGAAAAAGTACCATCAAAGTCAGAAAAGCCAAGATTGGAGAGAAAAAGACGAATCATAACAGGATTCGACATTGACAGGAGGTGGGATGATAAGAGGCTTCATATGGAATTAGAATCATTGCTTCCACAAGATTGGATGAAAATTGCAGGTTTCGAGATATTGAAGAATTGTTCAGGCAGCTTAATAAAACCTACCATTGCTCAAAATAAAAAGATTGATGCACAGCTTCTTTTCAAATCAATCGCACCATCCGGAAGCATTTACATAAGACTTCTGGGAAATTATTTTGAAGAAGATGATGATGATGAAGTTGATGATATTTTGCTTAATCCAGCATTTAATTTTGAAAATGTTGCCCATAGCAAGGATGAAGATTTGGAGATAGTGGAGATTCCTGTTAAAAAAGAGAGCCCCCTTGCAGCAGAAAGTGAAGAAAAGCTACCTGATGTGAATTTGGTTGACGATTTACAGCAGTCTACAACTACAGCTGTGACAGACAAGGCAGAATCCAGCCATCAAATTTGCCCATTTGATATTGGCCAAATCATTGGGAAGGTAAAAGAAGCAAACCTACCTAGTCCAGTGGAGATTCTTAGATTTCTGCAACAAGAAATTGTGGAAGGTAGGCCATTGGAAGTTCAGCGTGCAGATGAAACAATTGAAGGGCAGTCAAATTATATTACAGTGGATAGAGAACAGATTTTGGAGACAACTTTCTCAGAGTTAGAGTACATTGAGAATTTTCGCCTGACATTTAATGTTGACTTTATGGGTGAAGAGTGCGTCGATCTTGGTGGACCACGCAAGGAGTGGATACAATTGATGAACAATGCTATTAAAGAAAAACTCTTTGACCAAGATTTGAGAGATTTCCTTGCAAAAGAATATTACTTTGCTGGAATAATGATAGCAGTTGCCATGCTCCAGAATGGCCAACTCCCAGCCTTCATTGAAGAGAATGTTCTTCAGGAAATTTTGTGCAGTACAAGCAAGAATGAATGCATAATTCAGCTACAAAAGGGTCTTGAACAGCTTGGAATGTTGTCTGCCATACAGCAATTGCCAGAACTTATTCATCTTCTTCGACCAGGTGCTCAAAACAAGCTTAGTGTTCAGAAGCTCTTGCAACTGTTAAAACCAAAGTTTTCATTAGAGGGTTCAAATGCACGTTCTGAGGAGAAAGCCACCTACCAAATGTTTATAAAATACATCAGGGAAGTTGCAGGAGGAAGAAGAGAGAGTGGAGATGTAAAAATGACCTTGGGTCATATATTGAGATTTGCTACGGGGGCATCAGAAGAACCTGTGTTAGGATTCCAACTTCCTCCAGAGATTCAGTTCCCTATTCCAGATGAGCTTAAGAGAAGTGAGTCAAATGATCAAAGTGAGGAGCCTGCATTTAAAGCTAATTTTTCCCCTACAGCACGCACCTGTGTCAATGTTTTGTGCCTACCAAGGTCGACACACATCTTTAAGCTGCCAACAATGGAAAAGTTGTTTTCATTGTATGATCTTACATTTGGCCAATCATACTTTGGAATCCAGTGAAAGCATGACAGTGAACATAACAAAGAAAACATCACATTATCAAATTTAAGTTATCAACGTTAGCTGTTACCTGTTCTGTTATGAAATTTGTTTGAACACGTTCCGTTGTAAAACCAGAAGTTCCGCGGAAAACCTCACAATAGACACAGACTAAACCATAACCATGCTGTTTAAACTACATAGGGCCCATCTAAACGGTTTGGATCGATTCAGCCAATGAGAGGCCTTGAAATATCTGAAGTAGTGTCATCCGAAACCAAAGAGTTAATCCCTGCTGACAGACCACAGCCTAGGTGTTGATCCGTTGTAAATACTAATTTTAGAGATAATTGCTTGTATTGCTGGGGTCACGAAGGCTCTGAAAGGCATTATATTTGATAGTAGGACTGTGCTGTGTCCTGGCCTTGTAGTGAGAACAGAGAGAATTAGCTGGCGATGGCAATGCGCGATTCTAAAGATGCGCTATTTAAAAACGGGAACTTTCCTTCCTTGAGTGATATTATTATAAAAAACTTACAACATAAAGTTTAGAAAGTTTCTGAACATTTCTTAGAAATTATCGGTATTTATACACTTGATGTTCTCTGATCAGACCTGAGTACATACGAAATTCTCTAACGTAAATAGAATATCATTCTATCTATTCCTTCATTATTCATTTTAGGGTGCGAGAAATCTTCTTGTCTTAATTCTTATAAGAAATCTAATATTCTGACTCTGGCAAAACTTTTCAACAACTACAACCCTCTCACTTTAATTGAAAAACCATGTGAAATGATAGATAATCATCTTACCTGGTTGAATAACCACGAGTGATGCGTGCATAGTTTTTCAACTGGTTTCATGATCCATCCACAAGCGAAAACTTCCCCGCTAAAATGTTTCGCCCGCCAAAACAAAACATCATCGAGGACTCCGTATCCAAGATCTCCAGATCTTAGCGCAAACCATTAATCTAAACTGCTTCCTTCCATCTTGTCTTAATACTTAAATCAAACATCGATTCAGTCTCCTGAAATATGCGTAATCTGTGATCTACTGAACATAATATTATTTAGATTTTTTATTCCAGGCTCTACGCTCCATCCACTGTAAAATAAACCTACTCTCGCGCACGGCATGCCTGCGCGACAACCTTTTACAGGATATACACACGTTTTTTTATAAGAAAATGTTCATTATAAATCTCGATGGCCTGATTTTCAAAACTTGTCTGCGCGACTTTGTATGAGTCAAAGGTAAAATAGTCTCAATGTTGTATTTGTATCAGAATATGTCTAAAATAGCCCAGTGATTTCCATTGGCACATTATAGTGACCTTTTCCAACCCTCCATCTCGCAAGGCCTATTGTTCAGGAACAATTTGCACTGGATGAGAGAGATTTCATGAAGTGAAATCTCATATATTTGATATGAACATGAATTTAAGAGAAAAGATTTTGGGGTTAAGAATCTTGCAAAATAATTTTTCCTAGAATCTATGGTATGTAGATTAAGAATTGGTCTCTGTTAAAAATTTAGGCTATTGTGTATACACTGCGCGGACTGGCATAGAAATCCCAGGGTTGCTACCTTCAGAAAGGGCCTGCAATTTTGCGGGGCACCAAACGCTACAGCGTGACCACGGTAAATTAAGTGAGTGGAGAAGGCATTGAAATGGGGTGGTCTGGGGACAAATTCTTCGGGAAAATTTTAGGCCACACCCTATACTTTGGCTTACAATGCCAACGCATCTTCCAATTATTGCCATTAGTGATTAGGAAGTTTTGATAATTTTGCGATAGCTATTTTATATACCAGAATGTTAGGAAAATTTTGAAAAAACCTCCTTTCTCTTTGGCTTTGGAGGCATTTCCCAACATCATGCTTGCCATTAGCGATAAGGAAATTTTGCTAATTTTGAGATACTTATTCGATAAATCAGCGTGCTAGGAAAACTTTTATAAAAACGTCTTTACTTTGTCTTAGAATGCATCTCCCTACATCATGCTTGCTATTAGTCATCAGGAATTTTGTGGCAGATACTCAGTATATCAGAGTGTGAGGAAAATTTTGAAGAAACGTCCTTTACTTTGGTTAGAATGCATCTCTCAGCATCACGCTCACCATTGGCGATAGGGAAATTTTGCCAATTTTGTGATACTTATTCGATGAATGAGCGTGCCAGGAAAATTTTTTGAACAACGCCCTTTACTTTGGCTTAGAATGCATCTCCTAGCATCATTCTTGGCATTTAGCAATAAGAAAATTTTGCTAATTTTATACTTATTCGATAGATCAGGGTGTCAGAAATTTTTTTTTGAAAAACATCCTTTTCTTTGGTTTAGGAGGTCACATTTTTAGATCACATTGCCATCATTCGAATCAATGGAGCACTACAAAATGCCATCACGTAAGCCGGCTACCTTAATCTTGCCATTGCATCATCTGCTTTTCAAGCTTTTCTCGGAAAAATTCTTCCCAACCCATACCCTGCCATTTTCTCTTCTGTTTTAACGGAATCTCGAGGACCATCTTTTGGCCCATCAAGTCACCAAATGTTTCGTATGCACCCTTTCCTTAGTCTTAGAACGATTCTCACAATGCAATCTCAGCCTACTCCCAAAATGGAAGTCTTGAAAATGTTGTGATAGTTTCATCAAGGAAACTTTTTAAGAATGCCAAAAATCAATTTCTAGCATTATAACAAACCGGGCAACCAATTGCAGGATTACAAAAGCTGCAAGATGGAGAGGAACCGGATACCTTACCCTAGAATTCTAAGCAATCCTGATCCCCATATCCGTATCTATATTAGGTTGAGTTGAGTGTCATTTTCTTGCTCACAGAAATTGTTAATTGCAAATCTCGATTTTTCTCAAGCAAGGGCCCGGATTCTACGAGATTGTAAGGGCCCGGGTTGCGTTCGCAACCCAGCATCCCTGCCAGTCCGCCACTGTAACCTTACTTCTATCCATGGCTTCAATAACAAATTCCAGGATTTTTATAAGCTATGTTAGCTATAGGGCTAAACACTTACATAAATTGCTTAACAGACAAAATAGAATACGCAAACTTGCCCTGTATGAACCATTTGCTAATTTCTTGCGTTTTCCCATAAACTAAAGATTAAAAGAATGTAAAAACGAGTGGTGCTATGTATGGACAATGATTCAAATCAATAGGTAGAAAACCTGTTACTGGCTATTCATAGGAAACCTAACTTTAAAACTACTTTTTAAGTGCCGTTCGAAGGGTCTTGTTGTGCAACAGTTTTTTGTTTCAAAACCGATTTCTTTTTAGTGTCCAATAATAACTAGACAAATCAAAAGCATAATAGTCTGATTATTTCCTAAGAGTTGGTCCAAATTCTCTTTCCATTGTTATCTGGATCAGTGCATATTCAGCTTGGAATTGATACTTTCTAAAATTGGTATATCTAGCTCAAATTATAAATATTAGAAGTCCGTATGTTGTTTAATGAGTGCTTTTTCTTATTTCTACGGCGATTTAAACCATAACTTCAATCAGCCACCAAAAGCCTTGGTTGCTATGGGCGTTTCCTGAGAAAATGTTGAATAGTTTAACCAATCAACCTTGTCAACCTTGTAAGGTTGAAATTTTATGATATTTTGGTCATTTTTAAAATCTATGATATCTCATGGGTCATTTTTAGAAGTATTTTGGTCTGGACATGACCATCTTGCATACACTAGTGTACTGATATTTTAACCTTTAACCCTTTATAAATATATGTTTAGAAAATTAATCTAGTACCCTTTATCTACATGAGTTTCCAAGTGGTGGATTAATTTTGCAATAAAGTTTTTCTTTAATTTCATAAAATTAAGTATTACCGCTCTATTGACAGGTTATTTTCGGCAAAAAGTGCAGCAATATTAGTTTTCGGTTACGGCCCTTATTTCAACCACGAATTTTTCATTATGAGTAAGGTAACTTCCATCAATTAAACTAGGCACTTAATTTTCTATTTTGAATCTCGTTTACGGGCTCATGCATCAATGGAAATGAGAATGCATGATAATTTTTCTTCTAAAATCTCAGATCCTAAATGACGGGGTGTCAGGAGGGGTGAACATCCCACCTCTACTAATTCTTCTTTGCAAACTTCACATCCTTAAACATAAATCCAGCCCCCTTATAGGTAGTTGCATAGCAAGGGTTAACAGAAGAGGTATCCTTGTGAAATCAATACCCCTCTGGAAGAAAATTATTTCAATTTGCAAAAATGGGAAACATTGTCTAGATCTAAAGGGTATTTCTTCCTTGTTGCGAGACCTTGAGGGCAGTATATGTTCCGAAAGTGCAGAACTGCTTCCTTATTTAAGATCACATATCTCTCAGATATGAATATGATCGTTTTCATCGTGAAGGTGGGAAAGTGCCTCTTTGCGTTGTTCTACTTTATTTTTGAATGTAACAGTTTAGTAAGGTGTATTTCACTTTATTACTTTCATCTCAGGGGTTTTTTACCTCATTATTAGTAAGATTGTAAACAATATATTACATGTATCCTAGTAATCCTTATGTTGCCCTATTCAATTTCAGAGTGCCACTTTTCTGAAACAAAAATATAGCTTGAATTGAAGCTCCTGTAGTAAAGATGGGTCTATATTTCCCTTTCAATAGTGGAACATCAACATAGAATAATTTTGACAAAAAGAGATTTGAATACGTTATAATACCTTATAAATCCAAATTTGAATAAGAAGGAATTTTAATAGAAAGAGCAAATCTTGTAAAATTAACTGCGAATTAACTTTTAAAACATGAATCCTTACAATAAACGGATGAATTATATTTAGTATGATTTATATTTAAATACACAATAAAATATACTAAAATGAAAGATATGATACTGTACATGTATCTCTGGTTAAAACTAAGAGAAGATACGATCAACAATGGTTGTATGTTTTCTGAACCAATTGTTTACATACACAGTATGGTATGATAATAAACATCTTTGGTCACAAGGATGAAATTCTCAAAGCTTGATAATTTCTTTATCAGCTCTCTCAGCAGCTCACTCAACAAGTTTTTTTTGACTCTTTGTTGATGAAGGAAATAAAATTTAGTGTAATCTGTTCTCTTTCGACCATTCTTATCTGAATAGTAATTGGGGACTTAAGATAGAAGATAACAGGGTGGTATGTATGAAATGACATAAGTTTGATGTCACGTTTAGAAGATCAGGGAACAGGGAAACATGCCCAAAATTAAAAAGGGAATAAAGCACAATAAGACAAATTAAACAGGGAACAAGGGAAGATTAAGAGCAAGTAGGGATCAGGGAACACAAAATATCAACATTTCTTCTCAGAACAACAAGGGATCATTTGCAATTTCAAGGCAACAGGGAAACATGACTCCCCAATTTTATCCTTAATAATGTCTGAGCAATACAGTGAAGGTTGCTTAAGGCAGCGGCGGGCTAAAATCAGTAGGGTGGAGTGATAACATTGAGGTATAGTGGAGGTTGATGCAGTGAAGCAGAGGGCTACCATCAGTACACATGTGTGAGCCCTTTGCACACCTCCACTGTACTACACCGACAAAATAGTAGTGATGACGTTATTTAATCAAACCAAACCATGTAAATCTTTATAAATATCGTATCGACGCTTTATTTCAATAAAGTCTGGTTGACAACAAAATCTTCCTTCTCTGTCAGATGATTTGTGAATTTGAACATCGTCTACGTAGATGAATTTTTCTGAAACCATGCTGACATCTTTTGTTGATGGCCAGTACAACTCTCTGTTTTTGCCCGTGGTCCATTTCATGAAGTCAACTTCGAATTCATCATTTTCATTTTCTTCGAAAGAGGATAGGATTTTCCCCACGTAAAATTTACCTCCACTGTACGCTACAGCAACAAACATACCGTCCTCTTTTTCACCCTGAAAATAAATCTTCTCTAAATTCAATTTGAAAGGAGTAGATGTGAAAAATACACGCTTTTTATAAGGAACCTTTTAAAAGGAACCTACATGTAGAATGTCGAAAAACTTAATGAACTTCAACTACACTCTTTTTTCCATATAAGAATAAATTTTATAAGAATATTGAGGCTCAAAATCGCCAAAGAACAATAGAAATTTAAGAATAAACAATGGAAAACTTGAGGCTCAGGAAAATTTCAAGTATTCTTATAAAAAAAAGAGTGTACTAAACTTCTAATAACTAAGGAACTTTATAATTATAATATTCATATTCTTGCTTCTATTTTGGCAGGCATTCTAGAAATTTTAGATAAAAATTACGTATAAACTGAATGTACATATACGACATATGATATTTGAAATCAAGAGCAATAGAAAAGATAAACGTTTTACTTTTTCTTTTGGTTTCAATTTTTCCTTCCCATCTAGCAATTGTTCTGGGGTATTTTGAGCATCACCAGATGAAACAGATGCTCCTTCAAAATCATCACTGTCTTCGTCACTCTCTTCATCTTTGACATTCTGTTTAGACACCATTAGTTTTGCCAAAAACTTACTAGTGGCGTCTTGCTTTACCTGAAATTCGATGAAGCATAACAAATTCATAATTATTAATACATACATTTTTCCAATTCTGAAACAAAGCCACTTAACAGGCTACGAGGAAGACTGTCATACTAACATAAAACATCTCAATAAATGTTATTTTATCTTCGATAATTTGCTCATTGGATGAAGTAGGTAGGCTGGCACCAAGGGTCTCTTAAAGTAATCGCAGTAAGAAGACTAAGCGCAGTATTTACACTTTTTTTATAAGAACCAGTAAAATTGATTTGAAGCTGGCTGTTCTAAAATATTAATCTAATTTCAGCCTGAAATATTCTTAAGTTGTCTTTACTTTTACAATGGTTGAGAAGCCTTTTGCTATCAGTTGTGTTAATTGTTGCAAAGTTTGACTCTCTTGAATATCTAATATTATCTGTGTTCTCGTTCTGCTTGTTTTGTAATTATTTCTCGGTCTTATGGTTATTTCGTAAAATTTTAAGATATAGAGCCAAACATTGTCAGCCTCGTTTTGTTCTTAGCTTTTTCTTCAGTTTTGGTCAAATTTGAGGCTTGTGCTCTTATAAAATTCTTATAGAAAAAAGAGTCTATTTGACTGCGGTGTTTGTTTGAAAGATTGCCCAGATTGCTAACATTTATAACCATATGTAAATTTATTGAATTGACGAGGAGAAAAGTTGTTTAAATTATCAACTTTCACTGACATTATCTACCTCAAATGATTTTTTAAGAACGGGAGAAGTCTTGTCAGCGTCATCTTTACGTTTTTCCGCACCGCGCTTTATGTTCGGAGCTGGAGTAGATGTCCTTATGGATGATGATGCTGTTTCGGTGAAATTCTAGATAGAAAAGAAGCGATTAAAAAGATATAAAACCAGGAAATTCTATTTGAAAGATCCGATAAGATGAGATATCATGCCAATCAATATGACTCTTTATCTGCATACCAAACTGTTATCAGTGAAGCTTCCAGATGACTCTGCTGTTCGTGTCATGTATTCTTCGAAAGCGACTTCTCTCATATAAAGGTCCTTCCATTTCTTCGTCTGCTTTTCAAGAAGGCTCACTCTGCTATCTCTATCCCTCTGCAGCTAAAACAATATTGAAGTAGTGATGCACCTTTCAAACTGTCCAGCTAAAGGGAGATGCACTCTCCCGAAATATATGGTTTTATATGAATCACCTATGTAAGAAACCTACTAGATCATCGGAAATTGAAGAATCTTTTAGAAAAAAGCCGACATTATTAATAATATTCTAAAATTAGAGAGCATCAAAGAGCTTGAAAATAGCACTTCCAAACCCCATTTTTGCCTGGTTTAAACTTGTAGGTACATTTTAACATCTGTTGCTGGGTTCCCGGGACCAGGTCTCTTATAAAAAGACCTGTGAATGATATTTCGTCCAACCCAGCGCTCACCGCAGAGGTTTACTTTCCAATATTCTGGAAAACCTTAAATATTACTCATACATTTGCATTAGTTTATAATAAACACATACGCATTTATTCAACTAACATTCTCATATAAAATTATTTCAAACTTGCCTCTCGCATCTTCCCTTTCTGTGATCCTACCAGATATTCCATGTGAGCTATCTCTCCCTCATTTCTTCGAACAATTCCATTGAGCTAGAGAATATAATTTAAAAAAATTTTTAGCTACTCGGCTATCTCTAAGTTTGTTCAAGTTTAGAGTCGTCTTAGTTCAACTACATAAATATCGTAAGAGCAACTTTTTAATGTACTATTGTTCATGGTAACCAATCAATTGTTTTGGAAGCTGACTACTTATATGTAACTGTTTTGGAAACTGTGCAATATTCTTTTATCTTACCCGTGTAATTTCCAGATCTTTATCTTCAACGTCTCGCCGCACTTCTCGAATAACTTCTTTTAGATTGAAGTTCTACAAAAGTGAATAATGAATTTCACATTCATTTGTGTGGGGTATTAAATTTTACTCAATTCAATAATATGCTTGGAACACAGGATCTAAAGAAAGTGATATGTGTTTAACTATATCAGCCGCGTATCTCGGAAAAATAGAGCTACGATAGGAGCAATCCTTATTGGCAAAGTATATAATTAAACACTAGTTGTAAAGCTAAGAGCCTCCTTCAGGCCTTTCTGCAGTTATGCATCATGTAGCAGTGCATCATCATTTCAAACTTGGGAAGGGGATGGGGTAGGGAGGGCTGCAAAGATTCAATGTCAATTTTTCACTAAGTAAAATTGTAGTTTCTCAAATCCAAGAGAGCACCTGTTTGTCTTTTGCAAAAGCTAGTCTTACCATTAGTGCCCCATGTTCCTACATATCTTGTTTCATAAGACACTCCCTCCCATCCAAATTAATCAGAGCATTGTTGATAATTAGGCAATGTTGCTATATTCTCTTAGTTTACCTCGCTATCATTAATTGAACGAACTCTGAACTGACCCAATTAAACGAGCTCTGTACAGATCCATAAGATCAACAAACCTCTTTTTCAAGATCCTGAAGTCTTTGCTCCAAAATCTTTATCTTTTGGACTTGTGACACAATCGCTATGGAAGTGTCATTAACCTTAAATGGGAATTTATAAGATAAGCAAAATGAATAAACAAACGTCGAGTCGCACAAAAGAAAGAACCATGTAGGTGACGCGCAGTTTAGAACATGAATTCAGCTTTTGAGACAAAATGTTAAATTTTAATGAAATTTCCTTAATCTTTTCCGATACTATAGCAAAATTTTCCCATGAGTGGCAGATTTGATTATCCCTTGCAACCTTTAACGAAAGAACCTTTGCTGGTGATTTGCGGCCGTATCTTGCTATTAGAGCTTGCATTCAGATAAGAGCGTGCATTCAGCCTTTGAGATGAAATAAAGATTTTAATATAGCGAGACAGGAACAACGCAAAGCAACGTTTCTTCTGTGTGTGTCGTTTTGCGTTGTTCCTGTCTCGCTATATTTTACTTACTTCGCCGCAAGCATCGAAAGGTCCGGCACAAAGCCTAGTGGACTTTCTTCGTTTAAAGATTTTAATGACTTGATAGTAATCTTCCTCAACATTATAGCTTACTTGTACTACGAGTGAGGATTTAACCTATCTCTTACACCCACAAATGTGTGTTGTCTTATCCACCGCAGTGGATTTCTCATTAGGTTCAATAACAAATCAAATGTTTATGATATATCAACCTTAGGTTTCACTGCTCTTTTCTTTGTGCATCCGAATCCAGGAGCTGCATTTTTACGTAAGAACTCTTGCAGTAGCTTTTTCTTCGCATCATGAGTCTTACATCCTTGAAGAAATCTAAATGTTGTTGTGGTTGGTTGACGATTTCTGCCATTGAATTGGCCATGCCTCATTCTTCTTGCTATTGTCTCCACCAGCTGCCAGCATTGGTCGTCTAGATATGCAACTAGCGAATGATGTTGTATGTTTGGTCCCTGAAATGGCCAAAAAATATTCAGTTACTCTCATTTTCTCAGCATTGTTGCACAAAGGTTGAAATCATTTAGAAAGTAAGAATACACGCTCTTTTTTATTCGCAAATTCTTTCTTGCGGATACTGCCTTGTAAACTTGGCTGCGCTTAATGAATCGGTTTTCGCACTGTTTTTAATGAGTATCCGAGAAAGTAAGTACACTAGAAAAATACTATTAAAATAAGTCAACCAGCAATGTAAAATACTTTGAGTTTTTAGCAAAGAGCCAAACAGAAGAATTTCAAACAGTAAAATTATTGTACTTACTAGACTCTTTATTCGTTTTCTGGCTTTCTCATTAAACGTTGTCACCTCTTTCTTACTGAAATCGAAATCATCCCGGTTTTTTTCCATCAACATAATTCCTCGCATATCTTCAACCTGGTCCCAAAATGTTTCACTGCCAGTGTCCCTATCAGAATCTTCTCCGGAATCTCGCACATCCATCGAAATGGGTGCAATCGGACGATATCCATCAAAAATTTGCTTCGCAGCGCCTGGTAAACTAACCGAAGTTGAAGGCGAAGGTCCAATGTTTCCTTCAGTCGAATTACTTATATTTTCATTTTCCGAAATATCGGATTCCTCAAACTCGAATAGACTGTCTCCCATTTCCAAAACTTAAATGAAACTCGTAAAGATAAACAGGCAATCGATTAGAGCAACTCTCTAATTTTTGATGTTTTAACTAGTTGGAGGCATTCGTGGAATGGAAAGAGTTCAGACGAGATTGACGTATAAAGCGTCCATATTTGATTAAAGGATCAGTTTTGAGGACTATTGACACCCACTGATATTTGCCTCCTCCTCCTCCTCCGGAAGCTTACCTCATTTGGTCTGAACGATATTTATCTAAATGGAGCCTGTGGCGGTTTCCCGACCCATGGTGTTCGAAAGGTTGTTCTAGTACCAGGCCCTTTAAAACATTAGTAATCAATTTTGGCGCGCAAATTTGAACCACGTGAGCAAGAATATAAAATGCGCGAAATTTGCAAAATAGGTTTAGTTTCCAGCAGGTGAGGATTTTTATCATTTTCTCCTGCGTTTCGCATCTGCAAACAGAAATTTGGCGCTGGCACATCACGCGTTGAAGATGTCCGAGAGCAAGAGCTTCCAAATAATTTCAAAAAGGATGATCGACTACGACGAAAGCGAAAAGGAGAATGTTCTAGAACATAGCTGCTCCAAAAAACGTAAACCGACGAGTTCGCAGATTCTAAAGGTAAGTTGAAACTTTACCGTTTTTTTATACAGAGAAACAGAAATACGCCGAGGTGCAAATAACTCCCTGAAAGTCTTATAGACTGTTCCTAAATATCCTATTGTACTTACGAGAATTCCTTGAAAATCTCTGAAAATTTTTGTGTTCACAAACAGATCTCGTACGCTCTCAAATAAAAGGGAGTGAAATGGCGGGGAAATGGCCCTCAAGATATGCGAACTGCGCAGCGTAGTCCCATGTTTATTTGTATTCGGTTATGGATTCATGTTGGACTAAATATCAATCTATCTCCAAGCAAATATTCAAAGAGTTCTGCCAAATCTAAAAACACTTTTCTGTTGTTAAATTCACAAATTTTGTTGAAGAATTAGCGGGCCTTTCGTTTTGGCGCCAAATTTCATCTTTTGTTGTGTAGGAAGAACGAGGAAGTACTGTGAAAGACTGAGTTCCTTTTCTTCTGTATCGTGATTTCTTCTTGAACACTGTATCGCCTTACACTTTTTTATAAGAACCAGTAGAATTGGTTTGAAGCTGGCTGTTCTTAAATATTCCTTTATTTTCAGCCTGAAATGTTCTTACTTAAATTGTTCTTACTTTCATACTTTGGAATCCTGTTTTTGCTATCAGTTGTGATAATTGTTGTAAATTTTGACTTTCTCAACCATCTATCATATAGGTGTGCTGCCAATCTGCTTCTTTTGAGATTATTTTTCAGTCTTTATGTTATTTCTTAAGATTCTTATATTAAGCAAAATATGTTCAGCTTCGGATTGTTCTTAGCTTGTTCTTAGATTTTAGCAAAAGTTGAGGCTCATGTTCTTATAAAATTGTACTTATTCAAAAAGAGTGTATTATTAAAATGCATGTACATCATCTAATATCAACAAACTTTTTTAGTGAATTTCCTTTTGAAAAATTACTTTGTTCAATGTGCATTTCTAGCATGCAATTAATGTTTATCCTAGGATGAATCTCTGGGTGTACATTTTAAAGAAAATCACGCACATCCACCCCAAGAAAATGTATTCCTCCGAGATTCAGATTCAAAATTGAAGGTAAGAACAGAGAACAGAAACATTTTGAAATTTTTGATAATCTCAATCTTTTTTTTATAAGAACCACTAAATTTGATTTAAAGCTGGCTGTTCTTAAATATTCCTCTATTTTCAGGCTGCATTGTTCTTAAATTGTTCTTACTTTATAATGATTTGGAAGCCTGGTTTGGCTATCAGTTGGTTCATACAGTATGTGGACTCTCTTGACCATCTGATATATCTGTGTGCTGTCAATTTTCTTTTTTGTTATCATTTGTCAATCTCGTGGTTTTTTTTGTATAATTCTTATATTTACCTTGAAATGGTAAGCCTCGGTTTGTTCTTAAATTTTTCTTAAGATTTGGCAAAATCTGAGGCTCGTGTTGTTATAAAATTGTTCTTATAAGAAAAAAAGAGTGTAACTTGTAATGAAATAAACGGTTTTCATATGTGTGACTTGCATGGGTAAAGAAAGGGTAGTGAATTTCAATTTAATCTTTTAGACTCAACCGAACGAACCAAATGATGGAAATACGCAAGACGATGCTACTCAAGCCATTGTCTTCATGGAAGACTTAAAGAAAAAAAGGGAGCAAGAAATAGCGTGTTGCAAGAGCAATTGCCTTAAGAATATCAACACAGAGGTGATGCTTGGAACAAGAAAAAAGTTTTGTTCTCTAACACTCGAGAAGCAACGCGAATGGATTATTTCCCATTTTCATTCGGTTCCTAGCAACAAGGAAGCAGTGTACTTTCTTGGAATCGAAAGAATTTGTCGTGTAGCGTGGCAGTGGATAAACCGTATTTCAAATGCAAGGTGACGTCTTTTAAACAACTTTCTTTAATAACTTCGGTGTCATGATTGTAGCCCCCAAACCATTTCCCAAAGATAATTATTTTAGCCCTGCTGGTGACATAGGACTTGAATCCAGATATTTGAACTGCATCACTGCATATCAAAGGAAATGAGGTCTTATTCTGTTTGACTCCATTGGTGCAACAGAAGTTAAAATTTAAAAAAGAATATTCAATAGACAACCCTTGAAATAAGTTTAATGGTCATGGTTACCCAACTACCTTGCACAATTGATTGGGGTTGTGTTTTAGTTATTTACGTCAATATCCATTTTTACAGGTATTACGATATAAAGAGAGATTTCGTAATGCACGGCAAGACAGACGCCAAGCAGAGTGGAAGTGTCAGACGTGAAGGAGTGAAAGTTGCAAGGGCAAGAAACTGGCTTGCAAGATTTATAGAAGAGAGCGGAGATGATGCACCGGACAACGGCAAGAAATACCTCCCGTCTGTTTTTACAGTTTTGGATCTATACCGTATATATCGGAATGAACTGGAAGGAAAAGGGTTTCACGAGGAGGATATGGTAAAGAAGACGTGCTTTTACGAAATTTGGAAAAATTCATTCCCTAATGTCGAAATATCACCAGTAAGTATATAGTATATTCTTAAATAATCAAGAGTTTTATCACCATTTTTTACCTTAAATTTCTTTAAATTTTTCACCAAAATTTACCATTAGATTTTAACGTTATATTTTCGAAATTTTGGTGCTGGTTTAGGCATGTATTTTGGACCTATGATGGCATGACCTTACAAAAATTATTTCAAGTACCCCCCTGGGATTCGTATTGATAAAGTAAGGAAACTTGTATACTTTCTTGTTACTAACTCTGGTAATTGTGATGAAAGGGGGAGCAAGATCAGATAGCGTATTGCTCTGGCAACTGGATCATATAGATATCTCATGAAAGGGTTTTACCCAATGGATTTCCTTTACTTTACTAAAGTGAAGGCAAATAATGTGAATGACGAGTGCAGTTATTTAATTGATTCAGGACTTAATTGCTTCTTAAATTTCATAGGTCAATAAATTTACGATGTGTGGAATATGTACTTTTATCAAAGAAGCTGCCATTGAGGCGAAAACAACTGCGATGAAAGAATTGGTGAGATCCCTGAAAAATGCTCATAATCAGGTGCAGAGGTAATCACTTAATTGCTTACATTATGCTTATCAAGTATATCTCTAAATGTAATCTGCAATGTAAGGATGAAAAAAATGTCCAACTTTACGTAGCTCTAGTTCAAAACACGAATTTGCAACGTTAACGTTAGAGTCAGCCTCTTAATTTCATTCCCATATCATGATATGTTTAGAGTCTTTTTGCAAACGATGAAGCTGATTGTTTTAATAATAATTTCAGGGATGAAAGGCAAGTCTATTATCATCATAGAGACAAAGCAAGAGGAAACCCTGATAAATATATCAGTTTAATCCTGGATGGGATGGATCAGTCCAAAACAAACATTCCACATTTTACAACTGAGACTAAGGTGAAGTTAAAAGCCTAGTGATCATTGTTACCCATGTAATTTTAAATTCATTTCTCTTTAAATCCGTGTACAAAAACTTTAGGATTTACACCAAACGTTGTTTGTTGAAAAACATTTAGTCTTTCTAAAGACGTTTTAGAAGCTCCGTTTCATCCATAATGTTTAGCATCATTTTCAAAAATTGGTATTATTACTAGGTATCTTTACAAACGGCACACATCAATCCTATGGCTGGTCATGTAGCTTTATATATATATACTCTTATAAAAACAATTTCAGGCTCGTGTATAATCAACGTTTCCTTAAATGTTTTATTTCAGGGGCATAAGATACATTTTCTCAAAACCCATATTACTGGTGTAATATCCCACGGAACGAACCAATCATTCCAATTCGTTGACGCCCAAGAATGGTCTCACGATTCCGACATGACTGCAAATATCTTGCTCAAAGTCCTTGAGCGACTATCAACTGCCAATAATGTGAGTATCATGTTGATCCATTCATTTAGATTTCTAGTGCAATCTAAACTCTCTTTTTATAGAGGCCAGATAATTTTAGATCGGGCAAAAAGGACAGTAGTTTTTGTTTGGCAAGGAGGCTAGAATCTCGGGACAGGGCTATTTTCCATAAGATCTTTGCCAGATATCAGAAGGAAACTGGTCTGAGTTTGAGCTATCTAGACTGAATTGCATCAAGCGGAAAATATACTTCCCTCATTTCATCTTGTTTGCATCTGTCTAGATAGAATCAAGGAAATTTGGTTGACGGACGATTCTGATTTGTTAAATTACTTATTTTCCATTTCAGGATGGTCATCTTCCACCCATCTTGTACCTTCAAATGGACAACTGCTGGAGGGAAAACAAAAACATATACATCCTTGGCTTATGTGCTCTTCTTGTAAAGCTCAAAATTTTCAAAAAGGTAAGCTTAGAACAAGATTCTGTATTCAGCAAACTGTTGCTCTAGTACAACATTAAGGTTGAAAGTAGCAAATAAGATCAGATTATCTTAAATCTTCATTTGAGTATATAACTGAAAATATTTTTTAAATCAATATTTCTTAGATAATTCAGTAAAGAGCTATCTTCTATTTGTTTATCCTGTTACCCTTCATACGAGGTGTTGAGAAGCCATGGTATCTCAATGTCATCTTTTATAATTAAAAATCATTTTTTTTATTTCTAGGTGAGACTGTCTTTTCTCATGGTGGGACACACACATGAAGATATAGATCAGGTAAAAGTCTTAAAATTTTTCCTTTGTAATCATCCCCTATCTTATGAGAATGAAATAGTTATATAGGCCATAATATATTCGCAATAATTATTCTGTTTTTCAGCTGTTCAGCAGGATTTCCTTCTGCCTTAAAAAGAGGAACGTCCAAACAATGGAGGACCTCAAAAAAGCCATTAGCGAATCCTACCGAACACCAGAGGTTGATCAGATTCAATATCTCCATGCCATCAAAGATTGGATCTCACCTCATATTAGAGAGATCGTTAATCATAGCAGACCGCATGCCTATAAATTTTGCCTCGATTCCAAGGAGAGAGCCGGGATGTGGTACAAACACTGGGGAGCAGAGAAGGAATGGAGGGGAGTTGAAGATTCCAATGAACCTTTCATTGTGTTACCCAGCCTGCCTAAAGGAACACCCTCCCTTCTGAGACCAGCGTTTTCTAGTCAAAATGAGATGTATGTTATGGAAAAAGCGATGGAGTCCTGTATGGAGCGTTTCACGACTTGCGAGAAAAAGTGGTGGAGGGACTTCATTGCATCTGAAAAAGCACGGCGCAATATGTGGTCCGAAATGAGCGACGAGGAGTTGAAGCAGGGAGGAAAATTGGATTGGCCTTTAAAACGCCTGAAAAGGTACCGAGAACAACAAGAGAAGGTCAACCAGGAAGCAACTGATGTCTCGGCAAAAGGAAACGCAATCAAAGATATGATCGCCAAAAGGAATACTTTTAAGAAGGTATGTGTTTGTCTTAGGTACTGTTATTTATTGTAGTCTAAAATAGATCCTAATTTACTTACTACGCAGAATGAATTTTTCCAATGAATGTCCTTATCTCATACCAAAATATGAAATGCTTGAGAACATCTATGTTTATGGAAAAATTGATATAAAGAGTGTGGAAAATTTTTCTTTACGCTTAAGAGAATTAAAATCTTAAGGGTCGAATGCAAGTAAGAAAACTTTCTTCATTTTTGAAAAAGATGCTTCGTGTTGAAAAGGTGAACACATGTACACTCTTTTTTTTATAAGAATAAATTTTATAGGAATAATGAGGCTCAAAATCGGTAAAACTTAAGAATAATTTAAGAATATTGCGAGGCTCAGATCTTATGAAAAAAAATTATAGTGAGTGTTTTTTTTTTACTTCTGAATTGGTGTGATTTTTATAGGGAAGTTCCAGCTAATTTGTGTAAGCCATTACCTGGAGGGGAGTTGTTTTCTAGTATGAATTTCTGTTATACAACACTAACGGAACTATTGAGCAAACTAGCATGTTAAAGCTAAACTCACTCACTTGAAGACGGGAATTTAGCTAAAAAGTATCTCTATATATCTCAACAGCTCACTTACAAGAGAAAGTAGAAGTAATGGACGAACATTGAAGAACGTTGAGGAAGTAAAGTCCTATTAAAGATCAAGTACGTGAACTTTGTTTAAGAATAATATTGAAAGATCTCGCAATGTCAACATCAGATCAAGGCTCTCATCTCATACCTTAGTACACGCATTTTTTTTATAAGCAACTTCAGTTTGTGCTCAGTACTGCAAATTGCTTAGCTGGTGGGCAAATTTGAGTGCTCAAAATTGCTAAACAATTGCTTAGCTTTTTTTACTTCAAAATTTGTCTCTTAGAATACTATCTCACAAGTTGTTGTATAACAAATGTCGGTGGTATCTTGCATACAAAAGTGTCCTGTAGTACTAATATCGGCTGTAACCTATTACACGCATTTTTTTATAAGCAATTTCAACTCGAGCTTAGTAAACAAAATTGCTTAGCTAGAAGGCAAATTTGAGTACTCGAAATTGCTTAGCAATTGCTTAGCTTTTTATAATTGGAGATTTGTTTCTTATAATACTATCTCAAAAAGTTTTGTTCAACAATTGTCAATGGTATCTTGCATACAAAAGTGTGCCCGGATACTAATATCCACGATACCCACTTCTCTATAACTGCTGCACGATTTCCATGACCGATCAGAACAGAATTAAAATTTTCAAATTGCTTAGCATTCCTCAATCCAGTACTGGAATTGCTTACGTTTTTGTCTTGTCGAGTGCTGACTTGCTTATAAAGCTATTGCTTATAAAGGAAAATACGTGTATACGTTGATATAACCCTCTGTAAAAAATAGTTATCGAATGGGTGTACATAATGAGTTTCATCATCTCAACCTGTACAAAAAATACCTCGTGTATGAGAGCGGGCTCTTGTTTTGACTGTTTTGAAATTCTAACCGGAATACCACCCTCTATTAGATAATTTGTATCATTCACGGCATGCACTCTTTTTTTTTATAAGAACCAGTAAATTTGATATGGAGCTGGCCGAGCTGGCTGTTCTTAAATTTTCATACATTTTCAGTCTGAAATGTCGTTAAATTGTTCTTACTTTGACAGTGTCATTTTTGACACACAAGGGTGTCACCAATATGCATGTTTTGTTTTTATTTCTTAGTCTCATGATTATTTCTTATCATCATAACTTGATCTAAAAATGGCCAGCTTCAGCTCGTTCTAAGGTTGTTCCTAACTACTTAGCTACACAATAACAAAGACCTGTATAAACCGATGTATATCCATCTTCAATAGGGTACCTATTGATTTGAATTATTTTCCTTATATAACGCCACTCGTTTTTACATTCTTTTAATCTTTAGTTTATGGGAAAACGCAAGAAATTAGCAAATGGTTCATACAGGGCAAGTTTGAGTATTCTATTTTGTCTGTTAAGCAATTTATGTAAGTGTTTAGCCCTATAGCTAACATAGCTTATAAAAATCCTGGAATTTGTTATTGAAGCCATGGATAGAAGTAAGGTTATGTACAATAGCCTAAATTTTTAACAGAGACCAATTCTTAATCTACATACCATAGATTCTAGGAAAAATTATTTTGCAAGATTCTTAACCCCAAAATCTTTTCTCTTAAATTCATGTTCATATCAAATATATGAGATTTCACTTCATGAAATCTCTCTCATCCAGTGCAAATTGTTCCTGAACAATAGGCCTTGCGAGATGGAGGGTTGGAAAAGGTCACTATAATGTGCCAATGGAAATCACTGGGCTATTTTAGACATATTCTGATACAAATACAACATTGAGACTATTTTACCTTTGACTCATACAAAGTCGCGCAGACAAGATTTGAAAATCAGGCCATCGAGATTAATAATGAACATTTTCTTATAAAAAAACGTGTGTATATCCTGTAAAAGGTTGTCGGGCAGGCATGCCGTGCGCGAGAGTAGGTTTATTTTACAGTGGATGGAGCGTAGAGCCTGGAATAAAAAATCTAAATAATATTATGTTCAGTAGATCACAGATTACGCATATTTCAGGAGACTGAATCGATGTTTGATTTAAGTATTAAGACAAGATGGAAGGAAGCAGTTTAGATTAATGGTTTGCGCTAAGATCTGGAGATCTTGGATACGGAGTCCTCGATGATGTTTTGTTTTGGCGGGCAAAACATTTTAGCGGGGAAGTTTTCGCTTGTGGATGGATCATGAAACCAGTTGAAAAACTATGCACGCATCACTCGTGGTTATTCAACCAGGTAAGATGATTATCTATCATTTCACATGGTTTTTCAATTAAAGTGAGAGGGTTGTAGTTGTTGAAAAGTTTTGCCAGAGTCAGAATATTAGATTTCTTATAAGAATTAAGACAAGAAGATTTCTCGCACCCTAAAATGAATAATGAAGGAATAGATAGAATGATATTCTATTTACGTTAGAGAATTTCGTATGTAGCACACTCAGGTCTGATCAGAGAACATCAAGTGTATAAATACCGATAATTTCTAAGAAATGTTCAGAAACTTTCTAAACTTTATGTTGTAAGTTTTTTATAATAATATCACTCAAGGAAGGAAAGTTCCCGTTTTTAAATAGCGCATGTTTAGAATCGCGCATTGCCATCGCCAGCTAATTCTCTCTGTTCTCACTACAAGGCCAGGACACAGCACAGTCCTACTATCAAATATAATGCCTTTCAGAGCCTTCGTGACCCCAGCAATACAAGCAATTATCTCTAAAATTAGTATTTACAACGGATCAACACCTAGGCTGTGGTCTGTCAGCAGGGATTAACTCTTTGGTTTCGGATGACACTACTTCAGATATTTCAAGGCCTCTCATTGGCTGAATCGATCCAAACCGTTTAGATGGGCCCTATGTAGTTTAAACAGCATGGTTATGGTTTAGTCTGTGTCTATTGTGAGGTTTTCCGCGGAACTTCTGGTTTTACAACGGAACGTGTTTTTGGTTTTTGCTTATGAAGCATCTTCATTTTTTCAAAGGAATCCTAAATCAACACCATTTCAATATATTCATATTAAAATAGCCAGAAAAATCGGAAGCATAGCTAAACATATATTACTACTTAAGCTTTTCGTCTGACACGCAACAGAGTAATACGTCAGAAAGAGAACGAAACAAAAACCTAACGAATTATTATACCCAGATGTGGATTTTTCTGGCTATTTTGAAGTTTTGTACCGATCAAAGATTTTCATATTACCATAACTTATGGTTAAAGTGTCATTTTTAAATAGAATTTGATGTACAATTTTTTTTATAAGAACCACTGGCTGGACCGCGGAGCATATTTTTGATTGGGGTGGCTAAAAACTAAAAAGGTTGACCCATTGTTACCACGCCCATTTCGTTGTCTTTTGGGCATTATTGAGGGGGGGCTAAGCCCGGCTCTGCGGCCCATGAGAACCAGTAAATTTTGGCAAAGGCTCAAATGTTGTTAATTCTTAAATTGTTCTAAACAATAGGCTATTGTTTTGTCTATTGTTATCCATTATAAATCGAGCCTGGGTGTTCTTATAAAGTGTGTTCTTATAAAAATAGGAGTGTACTTCAGCCCCAAGACCTGTTGTCAATGACAAGCAAAAAGCACAATAATTAGAAAAACCTATAGTTTGTCATGTGAGAAAAGCCTAGTTTTTGATGACTTTGCTTTCCTGTAGAAAAAACAATTTTTTCCTTGGTTTTCCTAATTTTTCAAAAAAACATTACATATTAGGATTTTCTCAGAAAAATAGGCTTCTCTAAGATAAACCGTTATGATGCTTTATGCTTGCCATAGATGTTTTTGCACTTCTGTTATCCCAATGTAAGTTTAAAACAGTAAATAATGCTCCAAAAAGTTATAGTGAATTTTTAAGTAAGGTAACACATTCTTGAAATAGAATTTTTCCATTGAACCGGTCATTCTCCATTGGATCCGGCAAGTGAGCTAGAGTTTCCTCTGTAACGTTTTCTAACATAGGTGGTATTACGTTGACCTGATAGTCTTCATCTTCAATGTTAAGAATACTTTCTGGATCTATCCCGTATTCATCAATCTCCCCCTCTGTCAATGGTGTTTCTTCTGATAGAATGTTCTCAAGCATCCCCCTTTCCCACATTTGCAGAGGTGATTGGTTTCGCTCTGTAGAAACAGGGCGGTTGTTCATTTGATTAACAAACTCGTTCAAGGATTTTTGAATCCTAGGAATGTACACATGATGTAGACTAAAAAGATGTACTTCATCTAATACATCAAGATGCCCCTCATATTCAAGTTCCTCAAAAATGCGAGCATAAAACACGAGCACCCCAGAATAAACATCACGATGAAGACGCTCAACCCTGCAATTGTGCACTGATGATCCCGTTATTATACTTCCCCTATTTTCACCACGGTTTTGTATCATATATACACCAATTAGGTAGTTTTCCATACCATGGTCACTTCGGACACGCGAAGGTAGTCCCCACTCTTGAACTGCATTCTCAAATAATGCCATAACCGTCTCCGCTTTGTTGTTGTTATAGCATCCTGCATACATTATCACTCTTGTCTTACCATCCAAACAAACATGAATGATTAATTTGTACTTAATTAATTTATGGCAAGAATCTATGTGCCATAGGCTGTTTGGCATGGGCACATAATATTTCCTTCGATGTATGACCATTCTCCATCTAAGTGCAGTGCCCACTGGATCGACTCTGCGAAGGCACTCACTAACTCTCCATCTCTGAACTCGTAACCCTCTGCACCTTAAGGCACCAATAAATCTTCTCCTGCCCAGGTTGGGGGTTGGCCCTTCTCCGGAAATTGCCACTTCTCTATAAATGTTGTCAAGCTCATCATCTGTAATGTCTGAAAATGACTCGAACCTTTTGCTCAAGCCGTACTGTTTTCTTCGACGCTGCAATGTTGATATGCTGACACCGAGAAGGGACGCAATATTCTCCCAAGAGAAATATAGGGAGCGAAGATGTTCCAGCTGCTCTTTCGAAATTTCTAGACATTTTCTACCTGACCCTTGAGCCCCAAGACTAGTGGGCGCAGAATAAGCTACACTAACATCCTCCTCTGCAAAATCAATATCATCCCTCTTTTCAAGAAGGGTTGAAGAAAATGTAATCAGTTGACTGATAGCCTGTTTCAAATCTTCCAGTGGTGATTGGATCGTATTTGACTGAAGACCCGTTGCATTTTCTTGACCCAAAGCAACTTCATTCAAAAGAAGTGTGAGTGTTCCATAAGCGTCCAGCAATCTTTGTTTTGTTTCACATAGCACTGTTGTTGTCCATGACTCAATTTCTTCCGTGGTGCTGAAAACGGCCAAAACCCTTTGTAGATGCTGCAAAAAATTTGCAAAACCCTGCAAATTTCTTTCCCGGTTTCTACTCGGGTTTCTACTTCGTCTTTCACGTGGCATAGATACTGTTGTGTGTATCAGGTAAATGTCTGAATTGTGTTTCTGACGAGGTCCATGAGGTGAAGTACAAAGTGAATGGCTTAGGCCGGCAAGGCCAACCGCCAAAGCAAACAGCAAAAAAGTACAAAAAGTAAAAATATTTTGAAAGCGAGGCTGGTTCCTTGGATACGAAAATAATTCCTTGGATACGAAAATAATTCCTTGGATACGAAAATAATTCATTGGATACGAAAATAATTCATTGGATACGAAAATAATTCCTTGGATACAAAAATATTTCCTTGGATACAAAAATAATTCCTTGGATACAAAAATAATTCAGAGGGAAGGTAAATAATTCAGAGGGAAGATAAATAATTCAGAGGGAAGATAAATAATTGTGATGTGCAATTATTTGCAAATACTAGAAACAAATAATTCATGGAAAACATAAAAATATTTCAAAAGCGATTTATTGCAAATGTAAATAGATAAAAATAACAACAGAGATAGATAAAAATAATAATCATATTTTGACCAGAACGGGCCTCCATAGACACCAATGAGGAGGATTTTCCTTTAGGGGATGTATGGCCTTCCATGCGTGAGGAAGTTGATGAAGATGAAAACATATTGCAAGTTTTCAAACGTAAATTTTTATACAATAGAAGTTTTGAGAATGATGCGGTGGTAACTGCAGTTATAGCAACAATGCAAAAAGCACAGAGGGAAGATGATATGGACATGCAAGAGGCCTTAGATTATGCTATTGAGAAAAGAAAATATCTCATCATACGTCAAGCAAAGAATGACAAAGAAGAGGAAGCTAGTGCTTCTGAGGATGGGGCTGGGAATGAACTTGTATTTAATAGTACTCCAGCATTTCCATATAGTAGGATATAACAATACTTGGAAAATGTTGATATATTATGGTTTGGTAATGTAGAAAATGGTCTATCTTTCATAGTGTCCTTCTTCCTGAAATGTGTTTCAAACGCTTCTCCAACAGCTTGCGCATTTTTCTTTGAATATTCTCATTTCATGTTTTGTTTTAAAGTTACTAGAAAATCTTGGATATCTTGGAATATAGAGATTTTTCGATTATGGAAAAATCTGGAGGTAGTTTTCCTCGTTTCAACCAATTAGAATGTAGGTGACGTCAGGGAATTTCCCTCGAAGGGAATTTCCCTCGAAGGGAATTTCCCTGGTAGGGAGTTTCCCGCCTGAAAAGCTCTGAGGGTATTTCCCTAAAAGGGACTTTCCCAGGGGACTTTCCCTGAGAGGAAGAGGGGGTTTCCCTTACATGGACCAGGGGCATGGCCCATGGTTAAATACCAAGTGCCTTAGCAACCAACAGACGAAGGTAAGGAAGAAACAGAGTTCATCTAGCTGGTGTGATAAATCATGTTGACTTTTAATTTCTCAACTGAGAGACTTGACTTAAACCAGGGATAAGTGCTCGTCTGATGAAGACAGGTACGCCTTGTACCAGCAGAGAACAAGCAATGAGAAAATACAGGTGGCAGAGAACTAATTACCATCAGAATATCTAGATAATTCAGGTCCTTCCAATTCTTGGCTTCTATGCTGTATTGCATAATCCCTGAGGCACAAGTTATTTAACCAATGGGTTTGAGTTGTATTCCTGCCACCCAGGGGCGGATCCAGCATTGTAGTTTGGGGAGGGCCATTTTGAAAAAACAACTGAGGGGGCCCGGGGGCAAAGTCCCCGGAAAAGTTTTCGGAGCCACACCCTTCAAACCAGCTTAGAACGCTGGCAACGCCCTTCTTAATTTCTATTCTATATATCCCAATTAGAATTGTTTCCATCAATTTTTACACGAATTGTAATTTCAATATTCTAAAAGAAAGTAAGTGTCCTTTCGAATTATGTAAAAAAACTAACGATTGGTTGCATATTTGAAACTTTAGCTAGGCTAAATCATGAAGTAAAGGAGTAAGTTTCTATAAAGGATCTTTTATAGAAATGCTATGCAAAGACATCAAAGACAAATGAACTGAGCTTTTAATAACCTTCATTTTCAAATAACCTGGGTACCAGAGCACGAAGAGGGGGGTATGTTAGATCATTCATGATTAGCTTCAAAGTAAAATAATCCTGGAAAAATGAATCACTTAGAGCTGCTAATATATGTCTGTGGTTAATATTTGGGGCTATATTTTTAAGGTTTGGGTTCGGTCAATTGATTTAGTTTCGAATTAATTTCCTAAAAAAATGTATGATATACTTAAAACTTTACATTTTTGGAGATTCACTCAACCACCTGAGACGTAAGATGATTTATGATTAATTTCAATGTTAGGTACGTGGGTAATGTTTTCTTGTTGCGCTGATATGTTCAAAACATTACCTAGTTCATTTAACTGCGTAATCATTGTGTTATACTCCGTTTTTTCGGAAATTTTTGATCTTTGAAATTTTATCGTTTGGGGGGGGGGCATGGCCTCTCCGCCCCCCCCCCTTGGATCTACCCCTGCTGCCACCTGAACTCATGCAGTTTTTCAAGGAAACAGTATGAAGACATACTGTAGATTTAGATGCGTGAGTATCAAGAAAGGAAAAGACATGGCTGCATTATTTACCTTCAACCCCGCTGAGAATCTTCTTTGATTCGTTGAGTGACTTTAGCAGTAATGTGCACAGAAAATTGTAATCCACTGGAGGGAACTCCTCTGAATGAAACTGCCGTGTGTCTGCATCAAAATAATCAGGACTTTCTTTCACCCATCTGTGAAAAGCAAGAACTATAAGATTATCCGGCAGCTACAATTATGTCAATAAAGCAATGAGCAAAATAGCAGAAATAACAATAAGTTGTCGTGATTTCTGATGCAAGATTATTGGGGGGGGGGTGGTTCGTTGGTCTAATATGTAATAAAGGTGGGAACAAAACATCAGCCTGGAGGATGCAGTACTGTAGAGGATGCTCTTTACTGTGGAGGATGTTCAGTACTGTGAGAATTTCATCAGTACCTTAGGGGGGTATCATCAGTGCTGTGGAGGTAAAAACAATCACTGTTCAGTTAATACCCAAATTGAATTACTTGACATCTTATGACTTATTTGCCGGTAAGGACATGACAGAACATTCAGTGCCAGTTCCATAGGCTTGTGGGGAGATGTAGCATCCCCCAAGTATGGAGTTTGGGGATTTACTTAGTAAAGTTTGATATTTGATCGACAAAATCATGTTCACGAAAATTCATATACACGCATTTTTTTTATAAGCAATTTCAGCTCGAGCTCAGTACCGAAAATTGCTTAGCTGAAGAGCAAATTTGAGTACTCGAAATTGCTTAGCAATTGCTTAGCTTTTTTAAATTTAAAATTTATTTCTTAGAATACTATCTCACAAGTTGTTGTACATACGAAAGTGTGCCGGTATACCAATATCCACTGTAAAGTACTTCTTTATAGCTGCTGCACGATTTTCATTGCTAATTGGATTAGAACCAAAATTTTCAAATTGCTTAGCATTCCTCTATCCAGTACTGGAATTGCTTAAGTATTTGTCTTGTCGAGTACTGACTTGCTTATAAAGCAATTGCTTATAAAAAGAAATACGTGTAAAATCCTTGGTTTGAGGTTTTAAAAATTTGATTGGTACATAAGAGCTTACACCCCCTACAAACATTTCCTACAACCCGCCCTGTCCGCAGTAACCAATGGTAAAATTGATCAACAAAATTATCACCAAGAAACAGCAAAATAAGGAGGAATCAACATTGAAATTTTCAACCCCTGCAGACCTGCCAAAACATTACCGCTATTGGACGATAATCAAGGGAAATCAATACTCACTTCAGAAGGAAGTCCTGGAAACTCTTCAGCGTGCTAGCAACATCACTTCCTGGTGGAGTCACTTCATCATCATCAGTCATTCTTTGAATTTGGTCTTGGAAAAGCTTGATTCTTCCAAGAACTGATAAAACAAATAGAGCAATGATATGTCATTATAGATAAGGAAAATGTTTCAAAACAGCAATGCAGTGAAATTACCAAATGCTTTTTGGTAACAACACCATCTTTGGTGCTAATACTAAAGACTGCTGGAAAAGTCCCGACTTTACTAGTAGATTCTACAGTTATTTTAATTGTTAGTAAAATCATGCAACAATCTTGAATTCAGTTTCGGTTTAAATGCTACCCTTTGTTGTAAATTAGATCTTACCCACTTAGGGTGATTTACAATGTTTGATTCTCGTCCCTCTTTCGGCCTGACTAAACCCCTTTTGGATCCCAAATTAGATAACCTCTCCCCCCGGAGAGATAATAGACGAGTTCAAAACTGCTCTGTTATATAGCGATTTCGTTTGCAAAAATGCTAATATGAAAACAGTTAACAGTGACTTCAAATCATTCATCTAATCAGCATATTGGCAAAATGAGGCTGTTGAACTGGATGGCTCGTATACTGCCAGCACCTGCTATCTCCTCATCATCTTTAATGAGTGAGGCCTGGGTCAGCCAAACCTAAATAATTTGATAGGAAAAGAGGCTTCCCAAGAGTAGAGAGACCTTATCCCTACAACAAGCTAGGGATATTAGTCATTCATCCCTCATTGGAGGGATTTACCCCTACTTGGAGGGGTAAACAGTGACCATGATTAAGAACATTTATAAAATGCCTTTTTGATGCATTTACTAAAACATAAATCGATCAGAAACGAGTAAAAATGAGTAGAAAAAGACTAGAAATAAGTGGGAGACAAGAAGGTTGAAATTAGGGATAAAATCGATTCAATAAGGAGGGGATAGATCAAGTCCTTCCAGCAACCACTGCCTGTTTCCTACTCATGCCCGCGGGAAATTACATCAGGCTGTGTCTTAGGGTGCATCAGAATTTCAAAGTATGTCAAATCAAGCTCACCTTTTTTTTGGAGTTGTAGTTTTATGATATAAGACTCCATGATTTTTTTTAGATTTTTATGAGCATTTTTTATGGGTGCATAAGCCCCCTACTATTATTGCAATTACTGCGATATGTCGCAAAATTGACAATTTTCGGACCTAGGTAAACAATATTATTTTTCAATTTGGCTGAATGAGACCTACATTGTTGTGATTCTCTTGAATCAAGGATAATTTTAAGTACAAACAAGTCTATGGTATTTGATATTTCATTAGTAACAAAAAACTTTTGAATATGACAATATAAGCAGAATTTAACATTTTCATACTTGAATCAAAATTGCAGATTTGTTTCATCAATTTATCTATATGCATAAAAGGTTAAAACCATAACTCTCTACTCATTCAATAATACTTATATAAGCAACATGAAAGATTATCAAAGAAAACATAAGTTTAACAACCAAGAAAATCTTTATTTTATGAAATAAAATCAATCATTATCTTAAATGGAACAAAAGAGATAAGTGAACAACAGATAGTTCATATAAAAATTCAATTTGAAGAAGCATCACAATTAAGTCTTTTTGAGGATTTGCCTTTTCCTTTGTTTCTTAGATTTGGTCTATTGGTTCTGTCATTTTCCACAACCTGTAACAGATTCTGGTAATGGTCCTCCCCTCGAGCTGAATCAACAAAGTCAGAACTCAATTTCACGGCCCTCTCAGCAGGGTCATTCACAACATTTAGCGACTCCACTATCTTCTTTGATGAAATATAACTTTCACTTGCTTCCCACTCTTTAATGTCCTCTTCAACAAAATCAAGATTTAAACCCAAGAGCTTTATTGTCCACCAGCTATCAGGTTCCACAAGGTCAGCCAAAGTTGAAGCAGGATTGAGCTTTGGAAACGTGGGCTTACCGAAACCTGATCCCTTCCTTTGCGATGGCCTGTCTGGTAATTGCTCAGGTCTACAATCTATCAGAGCCTTCCCCAGGGCTTGACGATCTTCATTTGGAACTGCATTTCTAAAAAGGCCAAAGACAACCATCTCGGGTGTCAGATACCAGAGGTGTCTTTCTAGGGCTTTCATAGCTGAACTTGAGATTGTTTTATTTATCAGGTGATACTCAAGAATCTTCTTATAAAGCTGAAGATAATGCCATGGGGCATTGGCAGAACTTTTGCACAGAAACCACAACTTAGAATAAATGCAGCATATGAAAATAACAAAGTCTTTCAATTTTTGCAGCTGATGAGCTGTGCCAATAGTGTTTTTTGGTAAAATTTTAATCTGGTCATTTAGCATGCACATTTTGATAGCATATATGATCTTGGACATCCAGCGCGCTTTGTGCATAGCACCTGGACGCCTAAATTTCCTGGTGGGTCTTTTGTTTATTTCCAAAAAGTCTTGGCACAATTCTAACATCTCTAGATAATCATCTCTGGGCTGATAAATTGATTTTGTCTCATTTAATGATTCATCAACATCTTTGATGCACCTTTTCAAAAACACTTGTTGTTCTTCATCAAAAGCGGTTAGGTCCAGCGTGGAATACTCGGCATTACAATGCTCTAAGTTGTCCCAGTGTACCTTAAACCGAGCGAAAAGAGACACCTCAGGAGACTTTGATGTTTCAATATCTAAGCTCTCAAAAATGCTTGTAAGAATGACTTCTCCGATGTGGTGGCGGCATGCGCACCAAAGAAGTGCCTTTTCTAGCTTTGACTGTATGGAGACACAAGCAACAGTTAAGTGGCCAGTGTTTGACGCTGTTGTGTCAAAACATAAGCTAACTATGCTTTGAAGGCATTTCCAAGAATCTAGCAATTCATATACTTTGTTGGATATAATTGTGCCGGTCTTTTCTTCTGTTCCTGGTTTATACCTGGCAACTCCCAGGAGTTTTGTGCTTTCAGAATTACCAACTAGCACAGGTAGTCTTTCTTCTCTTTTGCTGGTGTCTGTGAGCGTTGCTATCTGTTTGCCATCCCAATGAAGTGTTGCTGCAGTTGGGGCAATCCAGCTTGATCTAATATCTTTGGCTATGGTTTCTGAAACTGATTTTCTTGCATAAATAAAGTCATAAATATAAGTTCCTTTAAAGCAATGATCTACAACCCAACTAGGGATTGTTTGTGCTCAAAATATTCATTAAAGCAAGAGCATTAAATAAATATGGGTCTCATCCACCTATCATTAAAAATGATAATGTTAAACTAGGTCAAAAAAACGTCGATTTCGCAACATTCTGCTTAAATCGCAACATAAATAGGGGCCTTATGCACCCCCTAGAAATTTATGAAAAAATCTGAAAAAATTCAGGGAGTGTTCTTTCACCATACTACAACACCAAAAAAAGGTGGGCTCAATAAATGCATTTTTAAAAAATCATTGGAATTCTGATGCGCCCTACTGTGTCTTCATTTTTGCATCTTTATTTTTGCATCAAGGATAATTAAACTTTGGGATGCCAAGAATGGTTTAGCTAAATTTATCCCCATTCTTATTTGGTTAATTTGTGTGAATGAAAATTACTTAGATTACAATTCAAGCCTACAAACTCCGACAATGCACCTCAAACGTTCTACCAACTGAGCATCATGGGAGTCTATCGATTCTTTTCAGCAAGTCTCTCAATCATCACAATATGATATTTAGTGGGAGTAAATAATTTGGAAGTTGATAGTAGAACATTTTTGATTGGCACAAAACTTTCACTGCTTTGCAAGGTTTTCAATTTTCTTCATCATCCTCAAGTTGATAGTATAAGTCTTCAACAGGTATAGAACTCGAGGATGGCAAGGAAAAATTGGAAAAACATTAAATCATTGTAACTGAAGGCTTTTGTTAGAGCTTTGGCCATCATTCGATGATAAAGAAACATGACAGCTCTGCTTTCGAGTATATGTCTTGCCTAGTGTGGACTTGCTGGCCACTATGTAGTCTTGCTTGCCACTATGGGGCAATGTATACGACAGCAAAAATAGGCTTTTTAGCACAATTAAGAGATTAAACCGTTTCTGGCCAAGCGAACATGATCATTTTGGGAAATTTTGCTTGTCTTTTGAATGCCATCAGAGAGGCCGCATAAGCAAAACGATCATGGTCCTGAGATTGTCCAAGTTCTCAAAAGCATTCTAAATATTTTGAGGCCCCCGATTGTGCACCTAGATAATTATTCCGCACCTGCACCTGGCAGAGCTGTTGAGACCGGAAACTCAAGTCTATTTTAGGCCTGTTTTGCTATCACTTACAAAAAGTTCATCGTAGCTTAGTTATATTTAAGATACTTAAAAACTGAAAAGTGAATCAGATTCAGTATTACAGTTTCTATATAAATGAGTCAAAATATTTGCTTTTATCATGTCACAGATATTCGAAACAAATATTCTAGTTGACCTCCCCAATTTTTTACTTGTTTTAACATATTTTCCACTTTGGTATCTAGCAGAGTAACCTATAAACATTCTCCTCAAGATAGTTTATGAAAAAATACGAAAAAATACGAGATTTAAGTACAAAGAACAACGGAGGCTCTTCTGAAAAGAAGGTAGACTAATCGAGCAGTTTGTCCCTGGTCGTTCCCCTCTCTCCATGTGTGGTCACACCCACCCCTTGATTCTTTGTTTGCCTTTGCTTTTTCTGCCTAGCAAATTATACAGAGCTGGTATCTCCATGAACTTTATGTGACACTATTTGTACAGGCAGGATCGAGCCCCCACGACCCTCTACACAAAGAGTTGGTAAAGTAGTGTTCGACAAGAAGGAGAAAGAACATCTCATATCACTCTTCCGTACATTGCAACAATGCATATTTCTTGCGCAGCCACTACAAATTTGAAGTGTACAAGGAGAGCAACAAAAAGTAAATATAATCAAGTAAATATAAGAAGCAGGGAACCTCACATTGCTCTAATCTGGTGGAACGATGAACAGAGCCAGCAACAAGAAAAGCTTTCGCCCCAGCATCGCAGATGTTGGTGAAAGTATCCGCCATTTTATTCAGATTTCTCCTTATATTAGTTTTGTCTATGCATTAGAAGATGTATACTATGCATGCACCAAAACATATTTCTTGAATTTGACTTTTCCTCTTTTCCTCAGGATTAGCTTTCATGTCTTTTTTCACTCGTCTTTAAAGATCAAGGCTATAAAAAGGGATAGGGTCAGATTTAGGGTTGGAGACGGTAACTGGGGGGGTTTTGAAGCACGCTTTGGGGCAACTAATTTGTGTGATAGGTTTTGGTGCATAGTATAGATAATCAACCGTCCGAGGCGATGAGCAACAACAACGAAATGGTAAGGGTGATTAGAGTGCCCCCGTTCCTGGTCTTTCCACTGGCGGCATCATAATAATAAGTAGTGGTTGGGTAAGAGTCTGGAAACTAAAGAGTCTTTTGTTTTAACTTTTTGTGCTGAAAATTGTATTCACTTCGCATTGTCCCATTTCGTCAGTGTGCATATATCGTTCAACTCTGCTAGCTAATTAGTCATATTACTTGATGTAATTTTGCATTATTTTCTTCAGGTAATGTGCACTCTCGTTTTGCTCTACAAGTTCGCGGGCTGATGCAATAAAAATACAATGCCTGTTGTTTGGATTTTTAGACTATCTCTCTTATGACTATGAAAGCATACTAATCCAACTTTTTTGAAAACTTAATTTGTAAACAGGATTTCTCCGAGCTTTCAGGCATCAAAATCGAACAGATGATTTTCCTGACCCTTCAGGTATCAAAGTAACATTTGAATTAATGACAAAGATTGAGATGAAATTACAGTATCTAGGTATTTGATTTCCTCATTGTCTCGATGAATTCACTTGATTCATTTCTGATGCCAAATTTCTCCTTCATTTTCGAGTACCATGCGATTGACTAAAATAGAAATAAAGCTTCTGATTATTTCATAGAAATCAATTTTCTTTCAATCAAGTAAATAACCAAGCCAGTGGCAGTCGAGGCCTTTAGGAATTACGTACGATCAGATCGGACACTTGTGTAGCGACCACCAAGCTAAGTGGGCTGTGCGAAGGAAATGGGGTTCGAGTACTAAGAAGATGTCTGAGGTATGTCACGACCGAAAATGAACACCAAAGAGCATCCGAAAACACTTCTTTGCAGTAATTCATAAAACTTGAGAAGCAAATAAGCAAAAACAGATGAGTGAAACCAGTGTTGTGTGGTGCCCTAAACTGCTTTGCGCCACTGACCCAAGCTGGTGTTAAGATTGAGGAAACGCTCCAGTAATCTGAGGCTATTATTCAAGCTGAGATAACGAAATCCTGTACAACTCAGAGTAATTCTTGCTTCTGTGACGTAACATGTATAACACTTGGTTATAGAAAGAATATACCAGTTTTAACCAGTTTTACACCATAATCTTACGTCATCAAACTATTTTGATGGGTGGAAGAGCATGCTCTTTCAGCAGATAGTATGTAGACACAGATCCGTTAAACTCAATAAAATTTCCCTACTTTTCAATCAAACTTGTTGAAGACGCAAACTCAAAAAACAAAACTACGATATACCAAATCTAATTTACTCTTGTCAAAAACCTTTCGGATCAAACAATATTGTCGGGGGTTAAATCAAATCCTGACCCTATAATTGTTATGTAAGTAAGAGGACACTATCAACAACAACAGCGATTGTGTAACACTAAGTAATTCCCGATTATGTTACATGAAGTAATACTCGAAAAGCGTGAGTTGGGCGTGTTGAATGTTGCTGAGTTTTTAAGAAATGGTTACTTGGCAAGAATACTATTGTGTATTTATTCGTGTCCTTCTAAATGAACCGGCCTGAGCGAGGGGTACGACAATATCAAGAACTGAAATAGGTCTGACTTGGACATTATATTATTGAACAAATTACGTAAGCCTAAATTGATGAATACAAAAACTTTGCTTCACCTCTTTAGAAACTGATGGTCTCACTTTCAGTAAAGCTTGTTCGAAGTGTTGCAGCGTAACCTGAATTTCTAGCTGTGTGCTATTTTCATCGCTTCGACTTTTCATGAATTCCTTCAGCGTTTGTACTGAAGCTTCTCGAACAAGGGCAGCTAGATCTGCACCACTAAAACACGATAAAACAGGATACAATTCACCCATCTCATCACAGAATAAGCATATAAGAAACCATTCAGGCCTCGAAACTCTTCTAAGTTAAAGGCACCTAAGTAAATAAGTAAGTAAGTTTATTTTTAACATATTACCCTACGGTCAGAAGGTAAAGACCTTTTTTCCAGCAGGGGCACGGGACCAGCTAGGGTCACGGGACCACCCCCCAGATGTTGACCCACACGACCAAGCTTAGCTTCAGCTGCACATTGCAAACTGCTTTACCCTATTACGACCGGGGGAGGGGGGGCACAAAGTGCACGCAGAAAATTAAAAATGCTGTCTCTCCCAGAAAACACTTAATATTCTACTGGAACCTGTTCAAATTTTCCTTTATTTTATCAGAGCACCAAAAAAATTATTTTTGTTATTATCACACCTTTTTGATCACGTGACACTTCTTTTGTGAACAAGCGGTCAGGTGTAAAAATGTTTTAGGATCCATATTTCTGCAACTATACCACATCGACTTGCTTGAAGCACCATTGGCTTTGTTTTGATGAGGGCTTTTGAATGATGTATAATTTATTAGTATTTACTGACGTAAGCAAAATTTAAAATCTATGACATCATCAATGTTTATGACACAATGTACCCCCCCCCCCCCCCGGTAGTACTAGGGTCCAAAAAGCCCGGTAGTAATAGGGTTAAGCCCCTTGGCCACTCACCCCACTTATTCACAATAAAGTGAATTGAGTAGAAGTATGAAAAAAATGTATGCTAATCTCTATTAGCCCCTCTCTCAATAAATCCAACTTCATTGCCCCCTTTTTCTAATACAACCTCTCTCTTTAATAACAGCCCCTCTCTCTATAAACCATATCATAATAGAAATGAATATCAAATTGAAGAGAAATTCTTCATTGACTCACCTAAACCCGTCACAGCGTTCATCACAAGCAATGGTTTCCAACCGAACGCTCTCTGCCAATGGGGGTTTGGTTCCAGCCTGGAAATTGAAATTCACGTACCCCATCAATTCCAGATTATTCAGATAGGTTGAATAAATAATTGATCATTGTTGTTATCATTATACATCGAGGTATTGATGAATCATCTTACCTTTGTTATAGTTTGCAAGATTTTGATGCGATCATCAGAAGAGGGGAGATCGACAAAAAGAATCTTATCTAATCTTCCGGGTCTCAATATAGCAGGATCAATAATATCTGCAATAAAATTGTAATATCATCTAACAATACTGTCAGTAATTAAATTGTAATACTGTCTACAATACTGTCAGCATTCAATGACAGTGTAATAATATCTGCAATAAAATTGTAATATCATCCTACAATACTGTCAGTAATTAAATTGTAATACTGTCTACAATACTGTCAGCATTCAATGACAGTGTAATAATATCTGCAATAAAATTTTAATATCATCCTACAATATAATCAGTAATCAAATTGTAATATTGTCTACAATACTGTCAGCAATGAAATTGAAGTAATATCTGCAATGAAATTTTAATATTGTCTATAGTATTGGCTACAGAAAAAAAGTGATATTGTCGACAATATTGTCGGCCATAAAAGTGTAATAACATCTGTAATGAAATTGTAATGTTTTCTCTAGTATTGGCTACAATCAATTGTAAATCGTTTAGTATATTGTCTACCATGAGAGCCTAATAACGTTTTCAGTGATATTGTAGAATTGTCCAAAATATTATCTGCTATGAGAGTGTATTCATATTTGTAATGAAATTACAATATTATCTCAGACAATATTGTCTACGATATTGTCTGATATGAGATTGCAATATTATTTACCAGAAATCTGAGATTTGGCATAGTTTCGTCAGAAGTAAAAGGACCTCCCGATAATAGTTCATTTCATCTCTGATGCTTTTAGTTAACAAGATTTCTATTCATTGATTTTGTTTTCCTTTTATAAGCACAATCACTTCTCACACGATTGCATAAGAACTGTATTGGACAACCGAGAACACCTATTGTAAAGAAACTCTATTGTGACATGAAATACCTGGCCTATTCGTTGCACCCATCAGAAAAACTTGCTTCCGTGTCTCTAAGCCATCCATTTCAGTCAATAACTGATTGACAACCCTCGAGCTGGCACTTGACTACAATGGAATGAATTTTTAACCAAAAGAATGCACAGACAACACTAAAGTAAGATCATATACCGGTTAAATATCACACATAATTGCCACTTCATGCTTTATGTCGTACTAAAACATAAGTACAAATTTAAAATTTGAATCGTAGATAGCTTTTCTATAGTGGGCTGTTTCCAAATAAGAACTTCTGTTGAACAAATGAAAAAATAACAAAAAAGAATATCATACTACTATATGTAGTGATGGGACTACTATATGTATTGATGTAAATACTATATGTATTGATGTAACTACTACATGTATTGATGTAACTACTATATGTATTGATGTAACTACTACATGTATTGATGTAACTACTATATGTATTCATGTAACTACTATATGTATTCATGTAACTACTATATGTATTGATGTAACTACTACATGTATTGATGTAACTACTACATGTATTGATGTAACTACTATATGTATTGATGTAACTAGTATATGTATTGATGTAACTAGTATATGTATTCATGTAACTACTATATGTATTCAGGTAACTACTATATGTATTCATGTAACTACTATATGTATTCATGTAACTACTACATGTACTTATGTAACTACTACATGTATTGATGTAACTACTATATGTATTGATGTAACTACTATATGTATTGATGTAGCTACTATATTTATTCATGTAACTACTACATGTACTTATGTAACTACTACATGTATTGATGTAACTGCTATATGTATTGATGTAACTACTACATGTATTGATGTAACTACTGTATGTATTGATGTAACTACTATATGTATTGATGTAACTACTACATGTACTTATGTAACTACTACATGTATTGATGTTACTTCTATATGTATTGATGTAACTACTATATGTATTGATGTTACTACTATATGTATTGATGTAACTACTATATGTATTCATGTAACTACTATATGTATTCATGTAACTACTACATGTATTGATGTAACTACTATATGTATTGATGTAGCTACTATATTTATTCATGTAACTACTACATGTACTTATGTAACTACTACATGTATTGATGTAACTGCTATATGTATTGATGTAACTACTACATGTATTGATGTAACTACTGTATGTATTGATGTAACTACTATATGTATTGATGTAACTACTACATGTACTTATGTAGCTACTACATGTATTGATGTTACTTCTATATGTATTGATGTAACTACTATATGTATTGATGTTACTTCTATATGTATTGATGTAACTACTATATGTATTGATGTTACTACTATATGTATTGATGTAACTTCTATATGTATTGATGTAACTTCTATATGTATTGATGTAACTACTATATGTATTGATGTTACTACTATATGTATTCATGTAACTACTATATGTATTGATGAAATGTAAGATACCGTACCCCTTCTGGAAATAAGGCCTCTCGTGGCCTTTCGTAGGCCAGCAGGTTAAAATGAACTCAACTCACTCTCGAATTGGAGCATTAAACATACTACAAGTAGTGAATGCTACTATGCTCCATTTGGAAGTAAATTCTTTTTTGGCCTTTCGTAGCAAGCAACTTGACTATAAACTCACTAACTAGACCAACAAGAGAACAAAGCAGTAAAAACGGAAGTCAGCCAATTGTTTATATAGAATGGAAGTATCGAAAAAAACAAATTACACTTCACCTCGGCCATACTTGAGCGTTTAGGGCATAATGCATCGATTTCATCGAAGAATATGACACATGGCGACGAATTGCGAGCCCGTTGGAAGACTTGTCTGACTGCTTTTTCACTCTCACCGACGTACTAACAAAGAGAAATATAGGTTAATTGATGAAAATAAGATATATGAATCCGCCTTGACATTATTCTAGTCAAGCCTTTGATCTATAATGTCTTTCGAGGATCTTGTTGACCCATTGATATGAAAGGTAGGACGGGGCCGGTCTAGATCATAGTCAAGATAGCCAGAAAAATCGGAAGCATACAGCGAAACATAGATTACTTAAGCTTTTCGTCTGACACTCAATATACGAATATTGCAGGAGATGATTGGTTTTCCTTACACAATACCTATCATTCACCTCTTTTCTAATTGGGCTAGTTCGATCCACATCTGGGTATAATAATTCGTTAGATTTTTGTTTCGTTCTCTCTCTGACGTATTACTCTGTTGAGTATTAGACGAAAAGCTTAAGTAATCCATGTTTCACTTCACAATACTTCCGATTTTCTGGCTTTATCAGCTAGGGATACTAAGCTAGAAGGGGCTTTTTTTTTAAATTAGCTCGTTCTGGCTAATTTTAGCCCATTTTGGCTAAAAAAATTATTTTCTTGAAAATTATGAAGCCCAAACGGGCTAAAACGTCGATTTCTTGGATTTCCAGGAACCGGGGCACTATTTTGATGCAATATTTGAGTTCTACGCATCAAGAAACGGGGATTTATGTAAAAAAACATGTGGGGGTTTCTCCGGCGGAAGTTTGAGAAAAATGCGACTTTAACTTTAGTGATGTATTTCTATTGTTTTTTCTGATGCGGTGAAGTCCGCGTAATGACTCTCATGCCGTGCGGGGAAGCTTCAGAAACGAGGCTTTTTTTAGTGCAATTTTAATCAGTAAGCATTTTTGTAATCTAGGTTGTATAGATAATCATCTTATTAGAAGATCTCATTATGGAAACGTACAAAGCTGATGTTAATATCTGAGTCTGAATTATCTATTTTTTTCATTAAATAAGGAACTATTCGACTACGCATTTTGTTTAATGCACAACTTCATATAGAGATTATTCTCTTCAACAAAACGTTCTAGAAGACAACCTTGTATAGCAAGAATACACTGCTACAGTATAGCAAATGCTTCTAACACATTTTTCTAAGACACACCTTGGTTGGCAATACTAACTATTGTCGTTGAACGCTGATTTTTTAAAAGGATGCTTTTTTCATAATGAAAACCCGTTTCAGTTCAAAGATTTTTATGAAAAAAATAGATGATTCAGACTCAGACATAAACATCAGCTTTGTACGTTTCCTCTAATAAGATGTTTATAAATACAACGTGAATTACAAAAATACTTACTTATAAAAAATTGCACACATACAACCACGCAATACAAACAAGCCTTGTTTCCGAAGCTCTGTCGCACGGCACGGGCGTCATTACGCGGACTTCACCGCATCAGAAAAAACAATAGAAATGCGTCACAAAAGTTAAAGTCGCATTTTTCTCAAACTTCCGCCGGAGAAACCCCCAAGTTTTTTTACATATATCCCCGTTTCTTGATGCGTAGAACTCCAATGCGTAGAATAGTACGCCGGTTCCTGGAAATCCAAGAAATCGACGTTTGGGCTTCAAAATTTTCAAGAAAATAATTTGTTTTAGCCAAAACGGGCTAAAATTAGCCAGAACGAGCTAATCTCAAAAGAATTAGCCCGTTCTAGCTTAGTATCCCTAGCTGTTTATGCTAAAATAGGGGTAATTTTCCTGAGAAAACGAGAATAAAAACACCCACTTACCATGTTAAGAAGCTCGGGGCCTTTTACTGAGATGAAGTTTATTCCTGCCTCATTCGCAATCGCCTACAAAGAGAACTCGAGATAGGAAATTGATATAATACAGTGTCAGTCCATCAATCTAGCCAACAACTGTCCAGCAAAGTTTGCCGTGATGACTGGGTGGGCATACAAAACTTTTGCTTCAAAATATCTTTGAGTCGGGTCCGGCATGTTTCACTGCGGATGGCTTCGCTTCGAGAGATATCTGGCAGACATGAAATACTCGCATACAAGAACCTACCTGTTTTGAATCAGGCTGTATCGGTTCTTGTCTGAAGGATAACTTTCACGAAACCATACTGATCGGTCCTTATACGTGGTTGTTAAACTCAAAAATGTTTTGTGCACAGTTCGTTATTTTTCATTATTGGAGGAAAACCATTAGGAGGTTTAAGGGAAGTTTAAGGGCACAACCCCCTGTTCACGGTTAAACATCTAGATACATTCAATTGATTTACAATATACAGATATCTGTTTGAGATTGAAACAAATATTTTTCGAATAAGAACCTTTCCCATATTCAGGGTGAAAAGGTCCTCATGTTAAAGGGAAATTATTTGATGGAGATTCTGATATGCGGGTTTTTACTGTAGTGTGGACTAGGCCAAAGGGTATAGATTGTGTAAAAACTCCGTAAAATACCGAATGAATAACCTACTTTGGCTAGTAACGTCTTTCCGCATCCTGGTGGACCGGCCAAAAGAACACCGGGTGGATTGGCAATTCCAAGAGCAGCGAATTCTTCTGAATGTCGGACGGGTGCCTACGACAAAAACATCTAGGTATTGACCGCTACGATTCTGCACAAAATACTAGGTAGTAAATCGAAGAGTGCTGAATAAACCTGGTAGGTGACTATGAAAGGTGTTGATAAGGAGCTACTTAATTCACTTAATAGAAATATAGGCCATATAAGATATTTGATGTAGAGGACAAGGCAAGATTGTCGAAAACTACAGTCCACTCTTTCTGAGCGCATTCCATCGGGATTTATAAAGAGTCCGTTTCATTTCAAGCTTGTAATTACAGGTTAGGTACGTCAGAACAAACAACATGATTAAAGATAAGCTTAGGACACTTGGAAAGAACACAGGAGAGCTAAATTCACGAGGTGCTCGTTACACACTTGTGACTTGATTAATAAACCTGGCAATGGCAATCTTGCCCAATCGGCATATCCAACAAAATCCGCCAGTCCGTATTTTACTGGATGATTGATTTACCCTAGTGGAGAACAAGGCTCAGACACGATAAAGAGACACGACAGGAGACACGATAAAGCTTTTCCAACAGAGCTTTATCGTGACACCATGAAGACGCCACGCAGCTTTTCCACGAAACACGATAAAGATTTTCGAACAAAGCTACAAAGCTCTTCCACGAGACACGATAAAGCTTTCCCAACAAAGCTACTAAGCTTTTCCACGAGACACGATTAAGATTTTCCAACAAAGCTACAAAGCTTTTCCACGAGACACGATTAAGATTTTCCAAAAAGCTACAAAGCTTTTCCACGAGACACAACAAAGATTTTCCAACAAAGCTACAAAGGTTTTCCAAGAGACACGACAAAGATTTTCCAACAAAGCTACAAAGCTTTTCCAAGAGAGCTTTATCGTGACACCATGAAGACGCCACACAGCTTTTCCACGAGACACGATAAAACTGCATCCCACCCCCACTCCCCGCCACCAGCCTCATAGATCTTTCACACTACCTTGCAGGAATCTAAGATCGCGAAACCCTTTGTTCCTGCATAAGGAAATATCTAGCCCTGACCTGGCAAAGTAAGGATCTTAACTCAATCCCTTAGGAATTCATAAATGAAATTATTCATAAAAACCATACAATAATAACTAGCTAACTGATAGAGATATAAGAATCAGGCATAACTTTGAGAAATGTTTTACCACACCATTAATCAAAGAGGCAAAACTAATTACCAAAATAGCCAATGAGAGCTCTTCTCTAATGGCTTCAAGGGCTCCGACATCCTTCCAGCTGACATCAGGAACAGTGGCAAAACCCTCTCTTTTGGCGGATGGCTGAACAGTGGCCAGCGCGTTCTGAAGAAAAAATCAGCTTACATGGAGCAGTTGGGAGGAAATTAGATTACCATAAATGCAAGTTTGATTTTGATGAGTTTGAGAAAGAGCTCACACAGTCTAATCAAATCATCGGTTTTAATGACACTAATGAAAGAATGACGATGATCTAAAATCTAACATTTTTGAGGTCTGAGTTGTGTTTTTTGTCTTACCTTTCGGTTATTTTAGATGGTGGTTTTTGTTTCTTATACAAATGATATTAAAAATAATAAAACATGACTGTTCTATAAACAAAGCTTTCGCTATCAAATCTTTTTCAATATAAACTATACAATGAACAATTCAGCCGAATAATTTATAATAAGTTATTTAGTAATAATGATAATCGTAATAATAACTATATAATTCATCGAGTTGGTGGCTATATAGCAAACAATGCTAATTAAAGCCAACTATATACAAAGAGTTTATTTACACAAAATCTAAGAGCATCCTAGCCAGGGTTTGATATAAATGCTTTGCAGAGCTTGCAAGGGCATTTATCTGTTGTTCCGACTCTTAAAGATATCCTGGATGCGAGCCCTTTGATTCCAATAAGTAGGGCTCTCTTGGGTTGCTTTGCTTGCTTTCTCTTGCCAGAACACGCAAATAAATAAACTTTGGAGTAGGGGTGGATCGCTAGTCTGTTTTTGTTATCAAGGTTTTAAGTAACAAGGCCTTAATTAGAATATCAAATACCTTGAAATCCTCGCTCTCGATGTAAAACGTATCCAACTCTTCTGCTGGTAGAGGTGGTTTATCTCTAAGCCACGATAAAGCTATCAACAAATAGGTTATCATGCCATATCATAACATATCACAACATGAATAATCATAACAACACGAAAACCGATTCAGCTATGAATAATCTAATTCTACAGTACTATAAAAACAAAGCATTCAAAATACGCTTGACAACTGTTACTGTCAGTGCAGTTCTTCTAGGGATTAGGGTTTCATTTCGGGCTTCGCTTAATGGGTTTGTCTTTTCTGAAACCAGTGTCTCAGCGGTTCTTATATCGACAGGTATACCGTTCGATGCTTTCAAGCTTGAGTGTCAGAACCCTTTTGCATGTTCAGTCTTCAGGCTTGGATTTGTAGGTCTGTTCTATTCCTCGGATAGTGATTTGAAAAATTCGACCTTTGTTAGAACTTAACCAAGAGACATGAGGGCTTAGCTTGTTGAAGATTTTATTTGCCATCGTAGCATCATCATGCTTGGCTAGGTCCTAAACGCTTGACCGGTTACTGGACCTGTCATCCTTAAGAAAGTTCTCGTGAAGATAGGGTATGCCCAATCTGTAATACACACGGAATAGGTGACGAGTTACATTACATTCATAGGTGCTATTTTCCATAACTAGTTGGATGAAGAGAGCAATTAAAGGAAGAAACCAGAAATAAAAATGTTTTACAAGATATATTTGAGAACGAAACTCTGACTATACTAAAAAAATTTATAATGATAATAGTGCCCTTGTAAGTAAATGCTTGTTTGATATTACTAACGCATTCCAAAGTGGCACAAGACCCAAAAGATACAGGGATTTGAATATGCACATTGGGTGTTTTGAAAGAAGTCTCATGTTTTTCTCTCACAGGTTTCCGATTCCTAAAAGCTTTGTCTATAAGGGGTTAGTTGAATTGGAATTGTGTTGTCATAGCAATAAAACCTGCTCTGTCTCAAGGACATATGCTATGTTATGTAATAGGTACAAGTGATGCAATTCAAAATGATTATTCAAAAAATCTCAACTTTCCGACAAATGATAAAGTAGGGAGGGGTTCCAGGGCCGCCGAGAGCGACGTCGGGCCCCGGGGCAATTATTGAATACGGGCCCCTTGTCAGTTTGGTTGGCGAGTATAGGGGCACGATAGCTAAACATGCAATGACCGTAGGTCATTGCCTAATACAGCTGGGAGTTTGGGGGACGCTGAGAGCCCCCCCAGCAGGTCCAGGGCAGAGCCCTGGTAGGGATCCAGGGGGGGAAGCCCCCGGAAGCTTCTTAGACTTAGCAGTTTAGAACATCTCAAAATGGCTAAGTATCCTTTAGTCTTTCTTTCTACATATGTATGTTTGACCCAACCCTGCGCTTTCACTAAAATGCCTGCAATTTTGCAATGAAATGACGAATAATTCTTAACACAAGATAATTTCTTTATTGTTATGGATGAATAGACTTTTGCAACAGTTGTGTATAATAGATTCACTTTTCAGTATAAAGGTATTTATTATACCACTGAATTATACCACTGAATTATTTTCACGGTTGAGTTGTGAGTTCGATCTTGATGCTTAGAAAAGCCAAGTCGTTCAATCTTTCTTATGTTTCTTTTCAATTTGCACGAAGTTTTTGATAAGCTAGAGCTTGAGCTTGAACGTTCTACTAGAGACTGTACTGTTTCTGTAAAATATCTACAGGGTTGTGCATACGTTAGGAATGTGTCGCCAAGCTTGAATTCAACGATTTCGTGCAAGAAGCAAATGTACTTAACGATTGGTTAAAGAAATCAATGGGGATATCACTAGAGATGTGTAACGGACAAAAAGAAAACTTCATTTTCTCCGGCCCCAGCTACCCCCCCCCCCCCCCCTCTCGGCGGTCCTGGGTTTGACTGACTTAATTACAGCGGGGGACTGGAGCATTTTCAGTAAGAAAAATGAACAGCCAGTACTCACCACCATGTGTTACATCAATCTTTTCAGTTTTCCCTGGTTCACTCTGCAAACAGATATTCATACAACGTCAATAGTTTTAAATAAATCTTCAAAAAGTCTGGCTAATTTATAACAAAGTCTAGCATGAGATGGGGTTATTACAATGTTGCAAAACTCAGGAACTCGCTTACGGAACAATCTGAAAATACATCTAAAATCAATATCAAACAAGAAAATATTCAACAACAAAGTGAAGGAAAATATTAATTGCAACCTATTTCATATAAGTTGACATTAAAAATAGCTGAACTATTTTAGCTCATCGTGTTATTAGTTTATAGACTTTTATGTATTTCTTACATTTGTATTTCTTTATTCTTGTAATAGTTGTATCTAATTTTGTTTTACTCAACGGCCCAAGCATCATGAGCATTGCTTCTCTTGGGTATAGCCAGAAATATCAGAAACATAATGAAACGAAAACATGTACTTAAGCTTTTCGTCTGACACTCAACAGAGTAATACGTCAGAAAGAGAACGAAACAGAAACCTAACTGATTTTATAACCAGATGTGGATCGAAATAGGCCAATCAGAAAAGAGGTGAATGATTGGTATGGTGTAGGAAAACCAATCAGCACCCACGGTACAGTGAGCTGACCAATAAGATTATTTCAAGAGTCCTGGAACAATCAACATTTCGCCAGAATTATTACAAAGTCGTTGCAAATTGTAAAGATTACGAGATGGTCCCTCAAACGTAATATGTAAATTTTCATTCCAATGGGGTTTAGTTTTTCAAATCAAAACAAAAACCTTATTTTGGCTTTCGCTTTCATCTTCCTCCACGCCTTCCATGGAAATTGCAGACAGAGCAAACTGCGTTCTTTCTTCCATTTGGTTGAAAATTCTAGAAAATAAATAAATTATATCTTCGGCAGTCTGATAATGCAGTGCACTAACGTGCTCAATTCATAGCAGATTTTCGTTACTTAGAGTTCCTTGCTTTCGAAATGAATCAGAAGTACTTTAAAAATGTGGCTTTTAAGACTGAAATATAATCAAAGACAAAGGTCAATTCATTGAGAAGAATTCGGGCCTTTTGGATTCAATATACACTTTTTCTTACAAACAGTCTTTACAAAAATACTAGGTCGAAATTGGGTTTTAGAATTTTTACCTATTATCCAAAGCTATTTGAGATAAACAAATTTCGAGTCTACCAACGTGAAGCCCTTACTTAGGAAGGTATTTTTGAGAAGGGTAGAGGGTAACAAATTGTTGAAAAATCACCTAAAAATAAGAAAAAGGCATAATATAAGGCTATGTGCCTTTGACGATAATGCAAGTTTTGTTGAAGGCTTCTTCTTGCTTATAGTTGTTAATAAGTCATAACCAACATGACAGGTGGGCTCATTTTCATTCACCCATATTTATATAGAAAAAAGCAAAGCTCGGTACCTACTCTTTTAAATATGATACCAAAAAACCAGAAATCCGCATGTGCAATGAGAAACAACCCGTTGCAACTCATTACGGAGACAAGCTGAACCTGGTCAACTCGGCTAGCTGAGACGGCCTGCTTTGCTCCAGGGTCGAAATGAGTTGCTGAGCCAACCCATGTAAACGCAAATTAGCTTTCCTACGAAATGCAGGCCAGACGGCTGCCAGACAGAGCTCAGCATATTTGCCCGGCATTAGTCAGCTCACTTCACATAATCAAGCCCTTATACAAACCTTTTCACAGCAAACATGGCTGCCTCTCTGATGAGCGAAACAAGATCGGCTGCGACGAATCCAGGCGTCAGAGAAGCGACATCTTGAAAGTAGACATCTTCCGATAAGCGCAGCCCATTGCATAAAACTTGCAAAATCCTGTAGAAAAACAGAAGCAAAAGTTTGAATGAGATCCTCTATGATTCTTTTATTTTGTGATCTTTCAGGGAAATTTAGGCGTATTGAGTCAGCCTTTACTCTGTAATTTGGCCGGTACCTTAACGTTCCTGGAAGCAAATCAAAACGGCAAACTTAGTTAATCACTCATTACGATGATAAGCATCATTAAAGGAATAAACAAAGGAGCACATAAGAGCTTACTTGTTTCTTGTCTTACAGTCCGGTATTCCCATACAGATCTCCCGGTCGAATCTGCCAGCACGTCGGATGGCCGGATCAAGAGAATCAGGTCTGTTTGTTGCTCCAATTATCAACACATCGGCATCAGCTTTATTCAGATCTTGAAATGAAATAATCCATAAGTAGCCCGCATATACCATCGCCAAAATGTTTTTTCAATTATTTCAAGGGAGATCAACTCCAGGACTGTGATTCCTTCAAGACCTTAAGGCGAGTAATTACACTACGGAAAGAACCCGAATCTAAGATCATGAGGGTGGCGAGTGGCAAATCTTCATTGCCAGATGATGGGGGAAGGACCTCTCCTGAAACGTTACCCTACTAAACATCAAAGGCTTGTCATGATAAGTGTCTTAAATATTGTGTTGTATAGAAGCGATGCAGGACGTAAAATATCTGTAAAATAGTTCCGCAATTGTTGTACACAGTTTCATATCGTTTCAATTTGTACGGTTTTTTAGGAATACTAACCATCCATGCAAACAAGAAGTTGTGACACGATTCTCCTTTCCATTTCTTTGGAAGCAGTTTCTCTGTTTGGTGCAATGGAATCAATCTCATCCAGAAATATGATGCTTGGAGATGAATCCTGAAGTCGAAGTTGAAAATTCAGTAAATTGATAAAAAAAAACAGAAAATAATGGACAGAGATAAAGAAAAATTCAGGATTTGGTTTCAGGAAAAATTAGATGTACAGCAAAACATGATAACTACTAAAGTCTTGTGTCTAGAACTCATCAGAGTAGGAGGTTAGAACAGTCTTATGTGTTACAGAACTTGGGGATGGTGAGGAAAATCAGAAAAATAGCGACATATAGTGATTAAGAATTGAGCAAGAATCAAATATTGCACACCTGGGCAGTTGCAAATAATTCTCGAATCTTTTCCTCTGATTCTCCGGAAACACCAGAAATTATTTCCGTGGCAGCCAGTTTGAAGTACGGTAATTGAAGCTCCTGTAAATAATAAAACCATTTCAAATCAATTGAATTTTGATAGCATAAAACCTTCTTGGAATTTAGGATGCATATAAAAGGAAGGAATTCTACACGGCCTAAGATAAATCAGGGCTTTTCCAACTTGGACCAATTGAAACGAAATATAGAGCACATTCAGGCTTAATGTGATTGGAATGCCTACGAGATCAATTCTTTAAAATCAAACTGTTGCAAAGCCTGATGAAGAGATAATGCTAACATTTTGGTACATGTATTTAGTGGCATGCATTAAATTCGACATCCTTTCTGAAGCTAGAGACGTGGCTCTTTTGAAAGTAGCATGTTCTGAAAAGGCTTGCTCAGAGGGTTAAAAAAAATCTAATAAAAATAGCCTTTGCCGCGTCCCAAGTAGTTTCAACAAGTGTGGAGTTACAACAAACCCCCGCTCCATACTCACCCCTGCAATTGCATTTGCAAGTAATGTTTTTCCACAGCCAGGGGGTCCGTGCAGTAGAAATCCGCAAGGAGGTTTAACACCAAGTCTCTTGAAAACCTCAGGGTGCTTCAGATGAAACAGCAGCTTCATCACCTCCTGGAAAAGTAAATAGTATCAAAATGAGGTCACCGTGACGTCAATGTAATAAAGAACTTTCAATATATAATAGAAATTATTCAAAATAATTGTGAGACAATTTTGGGATGATTTGCCACGATTAAAAAATAACATGCACCGACATTGCATTGGAATTAATCTGATTTCCTTTATTAGCTTTGAAATACATCAGGCACCGCATCTTTATTAAGTTACACATTCATTTTTACAGTCATAATCATTTCAAATGTATCAAATTTCTGTTGCAGTGATACTGACATATGTCATAGCATCTTGACAAAAATATCAGTAGTTTTTTTTCAAACATACCTCTAAAGAATTTTCATATCCCCCAACATCTGCTAGTTTCACGTTGGATACAGTTGGTTGAATAGCTGTGAAAAACAGACTGAATTACTTAAGCTACTACGATAAGATCAAGAATCTTCAAGTCCATGTTTGTTTTCGCAGAAGTGGTCAAAATCTTGTAACATTTGGTTTGCGATGGAAATTTGTGCCACATTAGTTATCATGTGGCACAACGCAGTAAAGGTGGTGAATTGACAGCAACATTTATTGGGGTATACTTCTATGTTTTAGTATCTGTAATGTAATTTAGTGTATTGTTAGTGTAATCTTAGTAAAATGTGTTTTTTTTGGGATGAAATATTTTATCCCATACTGGTGTCTTTTTTGACTTTCCTAGTTTAGTACAACATTTTCTCAATTCACTCTGACAAATCAAGACAAAAAAGTTGTAAGGACTAACTGAAACAAAAATATTTCCTTTGACATACATTTCTTTGTAGAAAGCAAAGGGCCTTCAGCATCTCGTTTTTTCTTCTTAATCTTAGCACTTTTTGGCAGATCTTCATCAGACTTTCCACTTTTACTCCCACTCGGTGATGCCATAGGAGTAGAAGTACCAAGTAGTTTGGCTTTCTGGAGTAGCTGCAATAAAAAGAAAACTACAAAGTAGGGAGTATGCTTTCACTGACACTAGGCACGGCAAGAGGAGTAGAAGTACCAAGTAGTTTGGCTTTCTGGAGTAGCTGCAATAAAAAGAAAACTACAAAGTAGGGAGTATGCTTTCACTGACACTAGGCACGGCAAGAGGAGTAGAAGTACCAAGTAGTTTGGCTTTCTGGAGTAGCTGCAATAAAAAGAAAACTACAAAGTAGGGAGTATGCTTTCACTGACACTAGGCACGGCAAGAGGAGTAGAAGTACCAAGTAGTTTGGCTTTCTGGAGTAGCTGCAATAAAAAGAAAACTACAAAGTAGGGAGTATGCTTTCACTGACACTAGGCACGGCAAGAGGAGTAGAAGTACCAAGTAGTTTGGCTTTCTGGAGTAGCTGCAATAAAAAGAAAACTACAAAGTAGGGAGTATGCTTTCACTGACACTAGGCACGGCAAGAGGAGTAGAAGTACCAAGTAGTTTGGCTTTCTGGAGTAGCTGCAATAAAAAGAAAACTACAAAGTAGGGAGTATGCTTTCACTGACACTAGGCACGGCAAGAGGAGTAGAAGTACCAAGTAGTTTGGCTTTCTGGAGTAGCTGCAATAAAAAGAAAACTACAAAGTAGGGAGTATGCTTTCACTGACACTAGGCACGGCAAGAGGAGTAGAAATACCAAGTAGTTTGGCTTTCTGGAGTAGCTGCAATAAAAAGAAAACTACAAAGTAGGGAGTATGCTTTCACTGACACTAGGCACGGCAAGAGGAGTAGAAATACCAAGTAGTTTTTAGGCTTTTTGGATTAGCTACAGCAAAAAGAAAACTATTAAGTAGGGAGTATGCTTTTACTGCCACAAGCTAAAGAATAGGCTTAAATGTTTGTTAGCTGTTTAATGTGTCAATCATAGTTTATGATGGAAAGAGATAGAAAATGAACTAGACATTTTGATTCATAAATCTTCAACCCTTCAACAGAGTCAATGTTCATCAGTATTGTCATTATAACAAATTGACTTTTACTGGAGCATAGTTGAATACTCTAAAAGGGTATTTTTATGACTGATTTCTGCGAAACATGGGCATTCAAGATTCGTCTTCAACAATCAAATAGGAACTTTCAACTCTGTTAAGAAACGAAAAAAAAAACCTGTTTACATGGGAAAAGAACACTTATTAAGGCCATGGCAATTTCTAATGGCCTCGGCGGTATGAATCCATTATTTTCTGATTCATTACGTTATCATATCATATTGCATCAAGTTGAATATGTGAAATTAAGAGTTACAGCAAAGCCATGTACAAATTCTAAATTTATGTATTCCGTTCTGTCTTGGGTAGTGCACTGTATTTACCCTAGGATAGACAAATGAAATATCATATATCATATGATGTATGTTATTAAACACCTCTCACCTTGTTTGGCTGTATCTTTGGTGTATGGTAGGGTAAACTATCAATCAGTGATGTTTTGATAACATTGGCAGGATCAGTACTTGCACTGGGCTTTTGCTCTGCGGGAAAGATAAAATCTATTTTTCAGTTCACTTCATTAAATCTTACCATAATACCTCATCAAATATCACATATTTATCAAAATAATGTCTCTTAAAACTGTAATTCAACCCTTTAAGGAAGCAAATTTAGAAGTGATTTGGGGTGTTTTTCAAAACACATTGCCTATTGCAAACCCCTAGTTTATCAGGTTTTGGGAAATTTCCAGCCATTCCAATAATTCCAGACCAGAGTTTATCCTGAGCTCAAGAGTAGATACCTTGTCTTAAAATTGGCTGACACAAACAAATCAGGTGTGGCCCCTTATAGTTCTATTTTTAGAACTGTCTTTGAATGGTGCAGAACTTCGAAATTGCCAGAAAAATCGGAAACATAGCGAAGTGAAAACACGGATTACTAAAGGTTTTTTTCTGAAACTCAACAGAACAACAGCTTGTCAGATGCAAATCTTAAGTGATTCATGTTTTCACTTTGCTATATTTCCGATTCTTCTGGCTATTTTGAACTACTATTTTTGTCCAAGCTATTTGTCACTTGCAGGTTACAGCAAACTTCCAAGATCTTTAGAAATAAAAATGCTAACAATGAAGCTCACCAATAGGTTCGTTGGCAGCAGAGGTGGCAGTGTGTTGTTCTTGCTCACATAATTCAGATGGAGACGGTGAGTCGATATAGATTGGTGTTGAGATACTCCCTCTTGAAATTCTCGCATACATCTCATGCATCGAGTTGTTTATCATATTTGTATCCTGAAATACATTGATAAGTTAGAGTTTAAGGGTACCAATCACATTTTGCAGATAATCAGAATTGTCCTCAAAAATCAATAGGCAAAAGCAAGAAACTTTCATATCCATACTGCTTTCCATCCAGAACAATGAATCAATTGTCTAGATGTTTTGAAGGCGGGAATTCCCAGGAATCAATTTTTTTGTCGAGAACTTGAATCCACAAAAATGTTTCACTTTGTTTCTGTTGTTATTTTGCATGTATTTGTAACCGCAGCAGGGGTGGGTGGCTGAGCAGCTTAGGCGGTTTGAAATATGCAACTAAGTCAAGCTTGGTCGTATGAGGTCAACATCTGGATCAATGACCTTCAAGGTGTTGACTAAACAACTCAATTCACTGTCCTTTGAAAGGGACATTAAGCCAGGGGTTTCATGCCCTGCTGGAAATAAGACCTTCTGGCCTTTCTTCTAAAGTCAACACCTCAAAGGTCACCAATCCAGATGTTGATCTTACATGACAAGCTTGACTTCAGTTGTTTAGTGCAAAACCCTTAAGCAACTAGGCCACTCATCCCGCATCCATCCTGTTTTCTCACTATCCGGTTTTGTACCAATCAAAGACACCTATGATACAAAAAGGTTGTCACACCAGCTTGAATGAAATTATATCTAACCTTGGCCTCAACAAGTTCTTCCTCCTCCTCACTCGAAGATGTGTCGTTATCTTTATTGCTAAAAAATTAATATGAATAACAAATGCACATTTATATCCCTAGTTGTTGAGAAAGTACCATGCATCTTACAGGTTTGGAAATTAGAAAGCACTTTATCAGACATAAGATGATAACCATTTTCATGCTATAATAGTTGTAGTGAAACTTCATTAAGGAGATTGTTTTATTCACATGGTCCTACAACATCAATCAAAACGTCAAAGGGGGGGCAATCTACAGACTCTGTTCCATCATTCCTTCCCCATATTGAATCTTAGCATCTAGCCAGAAATACCGGAAACATAGCAAAACGAACACATGGATTACTTAAGCTTTTCGTCTGACACTCAACAGAGTAATACGTCAGAAAGAGAAGGAAACATAAACCTAACTAATCTATATACCCAAATGTGGATTGAAATAGGCCAATCAGAAGAGAGGTGAATGTATAGTATAGTGTGGGAAAAAATCAATCAACACCCACGATACAACGAGCTGACCAATAAGATTACTTCAAGAGTCCTAAGGCAAAAACGAACTTTTTCTGTCTACACAATAGGGGATCTCTGGTTCTAATATAGACAGATTCCAAAATACCTAAATGAAATGTAGATCTTGCCCTAGGACTCTTGAGGTAATCTTAATAGTCTGCTCACTGCATTGTGGATGTTGATTAGTTTTTTCCCACACTATACCAATAATTTACCTCCTTTCTTATTGGCCTATTTTGATCCATGATGTTTTGTTCTCTTTCTGATGTATTACTCTGTTGAGTGTCAAAAGAAAAGCTCAAGTAATCTATGTATTCCGGTATTTCTGGCTAATTTGAAGTTTTGTACCATCCAAAAACTGTTGTAAATAGCATCTCTGCAATTGTTCTTTTAATCTGTAATATTCTAGTGTACTAAGACAGACTGTAAGATGTGTAAAGTAGCATACCCAAATATCTTTCCCCCACTGTAGAGCAGATAAAAGCAAAGTTTAAGGCCGCAGCACCGGAATTAAATATCATAAGTGAATGGAGTGGTCTTGGGTCTGATGCACCTGATATCAGATATAAGGTTAAAGGCAAATTTTTTTTACCCATAAACTTCATTGGGACTCTTTCCATCCATTTTAAATCTTTTTCCAGGACTTTTTGCATCGCGGCTGGGCGTCATCTGAAGAACTTTCACAACAGATTGCTTCAAGGCATGTCGTTTCTTTCTTGCATATTCACTACAAAATAAAAGCAAAATTTTAAGCACAAGACAGAAAAGTTTTCAATCCAATGATCCTGCATGTACAATGGTAAGAGGAAAATGAATGACAGTGGAACATAAAAGCTACATAAAAACTTTTTCTGAAACTCTTTAAAAAAGTAAATCAGGAAGAAAATAGGACTGAAAACTAGACTAAACTCACGGGAAAGTCATTTGCAGATAATTCAAGACTTCATCAATATCAGGACGATCTTCATATCCATAGCCACTGAGGAACTGAAACGAAAGGAATTTACGAAATCAAATTCAATTAATATTGTCCACTCAAGGAAGAAGAGAGGTTGTAAATCTCGTTTGACTTTCAGCGAAATTCCTAAAAATCTGTATTGGCAAAACGGAAATTAAAGGGAGGCTGGAGCGAGTCAAAACATAAAGGATCAAAAATATCAATCCTTGTTCTAAACTCACTTCTTTCACACGTGGTATCAGCTTTCTATCCACAATATATGGCTGTTGGCTTCTTCTCTGAAAGGGTTGTTGACCTCCGTGATTTTGATAAGCAAACCCTCTTCTAGCATTGTTCATTTCTACTTGTCAGATTCAATGTTCCAAAATACACTTTGCTAAAAGGAACAGTGAAAATCATTATCATTATCATATTAGACACTATAGATTATAATGTATTTTAACAATTTTATTTGTACAAATCTTATTATATGGTGATCAAAAACTATCCATTGTTATTAATAAAAATATACTCGAGCTGACTCTAGCTTTTATTCACCAAACAGGTAGATTTGACTAACATCGTATCATCACACCCTTTGCTTTACGCAATGCAACCACCAAGCCATTCCTTAACATTCTTTATTTTTTTGTATTCTTTTGTAATTGTAATCTTTTGAAATTGTATATGTAGGTGTTTTACGTAATGGCCCTGGGATAGCCATGAACTTTTACTTCCCAGGGTATCGTCTCTGTAACGTTTATGTGTGTATTTTTTATTGTAAGTTTTTATACACTATCTATATATAAAAAAAATGTATCTTATATACAAAAAAATCGGAAAGATAGCGTAACATAATTACTTTAAGCTTTTTGTCTTTTACTTATCCATGCCACAAGCATCTTTTCAGATACATCCAAAGCAAGTATGATGTCTGAAGAGACATCAAACCTTTTTAGGGGCCATTGACTTTCCTTTCTTATAAATATCTCTTGACTGCTTTTGACCGTTAAGGAAGCTCTTCCCCACCCTACTTCTGAACAGATGTTCTACCTAGCCTTTCTTACGTTTACGTTTGGCATGTCAGTAACCAGATTCAAATTCAAAATTCAAATTCTGAACTCTTGAGTTAAGTTAAACCTTTGATACCAAGTTGCGTGTTTTAATATCTCCAGGAGATTGAAGAGAGGGATAAAAAGCGCTCCTTGTTCGTTCTAGGAGCATGTGGAGGTGCCTGATTGCGCACCTTAAATGGAGAGGCCTGGTTAACCCCTCCCCCTTTGCGAAAGCCATTGTGAAGGTAGTAAATGGGAAAAAGAAGCCCTTAAAAGAACGAAAAGAAAAGAATCACCAAAAGCTTAATATCATGTTGAAAGCTACTGCTGATTCTTTTTATTCTTAAAAACTTCTCGGCCGATAATAACAAAAGCCCTTAGGAAATTCTAAAAATTTAAGTTAAAAGGCACAGTGGCGTAGCGTGACTTTCAGTAGTGGGTATTCAGTGTGGGTACAAGCAATGAGCGAAGCCCCAGAGATTAGGTCATGATTAGGCCCTCAAAATGGCGTGGGATCCTAAAAATCACTCAAAATCTACCTTATACTTGCGTTCTTACTTGTTTTCGTGTAATCAGCTCAGGCCATCTTGGCAAAATATCTATCCAAATATCATACTGCAAAAGCAACAACGAAATTTGGGTTTCGTGTTGACCTTTTTGTGTTCATCTGTTGATGTTAATCTGTTCACGATCTCAATTCTGTTTTACTTCCGTCTTCTTGCCTATGATTGTTTTAGCCTCGGAATCAGTTTTGATCATCTCAAGTCAAGAAAGGAGGCTGTACGCAAAGATTTCTCTGTGTACAGCTCTTTTGTTTTCTCGATCTGAAAGGTCAATCTGGGGTCAAATACTGGCAAAATGGAGAGTTTTGATTGGTGGAAACTACCGGAAGAGATTCAGTGCGTACCGTAGACCTCTGCTGTGATTAATACAATAAAATTCAATCTTTGACTGTTCTCATAGACAATAACACATAACCGCTAATCCATTTAGGAATGTTTCCTCTGCTCAACGGTGATCTTCATCAAAAATATGGAACAGGGAATTAAAAATAGTGGAATGGAATAGATGGAACATATAATAATAGTGTTGGGTTGCGTCCAACAACTAGAAGTGAAGAAAACACTATGAAGCTGATAACCCAGCAAAATCTTATAATTAGGCTATTTTTTTATTTTTTACTCAAAATCCCAGGGTATTCACTGAATACCTTGAATACCCAGACGCTACGCCACTGAAAAGGCACAATTTGAACGATGTTACATTTTATTTTCGAAATGCGCATCCGGTATCATAAGTTAGGCCTAACTAATAGAATCACTTCAACTCCATCCAAAATTTATTCTTCCTTTTTGACTAGCGAAGAAGCTAATTTAGTGCATAATTTCATCATTAAGTAATCTTTTAGCATCATTCTTATCCACAAGAAAGAAATCAAGACTAGTTATTTACTTTAAAGCTATTAAATAATAGATTTTAGATACTCACGTGGTGGTAAAGCATGCAGCTTTTCTGATGATTTTAGGCCGTCTCAAGGCGAATCTCCTCCCATCAAATCACATCTCGTAATATTCATGCTCGCATTCAGTTTAGTATTCGTTATTTTTTTTTTGACAATGGTATATAAGCTGAGATAGCTTCACTACACTTAAGACCACAAGCCTCAAATTTTGCCTAATCTCAAGAAAAAGCTAAGGACAAACTGAGGCCGACTATTTCAAGGTCAATATGAGAATTATGCGAAATGACCACGAGACTGACAAGTAATTAAAAAACAAGCAGATTGACAGCACAATGATGTATTAGATGGTCAAGAGAGTTCGCATTTGAACCAATTAACACAACTGAAAGCGAAAACAGGCTTCCAAAATCATTATAAAGTAAGAACAATTTAAGAACATTTCAGGCTGAAAATAGAGGAATGTTTAAGAACAGCCAGCTTCAAATCAAATTTACTGGTTCCTATAAAAAGAGTGTATATGGAGCTGAATTAACCAGTCCAGGGCAGTGAGTTTAAAGATTAAAGTTCATTATTTGAAAATCAACAATTATGCACGGCGTTTATTAGAAACTGAGTGGTTTTTAAAAGAACTATTGTATAGAGCGTCAAAAATATAAGATACTTTTAGAACGAAAGAGTTGTCTTGAATGAATAAAAACAAGTTGGAAAATAAACGTGGTACCTACTTGAAATTGAAGAACAACTTTTGCCATGATTTAACTGTAAATGTCAAGATCTAAGATTGACTAGCAATTTGGACAGCCAAAGTCATCATTTAAGCATTCTTAAGATTTTTTGCCAATAAAAAACTCAAAAAACAAACTCAAGCAGGTCTCAACCCAATGCTTCTGACTAACATGTTAGCGATCTTGAGTCTTAGCTACATTAAATGCAATTATATTAGCTACCTGTATTCTTAATACCTTATTGTAAGAAGTCATCGTGAAATTAATGTAAATAATGTCTAGTTTAAATTGCACACATGAAAGCAGTGCACAATAATTTGTTGCACTACTAATTCGCATTGGTGTAAGTTGTAGATTAAGAGCTTCTTACACCTCAAAACTGGGCCCAGTTCCCTTAATGCAAGTTTAAATTGTGTAATAAACATCTAATCATGGGTGGAAACACGTGAACAAGAAATCAAGCAGAAATACATCTGGGAATGATTACGATATCTTACTAATATTGTATATCTTTAAAGAAGTGCAAACAAGGGAATGCAAAAACGCAAAGAAAGATTTATTGTTACTTATTTATCAATGCTTATTATCTCTTAGACACATCATCCATGTCCAGCTTGTTCAAGGCTACAAGGATAATCATCATTATAACAGAATAGGGGCGGAGTTTCGTTCCATCATTACACCCTGTGTTCTATCAGCCTCCTTTGAGAGTTATCGATCCCTTGACCTCATTTTCGTATGTCTTGTACGAAAACGTCTTCACAATGTCGCCAAACAACACAGTTATTCTTTAATTCTCCTAACTCAATCTTGCTTTAGTTTCTTCTTCTTTTTCCTGTGTTTCTTTGCACTGGAACTGTTATCGAATTTGCGTTTATGTTTCTCTGATTTGGGTGTCGATTGTTCAACTTCTGTCTGCGATTTGCCAACTTCTCTCTCTTCTGAATCTTGTTTCTTTTCTATAGAAAAATAATAAAAACTTCAGAGAAGAAACAAGGTTGATTATTTAAGTATCTTTAAGAAACAAGGTTGATTAGCAAAGTGAGATTCGTAGACATGGATTTCGTGATTCGTGAGCAATCATTAGGTTGATGGAGGATAATAAGTTGAAGCAGTCTGAGAGGGGGAGAGAGCAGGCTAGCGGAGATATGGTTTTGAATACCTTTACTTCGACTCTCATGGAAGTAGAATGCAACAAATGAGATATTGAATCTAATGAGAACTGAGAGATTGTTGTTTGTACATCAAACGCATGTTGTAGGAGTTCATCAGTTAGGTACTCAAAGAGAAAGGTGGTATTGAACAGCAAATGATGATGACAAGGATGGACAAAAGAGAGCCGGAGGAATGCTGAGGACCGCAACGTTGGATTGGATGAGAAGGAGAGCAAACGTGATGGGAAGGAGCTTGTAGAGTAGGAAACAGAGGAGAGCTAAATGGAGGCAGATTCATTATGATTTTTTTTCAATGAAACCAAACAAAATCAAACCTTTGGGAGTCCAAAGTGCACTTGCAATGAAACGCTTGGCTGCGGGTTTATTCAATTTTACTGATGCTGAAAGAAAATCAAGTCAATAATTCAATTTACAAGTCAACATATTACTCAAATAATATTCCAAACATTCTACGACTAACTGCACTTTTCACCTTTTTAAAAAATGTCGAAACATGAATTGATGGAACGACATTCAGCTTACAAAATTTTCTTTGCTTTTATTGGGGGAAATCTCTCTCGATTAGTTTACCTATTTAGAGAGTTCCTCCTTAGTCAATTAATCCTAAATACAATCTTGTCATTTTTTGTCATTTTGTCTTTTCTCGTGTATCAATGATGTAATTAAAATTGAATGTTTTATGTAACTATTTTGTAGTGTATTTATTATTGTATTTGAGATTAATTGATAAAACGATAAAAACTGAAAACTGAAAACCTGCTCTTCATTGTGTTTTGGAGAATTAGAGCATTAGAGCCAAAAAGGCAAAATCTTCAAGGGCATGTTACAGACCTTGTACAGGTATATGTACCGTATATGTACCTCAAAAAGTAAACAAAATTCTCTTTTCATGTAATATATTGAACAAAATATTTTTGTATGAATATTGTTGCAGAATATGCTCCTAACTGATAAAATTTCTCCCTTAAATGTTTCATACTGTGAAAATGACATTTTCATCTACTGTTAAAGTTATTCTTTATTTTCATTATTTAGCAATAAAATATTTTGAAAGCACTTTAAATTACACCAAGCATACAAAACATGCCAAATATATTCAACATTTATATAATGAAATAAAACTATTCTTATCTAAAGACCTACCTCCTTTTACTTTCTCTTCTGTATCCTTAATTTTTCCCATGTATTTCTTTACTCTTTCCTTTGGAAAACGAAATTATAAAATGCAAATTAACTTTATAAAAATTTAATCTGATGAATGCCTCAACAATTCTTTTAGATATACCAAACTCAGTTCAAAGCAAACCAGAGTAAAATCAACAAAATTATCTGCGATCAATGAAATAACTAACCAATTCATCTTTAATTGGGTGATCAGCTGCATTTACTCCTTGAGTGACCAGATAAACTAAAACAGCAAAACAAAGACATTGGAAATTATAGATTTTGAGGAAAGTCTGAAGCAGAGATGCATTGGGATATTCTTAGGACCAAGTTTTTTCTATTGTCTGATATCAAAGAATCTATTTTTTATAAAAAAGGTACTTACTCCAAAAAAGTGAATTTATTGCATATGTTGCTGTTAGATCCAGTTTTGCTTTTTCTATTGGTTCAAGCTAGAAGGAAGAATAACATTGCAAACAAATCAACATGCTCTACTTGAAATACTTTATCAAAGGAGAAGACTTTTGGTAATGTGTGGAAGATGGGGGCACAAGCTGCAGTCCACTCCACAAAAGCTTCACGCTGCCATTCTTCAAACCTGTGTTAACAAATAAATTAGCTTGCTTGTTGGCTAGAAGCCCTATCAGCCAGGTTGGAAAGTTTGTATTTACTCGCAGCTGCGCACAGACTTCAGGATAGAAACTCGCACCTCAACTCAGCTCTACTCGCAGGCCAAAAATTCACAATCTTTCACAGAAAACCAAAAGTAGCTATTTTACTTGCAGCTCGCAGCCCACTCGCAGCTCACTCGCACTCGCACCTCAGAAATTCTCGCCGCTTGCAGCTGCACGTACTCAAAATCATACAAACTTTCCAACCTGGCCTATCAGTAATGCGTATGTATTGTGCAAGGGACTTGTAAGTTAAAGCCTAAAGGTAGCAAGGATAAAGCAATTTACTCTGGACCAACCCAAGATCTGGCGATTGTAGCTGGAATCTACTGCTGTGTGCAAACTAGGATATCGCAACAACGATATCTTGAAATTCTACAATAGCCCACGCCACAGAATGATTCAACATGCCACAGGGCTCGACTACAGTCAAAGAGCGGATACAGGCTCCACTGCGTTACATATTCTCGGAATATCGTAGTATACTACCCTATGTTATTATGATCATAGTACTCTGCCCTCCGATATGTATGGAAACGACTAGGAGGCTAATATGGCAGACCAAATGTCAATCAAAGCGATGAGAGAAATATAACAATGAGTTTCTATGTAACCAAGCGTCCAATAGCTGTGAAATTCAAACCGATCACAGAGAAATTATTGCTTTATTCAGAGATTGTTTTCATTGTCTCAAAACCTTCCCGGTCAATTCAAAATTTCAATTTTTCTCTTGAAGCTTGGCAGACAAAAAACAGCTTCGAAAGTCTTGAAAATTATTGTTCAATTTTGTTGATAAGCTGTTTTAAGGTCGCTTGCCATTCTTGAACAATTTTTGTTACGGATTGTTCTTTAGTCCATGGCGAATTTATTTAAAGCTATTTCTATCCAAGAAATTCAACATTTTCAAAGAAATTGATATCGAGTTGGATCAAGTGATTGACTAGGCTCAAGTTGACGTTTCATGGCAAGACGGCAAGTAATATTTTTTTGAAGCAGGCTATATGGCATAATATGTGAATTTCCTATGCATAAAAGACATCAGAGGAAACCCTTATTCGTATTGTTTGCATCACTGAATTTTCTTCCAAAGCTTTTGGCAGTAATAAGGAGTTATATCATGGGGCAAGTGCACTTGACAGGCTTTTTTCTCCATTGCATATTCACCTCATCAACCTTGCTGATGCCAAACATTTTCAGTTGACTTGGGATTTTGTGAATCGATAGAGAACGAGCCCACTTTTGAAATCCAATTATTATTTAGGTTATTGACTTGCTTTTGCAATCTTTTTTTACTATTTCCATTAAAAAAAACCCAACTTAGTTCTATTTTTTGTGAACCACTTAGTCTTCAAATAAAATTTTCGAGCATCTCACCAAGCTTAAGATTTTCAATAAAAACTTGTCATGTCTAACTTTATTTTACATTTAAGCTCTAAATAAAGTTTCTGCAATAATTTCTCATTAAGTTGATGTGCGATTCAGCTCATGTATTTATTATTTATTGGAGGGCAGAGCATACCACGCTTGGAACTGATGACTGGCACAGTGGCACACGGATTTCATGTAAATGATTGATGTAGGTTTACATTTGTATTTTAGAGATGTTTACCTTGACCTTGCTATCTTGAAGAGGTACTTCAGTGAGTCTTTTCAAAACTTTATCACAGTCAGCCATAGTTCTTTGAAGATTGTCCATTGCTTCTTGCAAATCGCTTGGAAGCTCATGGTCAACGGCCATTTTGTTTTTAGAGCGTGACTCAGTAGGCCCTTAAAACAGAAAATTACTCCACCAATGTAATTTCAGATTGGTAGGAGCCAGTTCTTGATTTAGGGTTTTTCGTTTTAAGTAAAAGAATAGACCACTTTTTTGAAGAATAGACAATGTTAAATTTTAAGCCTGTTGGTTTCTTTGCTAACTGAACAATTCGTATTGAAATAATTGTCAAAAGGAGTCATTTTTTATTGTAGTCATCTTTTGCATTTCAAAAGAATCTCATTTGCTTGTCCAAAAACGTGAACATTGATAGTAATCTATTCTCACTGGGGAGATCACCCCAGATAACAAAGGAAAGAGATTCCCTAACTCCCAGGAGACCAAGTATAAAATCACAAGCATGCAAGGTTTCATTCTTCTAGCAACGAGCTCTCCGGCAAGATACTTCACGATTTTTTGGCCTAAGCTCTCGCATCACCAGCCTGCTCGCCTCTCTGCTTCTACCCGATTGCCTTTTTAAATTGTTAAGGCCCAAGCCACAGAATCTGCTGATAGAGATACAATACAACCCGAACTGGCTCCGGTTAAGATTTATTGCAAGAGAATTGCACCGAAAAACCAAATGCACATCAGCACGTGTCGAGCAACGCCAATATCGCAAGCTTCGTTCTCCTTCGCCCAAAACACAATTTACGCAATTATCAGGTTTTTTACAAATTATTTTCCCCTGCCTTATTGACATTATCTCCCTATTTTGCATGCAATTTACGTGTTTCTTAACCACGACAAAATGTCTCCAGCCAATATAAAAAATACATATTCCAAGTGTCGAAGGCCAGAACCCTTTTTAAATTTCTTTTTCCTATATCCCTCCCCCCCCCACCAGCATTGAGCAACAGCAACAACGGTATTGAAAAAAATTGAGAATTATTATGAAGCATATATAGCAGTAATGAAATGAATTGATATATTATGAAGCATGCAGTAGCAGTAATAAAATTAATTGAAATATTATGAAGCATGCAATAGCAGTAATAAAATGAATTGAAATATTATGAAGCATGCAATAGCAGTAATGAAATGAATTGAAATATTATGAAGCATCAGTAGCAGTAATGAAATGAATTGAAATATTATGAAGCATGCACTAGCAGTAATGAAATGAATTGAAATATTATGAAGCATCAGTAGCAGTAATAAAATGAATTGAAATATTATGAAGCATGCAATAGCAGTAATGAAATGAATTGAAATATTATGAAGCATCAGTAGCAGTAATGAAATGAATTGAAATATTATAAGCATGCAATAGCAGTAATGAAATGAATTGAAATATTATGAAGCATCAGTAGCAGTATTGAAATGAATTGAAATATTATGAAGCATCAGTAGCAGTAATGAAATGAATTGAAATATTATGAAGCATGCACTAGCAGTAATGAAATGAATTGAAATATTTTAAGCATGCAATAGCAGTTATGAAATGAATTGAAATATTATGAAGCATGCAATAGCAGTAATGAAATGAATTGAAATATTATGAAGCAAGCAGTAGCAGTAATGAAATGAATTGAAAAACATGAAATGAAGTATGAATTGAAATGAAATGAAATGAAATATTATGAAGCATGCAATAGCAGTAATGAAATGAATTGAAATATTATGAAGCATGCAGTAGCAGTAATGAAATGAATTGAAATATTATGAAGCATGCAATAGCAGTAATAAAATGAATTGAAATATTATGAAGCATGCAGTAGCAGTAATGAAATGAATTGAAATATTTTGAAGCATGCATAGCAGTAATGAAATGAACTGAAATATTATGAAGCATGCAGTAGCAGTAATGAAATTAATTGAAATATTATGAAGCATGCAATAGCAGTAATGAAATGAATTGAAATATTATGAAGCATGCGATAGCAGTAATGAAATGAATTGAAATATCATGAAGCATTCAATAGCAGAACCCTTTTCAAATTTATTTTTCCTATACCCCTCCCCCCCCCCCACCCAACCAGCATTGAGCAGCAGTAACAACAGTATTGAAATGATTTGAAAATATTGAAATGACCTTACACGCGATGGAGGCACAGAGCTGGAAATGAGGCTGGGACACAGGGACACCATGAGTATAAAAACTTGCCAGGCTGGAAGCCTAGGCCAATTGGATATTTGTAGTTGACTGGTAATAATCATGAACTAATTATAAACTAACTTATGTAGATGGAACCTCAATACTTACTTGCGTTATTCACATTGCTTGCGTTATTGACTAACCGTTCTCTTTGTCACATATAATTAGTTCAGATAAGTTTAATGGCGACTAAAGGTGAGCATGGATTATCCAGTTCGTCTGAAGGAAATGGGGCTAGTGGACAAGAAGCCCAGGCTCAGCTTAATAATTTTGTTGTACCTCCTCTTGTACATGGACAAAGTATTAGTGAGTGGGAGCCTTTGTTTAAAGCTTCAATTGTACCATTGTTGGCTAGGCCAGGAGGAGAGAAGTTGGCAATTGGCTTGTTACCGGGCTATATTTGTAGGAGAGTGGCCGAAGTGGAGCTGGTGAAGGAAGCCGTGAAGTTGGACAGCCTAGATGAAGTATTTATTCTGCTTCGGACATTGGATGACCATGTTGATCCCTATGAAGCGATGCAGAAGTTATGTCGGGCTGATTGGCTGCAGGGAGTACATATAGATGATTTTTATTATACCTTAAAGCGCCAAGCTGTACATGCCAATGCTAATTTAGATTTGGTGTGCTCTATACTAATTGGTCAGCTACCTAGGGGTATACAAAGTAAAGCTAAAACATTTTATGCTGATAAGAAAGGGGACAATACCATCTCAGATTTAAATGCTAGGTTGCTAGTTGTTGAGATAAAGAGGTTATTGAATGAACGTGGAATGCCACCCGATGTTGGCTGTCAAGATAGGGATAAGATAAATGACATGGCTACCCAATTATCCAAAGTTGCGTTAGTAAGCCAGCCAGCACCAATCAGAGACGATGCAAATGATAATAATCAAAGACAGGCTCCAGACTCAGTCAATTATGTGGCTTATGGCAATAGCTACAGGGGGCGTGGAAGACGTTCCAGATATCCAGGAAGGTTTCGAGCTAATGGACGTGGACAAGGACGTGGCAACTGCTATGTTTGTCAACAGCCTGGCCATTTTGCAGCTTCGTGTACAAATCAATACTGTCAGAGATGTGGCAAATGGGGCCATAATATGAAATCATGTAATAGTCCGCCTGCAATAGGAAGTGTTGAGGGGATTTCAAATATGATAGATGAAACTGTTATCATTGAAGTCAAAGTAAACGGTGTTGTCCACAGAGCAATGCTGGATTCAGGTGCAGCTGTTTCAGTTGTTAGTTTAGGAGCATTAAAGCAATTGAAACTCTTAGACAAAGTAAAGCATGAGGTGCATCAGTTGAAATCCTTTAATAATGCTTCTGTTACTGCTGCTGGTTACGCTACACTTCAGATAGTTGTGGGTGGAACCCCAATTTGTCAGAAATTCTCAGTAATTAATGACGAAAATGGAAATTCATCCATGATACTAGGCCGAGATTTTCAGAGACAGTTTGAATCAACTACATTTGATTGGCAGAATGGTGTGGTACATTTAGGAAAAGAGTTAGTAACACCCAACGTCTGGGCCTATGGTGGTGGCCTGTCTGATAGGATAGCAGTCGTTAATATGGAGAGTGAAAGTAAACCACTGAAATTTGACATTAACCCAGAGTTAGAGAGTGATCAGAAGTCCACACTTTTATCTTTACTGACAGAATACTCAGACCGTTTCGCCCAGAACCCAAAAAGCCCTACCTTGACTATATTTGGGGAGCATGTAATAGAGACGGAAAAGGGTGCAAGACCAGTTAAAGCCAAGAGATATCGCATGTCACCCCAACAAGAGGAAGAGGTTGCCAGGCAGGCAAAGGAAATGGTTGATAATGGTATTGCTAGGGAGTCTAATTCACCTTGGGCCTCAAATGTAATACTGGTTAAGAAGAAGGATGGATCGACTCGTTTTGTCGTGGACTATCGTAAGTTAAATGAGGTTACTGTCAAGGACTCCTATCCCATGCCCAATGCGAGAGATATCTTAGACAAGATGAAAGGAAGTCGGTATTTCTCAAAACTAGACATGGCCAGTGCTTATTGGGCTGTCCCAATAAGGGAAGAAGACCGACATAAGACAGCGTTTACGACTCCTCGTGGTCTGTTAGAGATGTGCCGTACAGCTTTCGGTCTGTGTAATAGTCAGCCTACATATCAGAGAATGATGGATGAGACTCTTAAGGATGTAGAACATGCAGACTCATTTGTTGATGATGTTGCTACCTACGGGGAAACCTTTCCAGAAATGTTAGAATTTCTCAGACAAGTTTTGGAGAGATTTAGGGAAGCTAATTTGCAAATCCGCATCGATAAATGCAAATTCGGATATAAAGAAATTGATTTTGTGGGCCATCATATTTCTGGAAGAGGGATAAGCCCAATTGGTGAGAACGTATCAACCATAGTGAATCTTGAGGTGCCCAAAGATGTGAAAGAACTTACTCGTTTCCTAGGAATGGTAAATTACTATCGGGACTTTCTTCCAAAGTTATCAGAAATTTCTGACCCGTTAAACAAGTTGAGACAGAGTGGACAGCCGTTCGAGTGGTCAGAAAGGTGTTCCACAGCATTTACTAAGATCAAGTCTATGTTAGCTTCTCCACCTGTTCTTGCGTTTCCAGATTGGAGTGAACCATTCTATCTAGAAGCTGATGCTTCAAAAGTGGCCATTGGTGGCACTTTATCTCAAAAGGATCAGAAAACAGGGAAACTTAAGCCTCTAGGTTACTACTCTACACGTCTTGACCCAGCACAACAAAATTATTCCCCAACAGAACGGGAGTGTTGGGGGCTAGTGGCTTCAACTAGAAGGTGGAGAACATATTGCCGTGCCGCTCCAAAGCTGTTCTTATTAACAGACCATAACCCCTTGCAATGGCTGCGTAACCAGAAGGATCCCACCGGAAAGTATGGGAGATGGATCATGGAACTAGAAGAACTCCCTTATGAGATTGTTTACCGTAACGGGCTAGATCATGTAGTGCCTGATTTTATGAGTAGAATAGACAGCTTGAAACTGGACAGTGAAATCGGTAATGATGAGGAGTACTTAGAAAACAGGGTATTTGCTGTAGCTGGTGGGCCTAGCACTGATGTATGGAGAAACACCATCAGAACGGAGCAACGTAATGATCCTGCAATAGCATTTGCTGTTGAACAGCTACAGGAGAATGGGTGCGTAAGGGCAGGACGGTTCAAGCGTTACAATAGATTGAGAATGGATCAAGATATTTTGTTTCGTGGAAAGCAAATTATTCTCCCCAACACCCTGAGATTTACAGTGGTGAAGGACACCCATACCACTCTTGGTCATCCAGGGGGTGCACGCACCTCCAATGTAGTCGCTCAAAGTTATGTATGGCCAGGAATGCAGTATTACATTGAGGATTTTTGTAGAAACTGTGAACTTTGTCTCCAGAATAAGGCAAAGTTATCTGGGGATGAACCACTAGAATCTTACGAGCTAAGTGATTTGAAGCCGCGAACAGCTATTGCCTTCGATGTTGCAGTACTACCTTGGGCGACTGGAAGCTATCGCTATTTTTTGCTAATTGTGGACATGTTTTCCAAATATGTAGAGACTGTCCCAATGAAAGATCAACTAGCTGAGACAATTAAATCAGCGTTGAATAATGCCTGGATTTACCGTCATGGAAAGTTTTCGGTGGCTATCTCGGACCAGGCAAAGAATGTTGATGGGCAGTTGATATCGGACTTATGTTCTGAAATTGGAGCGGTAAAGAAACGATCCTCTCCATATCACCCTGAAGGAAATGGATTGGCGGAAAGGAGTATACAGACTGTTAAAGGATTGGCCAGGAGAGTAGTCGCAGAAAAAGAGATTGATAAATCTGACTGGCCTGGAATTTTGCAACAGGTTACCTTTATGATGAATGTGACACCAAATACTAGCATAGGAGTTACACCTTTTGAGGCGATGTATGGGGATATGGCGGTTCTTCCCACGACTGTATCTTCTCCACAAGTCGAATCCAGCAGTCCAGTTGATATAGAGGATCAAATTGATGAGAAGCATGAGCACACAAAGCAGCTTTGGGAAAATGTTAGGGTTAGGTCAGATGAAGCAAGACAGTCGAGGAATGATAAGAGAAATGCAGGACGGAAGAAGTCGGAAGTTTCTATTGGTGATTATGTATATGTGAAGAAATTTGTGCGTAAGGACTCTCTGGACCCACTGTTTGTCGGCCCCTATGAGGTGCTTAGGCGACAGGGACCAAATGTTCAGATTCGTCACCCTACTAGAGGTCCGCTGATTTATCATCTCAACAATTGTAAACATGCACCTCATTCAGATGTCCCAGTTCTACCTGAAGCAGGCAATAGTCAAGCGTTATTAGATCAGGGAAGTGAGCGTGAGGCAGTTGAATCACCACCAGCTATACCTCAAGAGGATTGTTATAGTGGCCGCTTGGCTGATGAAATACCGGAGACTCTGCCAGTTGCGTCCAAAGAAACTGATATCCTTTCAGATCTGGACCTCCCTATTGCCCACAGGAGAATTCCCAGGAATAAGAAGAAAGACTTCGGTGATGACTTTATTGTTTATACATGACCGCCCCGGGGGGTGATGAAATGACCTTACACGCGATGGAGGCACAGAGCTGGAAATGAGGCTGGGACACAGGGACACCATGAGTATAAAAACTTGCCAGGCTGGAAGCCTAGGCCAATTGGATATTTGTAGTTGACTGGTAATAATCATGAACTAATTATAAACTAACTTATGTAGATGGAACCTCAATACTTACTTGCGTTATTCACATTGCTTGCGTTATTGACTAACCGTTCTCTTTGTCACAATATTATAAGCATACAGTACCAGTATTGAAATGAATTGAGAAATATTATGAAGCATACAATAGCAGTAATGAAATGAATTGAAATATTATGAAGCATGCAGTAGCAGTAATGAAATGAATTGAAAAACATGAAATGAAGTATGAATTGAAATTAAATGAAATGAAATGAAATATTATGAAGCATGCAGTAGCAGTAATGAGATGAATTGAAATATTATGAAGCATGCAGTAGCAGTAATGAAATGAATTGAAAAACATGAAATGAAGTATGAATTGAAATGAAATGAAATATTATGAAGCATGCAGTAGCAGTAATGAGATGAATTGAAATATTATGAAGCATGCATTAGCAGTAATGAAATGAATTGAAAAACATGAAATGAAGTAATTATGAATTGAAATGAAATGAAATGAGATATTATGAAGCATGCAGTAGCAGTAATGAAATGAATTGAAAAACATGAAATGAAGTATGAATTGAAATGAAATGAAATGAAATATTATGAAGCATGCAGTAGCAGTAATGAGATGAATTGAAATATTATGAAGCATGCATTAGCAGTAATGAAATGAATTGAAAAACATGAAATGAAGTAATTATGAATTGAAATGAAATGAAATGAAATATTATGAAGCATGCAGTAGCAGTAATGAAATGAATTGAAAAACATGAAATGAAGTAATTATGAATTGAAATGAAATGAAATGAAATATTATGAAGCATGCAGTAGCAGTAATGAAATGAATTGAAAAACATGAAATGAAGTATGAATTGAAATGAAATGAAATATTATGAAGCATGCAGTAGCAGTAATGAGATGAATCAAAATATTATGAAGCATGCAGTAGCAGTAATGAAATGAATTGAAAAACATGAAATACAGTATGAATTGAAATGAAATGAAATGAAATGAAATGAAATGAAATGAAATATTATGAAGCATGTAGTAGCAGTAATGAAATGAATTGAAATATTATGAAGCATGCAGTAGCAGTAATGAAATGAATTGGAATGAAATGAAGTATGAATTGAAATGAAATGAAGTATGAATTGAAATGAAATGAAATGAATGAATTGAAGTGAATTGAAAAACATGAAATGAAGCATGCAGTAGTAGTAATGAAATGCATCGAAATATTATGAAGCATGCACTAGCAGTAATGAAATGAACCAAACACAAGGCAAGCAAATAAGGCTCCACACAATTTCAGAAAATCTTTATTTGTCCCGCAAAATTGACTAAAATCCTCCAAATAGTAACTTCTATACATTAAACGGCTTTTTCTGCCTAGCCACTTGGGGGTTCTTCTCATAACCTGCATCCGATCCGTGGGATTGGGTTCCGGGTGGCTAGGTGGGAGGGCCTCCTCCCCTTTAATGCTTATTTACACCCTCCAGGTGATTATTTTCATCTTTAGCCATAATTATTACCTTACAGGCAAAACACAAGCTTTTGGAAATTTACAAGGATGAAACATAAAGACACATTTAAAAAAGGAGTAACTGGGAGGGGGTCTCCCACCCTGCCATCCCGGAATTCCCCTTGCAGAACCTTATTTCGCATAACTTGGATATCCTAAGAAGACTCTCATGCACATAGGTGACAGAAAAACACAAACAATATAGTTTTGAGTCTACACTTCCCCCTTACTTCAAATACTCTGAAATCTGGCGTTGCAGCACACAGTCATATGTAAAATATTCTTTCTCGTGCCCATCTTTGACCCATATTATATCAGTTTCAAGTTTGAAACAATTTTTATTGGAATTTTGTTAACAATATAAAAAAATATATGAAATGTGAAGGTTTGTGATTTACTTGCCCTGTAATACCCAAAATACCAAGCTTCTACTTGAGCAATGGAGAGGTCATCCATCATATATAATTTTATGCCACTACCCGATTGCCTTTTTCCTATGTTCTCCCACATTCTCAATCAGACATCGCAATATCTTCGAAGCACCCCATATCTTTCCGGATTGGAAGGAGGGGTGGCAAATCCAGTGAAAATAGGGAACTATTCTCACTGGGGAGATCACCCCAGATAACAAAGGAAAGAGATTCCCTAACTCCCAGGAGACCAAGTATAAAAGCACAAGCATGCAAGGTTTCATTCTTCTAGCAACGAGCTCTCCGGCAAGACACTTCACGATCCCTCCCTCCTCCCCAGTTTCGGCTCGCAGGCCCAGGCCAGATCCCTCGTCCACCTCTCCTACGCTAAGAGTATATATTAAAAGTCATATTCTCACTGTACTTGATGTTGTCTTTAATTTATGTTTTAGGTTACTGGTTATCACAGACGAGTGATCTGTCCCGCAAATTGTCACTCTCTCCTTCCAATAGCGAAATCTTCTTCGCACCCCATATCTTTCCGGATTGGAAGGAGGGGTGGCAAATCCAGTGAAAATAGGGAACTATTAAAAACACAATTAGTCATAAGAAGAAAATATATGTAGTTCAAAAAGGAATAGACTTATAAAAAGAAGAGTACACACATTAAAAAAACACTGTTATACAGTATGATATATCCTATTCTAAAATCAAATACAATTTCCGTGACAAATACTTTCAGTATCTTATCAACATAAGAAACCAACCAAAAAACAATATCTGAAGGGTGATATCAGAATCAGATTATGTTCTTCAGCACATGTAAAGCTCATGAAAATTCATCATCTTTAAAACAGGAGAATCAAATCTATGAACTGACCAACAAAGGTCATAAAGATGGCAACCTTCTCCTATAAGATCTTCAGTTATTACATTTTCTCCACCTTGCAGTTAATTTACTGTTATTAACACGAAGGCTTATAAATTCATCATATGAAAAGCTAAAGTGGTAAAAAATCACATTGATGGAGAACTCAATCCATGAACTGACCGAGAAGGGTGCATGTATCGCATGGGATGAGATCGTAACCCTCTTCTATTTGTTCTTCAGTTATTATATACTCCCCTCCGCACCTGCACGCCAGAGAGTAAGAATTTGTGTCTAAGGAGTAAAAGAAAAACATTAGAAATTCAAACATTTTCAGTTTCAGATTTCTATTGACTGGCATATAAGTAAGTGACGAAGAGACCCACTGTGTCCGCCCGCTGATGACTACACTGACTGTGCAGCAACCTGTAAACTTGGGCATACGATGTTCGGTTCATTTCTTTATTCACCAGATTACAATTTATTTCATTAAATCTAACATTGGGTGGAGCAGGAAAACTTATGCGGCAAAATAGCAACTGACCTTGATCAAAAACCATGTCAGAGAGGTGGATTTCAAGTTGGACTGGGGCAGACTGGTCATTTTCTTCTGCTGAAATATAAAAAAACGAAAATCATTTCATTTGTCTATGCTGGATGAAAAAGTGCTCTATGCCACTGGCACAGCAATATACACAGAGGTAGACTAAGAGAAGAAACATATCTTGTTGTTATGTATCCTATCATAAACATATCTTGATTTTACTACACTGGAAAAATATTTTATTTATCATGTTTACTTGCAGGGGGCTTACAATGACTGTTCTTTGGAGGTGTTAATTATTCTTAAGTTACGTAGCTAAATAGTATTTGTTCTCGTGTCAGCACTTCGAAATAAATTCCTTCTTATTTGTGAAGAAGCATGCTTTCCACCTCAATCTTTTCTAAGAGAGCCTCCACTTTTCCCAGCATAGACGAAAGAAACGATAATTCACCACAAAGCTTTGGCTGTAGTTGAGCACTCTAGTCGATCTGGATACCTACTTTGAAAATGGAACAAATCAGATTTGACTACTCGCTGAAAAATATACCGATTCCTAGTGTAAACCAATATGAGAAACGTTTAATCGAAAAAGTTGAGGAAATCATGAAAAGAATGAGCTGGAAAGCGTTCTTCTTCACAAATAAGAAGGAATTGGTTTCGAAGTGCTGACACAAGAACAAATACTATTCACGTAAGTTAAGAACAATTAAGTCATTTGTAAGCCCCCAGCAAATAAACATGACAAATAAAATATTTTTTCAGTGTAGTAAAATAAGTTGTCAGATGATCGCATGAATGTGTGAAACTCGGACTAACAAGGAAGATATGTTTCTTTTCTGAGTCTACCTTTGTGTAAAAAGTTAATATTCATTATGCTTCAAAATAATAAAATAGTTATTCCTTAATTAGAATTAAAATCCTAAAAAATTTAAATTCGTAGAGGAATGAATTAAATTTTATTTGGGACTTTCTCTGCTAGAAGATCTATTTTCTCATTATTTCTAAGCTGGAGAAACACATCAGCAACATTTGTTTCCTACTGATGGGACAGAAGTTGTCCTGGGTCTGGGGTCATAATAAAGTTTCAAAAAGATCCGTTGTGCATAAAAGATATTCCATGCAAAGAAATGGCTAACATCTGATGTAATAGAGTATTGCAGACTCTGTCAAGTCAACGTCGATTGGCTAAGGCCAACAACTCTAGGTAGCTATTAAGTCTAATAAAAAATCTAGACAAATTAAGAAGTCTTTGGTTTGGCTTCCATCAGAGAGTGATTGATACATTAAATAGAGCAAGATACATATGTTAGAGAAAAGAGCAAAGAGAATAAATACAGTATCTTGACAAGCCTGTCTTGAGCTTGCCCACTCATCAGGAGATATACTGAAAATCGTTAACAAAGAAATTTTAAAAGCATTGAGGATCCAATCCATGAAAACTAGTCTTAGTGAGGAATGCGGTCTTAATCAAGATGCTGGAAACGATCATTACTTTCCCAGTTTACTCAGTTTTCTTCATGGACTGGGTAAGAATGAAATTAAAGCGATTACAAGATAATTAGCGCGAAAAGTGTATCCATTGTGACGCCGATTCTTCTCGCGACTTATCATATTTTCACTAACAACACCAGTTGCACGATTCACTTCTGTATATCTTGCTTAACACCAGATGAAGATCCAGGTCATTAAGGAAAGCAATCTCTTGAACCATATACCTGTAATCTGGGCATCATATTCTTTTCGTCTTGCAGGGTCAGAAAGAACTTTCCAAGCAGCATCTAGCTCAAAAAAGTCATCAGCTGATGATGAGCCATTTGTTTGTTTTTGTTTATCTGGATGGTTCTAGAATCATGAAAGATATGGTGAGATAGTAAAATGGTATGGAAAATTAAAAAATGGAAAATGAACAATTAACTTATATATAGTTTACCTGTAGCAATAACTGTCTGTAGCTGGCTTTGATCTCAAGGAGTGATGCATGTCTGCTTACTCCAAGAACTTCATAGTGGTTCTTGCCATGTTCATTTTCTGTCATCTGAAGCTTTCTCTAAATAATCAGCAAATTTTTCCATTAAATTTTCTATCTACGCAATGATGACCAATCAACACTGGTAATGTTAAAAACAAATATATTTAAATGGAAAGTTTTAACAGGGTTAGTATTAACGCCAACAGTGCCTCCTACGATTTGTTCTTGCTGTATTTTGTGATTTGTTCTTAATGATTTTTTGTTTTTAGGTGCATGCAGAATAAGGGATTCCCACTTAGTAACAGTTTTGCAAGAAATATTTCAAGGCACGTAGAAATATGAAAGTTTCCTATCTCAGGAGAGATTTGAATTAGAACAAGTAAATTCTGCTTCTTTGTGTTTACTGGCAGCTTCTTTTTAGTGAGGTTTGGTACATATAGCGGCTAACAACCCTCAATATACTACCCATGCCCTTAACCGGTTTTTTCAGTAGAATTTTGCACCTGTGGCTATTCATTTTCTGTTTTGCATACAATACTAGCAGCTTTGAGCTTTCTTTCTTTCAGGATTGCAGTTTTCGCATATATCAATACAGCCTTAAGTTTTCTATTTGCAACCATAGGCCCCAATCATAATGATGGATGGAGCAAATAGACATCCGATCCTCTTGCTCTCTCTGCTTTTTGAGGCTGCTCTACTACCGGAATTCCACACTCTGACTTTATTGACCAGGGGCGGATACAGAGTGCCGCCACAGCTGCCACAGCCGCACAGGCGGTACCGTAAACTGGGGATACTTTAGCCCAGGAGGAAACTTTGGCCCAAACCACAAAAACGAACTGATAATGCATCTAGCATCAAATATATGATAGTGATTGGGATTTCGACTCTTGAATAAGGTAGCCTGGTTATTTGGGCACAGAAAACAAGCATTTTTACCAAACTTTGTATTTTCAGGTACCAGCTATGGACCCTGGAAATGAGCACCCAACTTGTAGCATATTTATCCCTCTTCTAGGGTATCCAAATGAAAAATCTTATTCTGGTCATTTTTTCCTGATTTTTGTCTCTGAATCGAGTGGGGCAACTTTGGCCCACCTCTCGGGGCAACTTTGGCCCACCTTTGGTAAGACTTTTAAACCCTTTACTTGGCACACAGAAATACTTATCTCAGAGGCTTCAAATTCTTAAATTAGATTTGATAATGACCTAATTAGAGGAAAATAAAAAGATAAAGATTTTGACTCCCAGCCAAAATTACAACATCGATCACATGATCACTTGCAAACCCCCACCAAACATAGCGCCTTCCGGATCCCCACTCACCTGCTAAGGTCCCACATCGATATCTGAAACAACCCCAGTAAAAACAAAAAACAGTTTTACAGTGGGAATCAATAGGAATGTCGTTGCTATGGCAACTTGGAGCCCACAAATGCCCCCGGAACCCGGCTTGAATTTTTGGCCGAGGCCACAAACCCGGGCCTACAGCCCATCACTTTCATGTACCCTCTTTCAAAGATAAAGATTTTGACTCCCGCGAAGAAGAGGACATGAAGGTGGTGACAGCCAAAGTCAATCATCAAGGCCACTTCACCGTTCCGAGTTGGCGGAGTAGGCCGAAACGTGTCAATATGGGCCCAAAATAGGTCAAAAAAGGCCTTAGTTTGTTCTGTTATTTTTTTAAAACAATCTTATGGGCCAATGTTTCTCCACAGTTCTTAACATCAGGTTTTAATCAATTTTAACAGTGCTTACTATATGTGATTTTCGGAGGTGGGCCAAAGTTGCCCCAAGCCGGGGAGCTTTGGCCCACCACCTTATTTTTAAAAAAGTATGTTAAAATGAAGAAACATGATTGTTTTCTTCATTTTCCCTGAAAGTGCCTTCTGAGAGGTCCCTATAGCAATATTAACATCAAACACAGGTATTAAAAGTTTTCCAGGGCAGTTGGATTTATACGAAAAGTGGGCCAAAGTATCCCCGGTTTACGGTAGTCAACTTTGGCGAAAATGATTTTTTTCAGTAGGATTATTCATTATCAAATTAATTTTTTTTTAGAATTTCTCGAAAATGTTTCGGCCATTTTAACTGGTCTCATGTTCTTCTTCATTGAAATAATAGGAATTCCTCACTTTCAATAACTTATATTCATATATTTTGAAATAATTTCGTAGAATTGGTTGCGTTACAGTGTGCCAGCTTCTGAAAACTCAAATGAACAATGTCGAGAAATGAAGTGAATTTTTGAGTTTTGAATTTGAACTCACAAAGATTTCATGGCCTAAGTAATTTCTGCACATAGAAGTGGGTAATTTGAAAAAGTAGGATTCATTAAGAAGTGAAAAACTTTCATGTTATGCTCAGGCTGTGAATATAAAACTCTAGCAGGTTGAATGTTCGTTTTGGGCAGAACACGAGAGTATCTTGCTCGAAGGTACCAAGACATGAAGTAAAATTTGGTCATTTGGCATGCGAGTGAGTGTTTTGATTACAGTCTTACAATATAGGGAAATAAAGATACTTTTTCTGTTGTATGAGAGATGTTATACTGCAAACTCTCTCTTTATCGTTAATTCCACATATTTATCCACATTTTCCATAACTGTATTAGAATTTTCGCTCCTCAATTTCGAAAAGTTTTGCTGTGGTGAGTTTTGCCCGCAGTGAACGTGGTTCAATCTCTCTCATGTCAAAATTCATATTTTTTTTTACTTTTTCACAAATAGAGAAAATAAATTGAAAATACTAGAGCGTTTAAGTATAATCATTTATTTCATTTAAAGAAGGTCTGAAACCCGGTCTGCAGAGCGTGGCAGAACTTGACGAGATCTCGCGCGTGCAACTCAAAATTTCCGGCGTGCATCGCGTGCACATAGGAGTTTTGAGCGAGTTTTTTCCCCCAGAAATGTCTGAAAACTCATGGAACTCTAGAAAAAGCGTTATTTGATACAAATCTGTGCGTGCAAAGCTTAGATTTTGGTGTGCACTTGAAGATTCTGACAAATTGGCTTAGGCGTGCAGTTACCATACTCCCAGTCTGCAGAGTATGGCAACTGCACGCGGGAGTCAATTTGGCAGCAGCTGCAAGTGCACACCAAAAATTAAGCCTTGCACGCGCAAATATGCATAAAACGAAGGTTTTTGTGGGGTTTTCAGGTATTTTCGCCCCTGTTATTGACTGTTTCATTATGTTAAAAAGCAATAACATTCTTACCAAGAAGACGCAGATCACATCACATTCGCAGTAATGTAGACGACAAACAAATTTTAACTGTTGCACTTCATCAGTATCAAAATATAAATGAATGTTCAACCAAGTGAATATGAAACCATATGTACATGACGTCCATCTTCAGTCTGTTTCAGAGTCTGTTTCTAATTCCTAGGCTTAGGCTCACTAAGATTTGGATTCATTTCGATATTGATAGGTTGTATTGAGCATGTCAGGATTGAGAATGAATTCATGATTCTATTTAGTTTAGCGTAGACGAAGTCCACAGGCCGGGGATACAAAACTTATTGGTTGATGGGGGTGTGCTGCTAAGATTTCGTATCAATAATACTGACCTATCAATGATCCATCTTCATGAAAATACTTTTTTAAATCTTTGTTTTAGATTTCATACATCTTGATACGTTGTATAAGTTGAATGAGATTTCACAAAGAATAACCCATCTTTAGATATCTTTAGACGAAGCACCAGAATAAGCAGCACACCCCGTAACAATATTATGCTATCCTCTTTCCACCCCTCCAGCCCCTCCAGGAGACAGAGAGATGAGATGAAAATTGGCTAGACTATACCCTAGAATTGAGGTTCCAAAATGCCCCTGAAAGTATGTAGGTTAATTCCCTAAACACCAAGTACAGTAGAATCCCGATAACTCGAAGATGCGATAACTTGAACTTTCGCTAACTCGAACAGATTTGGCATTCCCCCTGAACCTTCAACACTACTTACATATGAGTATACCCCCGATAACTTGAACCCCCGATAACTCGAACATTCGCTAACTCGAACAATTTTTTATACCCACTGCGGCTATTTTCCCTCGATAACTCGAATTTTTTGTGGCAAAGGAACTAACAACAACAATAACAACGATATTTTAATCACAAACTCTTCATTGAATCAAACTTTGAATCAAGCTGTTTTTTTAAATAGAGACAAGGTTTTCAAGTCCAGTGACTTCAAGGCTGCATGCGACAATTAAACCCTTTCCATCCCCCTGATTGCACTTCTTTCCAGTGACTTTGGCAACGCACTTAGCTTCCGAATGACTTCGAAGAAAGTAGAAAATTGTTTTAGAAAAATGGCCAGTATCTCCTTTCTTCAAGTGACCCACAATATCTGCACCTTTCAGAACACAAACAGTATAATCTTCTAGAGGATTTTCAGGTTCAGAACGGACATTCAGATATTCATTTTGCTTTCACGTCCTTATACTAAAATCTCCTTATACACATGGTGTCCTGTGATGTGTGTCTCATTTTGTAGAACAATCGTTCTCAATGAAAAACTAGTTGCATTATCGTTCTGTTTCGTTTCGCTATTAAGACATTGTTGTTGTTGTTGTTCTCTTAATAAAATCCCGATAACTCGAATTATAGGCTGATTTTCTAAAAAGTTCGAGTTATCGAGAGCCTCGATAACTCGAACTATTTTGTTTGTCCCTTGCTTGTTCGAGTTATCGGGATTCTACTGTAAAAGTTTTCCGATGTTTCTCATTCTTCTTGGTACTCTAAATGGGAATACAGTATATTCCTTAGCCTACCTATAAAAGAAATTGTAATGGCCTGCATCTTTCGTAGCTGAGGTCAAGCTGCAATCATAGCACCATACGCCTACTGCGCCTTCGGCAGATTGCGAATCAACAAGTGACACCTTTCTCCATAGATTTCTGTCTTTACGGCGTTGTTCAGCGATATCAGGTTTCGTCCAGTCCAAGGACTAATGTTGTCTCGCCATCCTTTTGGTTGTTTTCTTCTATTCATTTTGCCTTCTCTCATACCTTCCATGCAGATTTTGCTTACGCATTGATTACAGGAGTTGCAATGCACATGGTTTTGGAGACATTGATTTTTAAGCCGATTTCGGCTGCATATTTAGCTAGGAGATGGAAGAATTTTTGTAGTTCCTAATGTGAATTACTTACGACAGTGATATCGTATGCGTAACCCAGATTGGAAAGAGTGTGGCCACCAATCGAAAAGCCAGACGAGCATTCATTTTCAACTTGGAGCGTGAGTGCTGCAACGAGGATGCAGAAACTAAGCATTACTAAGGGACATATTACTATCTTGCATTGCGTGAAATAATACCCACCATCGCCACCACCTTTTGAAGAATCATCGATGGTAGTATAATAGACCCCTTTCACAATGACGTAAAATATGTTTGAAAGTTAGGCAAGAGATGTGATTCCCTGCTGAGCAAGAATTCTTCATCACATAATTATGCTATAAGTACAACTACAAAACAACTCCATGCGTTGCTAAGAGCAATGCACGCCTGTGAGATTAGGATCTACATGATATCGAGGATAGTGATGTTCCAAGATGTATTTCAAAAGAATTGACGTCATTGTGAAAGTGGTCTATTGTTGGACAGGGTAATGTTTCACTAAGAACTTTTGAGAAGTTAAGAAGTAAATACTGCAAGTATAAAATAGGATTTTAAATGGATTAAGATTTTTCCAAAGCGAGCAAAATACAAATATTCACAATACAAAATTCTAGATCCAGAGTTTGTTAGATGAAATCAAATTCGAATTCTGCCTTCCATGTCCCAGATTCGCACAGTGCCATCTGCAGATCCAGACACTATTCTTCTAGGCGAGGCCTAAATGAAAGTAAGTAAAAGTCTTACTAAAGATAGCATACTAACCCCTTTAAAGTATAGTTACAAATCTGTTTCACTAAAGATCATTGAAATAAACCAATTGGGAACGATTTCTCAAGTAAGATATCTCTACTCATCACAGTTTATAGAAGGAATAATAATAATAATAATGGATATTAACAGATCCACATAACATGGCTATTCTCTGTTAAGTAGAAATAGAAGGAAATGGTTTGGAAGACTTTTTGTGTTATTTTTTGTTCACTTTGTTCAACCGTGAGGGTGCACAATCCTTTTATCGTCATTTCACCTGAATCAACATGGTTGACCAACTGAAACCAAATATTTCTTTTCTTCTACTTGTTCGATATATTCTTGTTTATAAGAAATCAGATTAGGATATTTCAAAAAATATTTGTTGATAATATTTTTAAGTTAAACATTTTATCCAATTTATCAGGAAACGAATAATCCAGAGGACTATCGAATTCATCTAATTAAAAAAAGGAATGGAATTTTTCGGTATCAAACATTTAGAGAGGAACATCAACTTTTACAAATGTGTAATTTCTCTATTGCGTGCGGAACAGCATTGAAAATTAGAATTCAACGCATTTTTAGACTTCGCAAGGGAGGTGGGTCTGCGTAGGTGCACATTTCAGTCTACACAAGGCTGTAAGATCGATATCCCAGATTAGTGCTCTTGGGTGCAATTTGTAGCTATATCAAATAATCAGGTTTTTCTGCCCTTAATATCGTAAGAGCATAGATAATAAGTTTCATACCTTACAGTGAAAGCCTGCGTATAATAACTTATGCTTTAAGAATTTGTTAATGCTAAGATTTCATCTTTCCTGAAGGCAGATTTTGAAATCGAGGCACCCATCAGAGTATTTGAATTTCTAAAAATATTTATTGTTATTTTACACAGCTTTTTCGATGATTTTGCAACTCAAAAACACAAATCTGTTTAGGAGCCCTAGGAGTAAGTTCATTTTCAATAAAAAATACCTCCTAAGGCTGAGTGGACAAATCTAGGTTCTTGTTGGCGGATTTTTACTGTATATAATTGAATTTCAGAGCTCACCTGAACACAAAGAACGACATCTTTATGACCAGTTAAAGATCTCAGACAGCAACAAGTTGCCAAGTCCCATTCTTTTACAAGTTGATCACTGAAAAATCATAAAAGTTGATTTTCAAATCAAATACACACAACTTTTATTCTTAGGCAATTCTTGGTTAAGAACAAACTTAAATTATTGGTAAATACACAAAAACTTTATTCTAAGAAAATGCTTTGTCAAGTTCAAACTTGAATTAATCGAGATAACACGCATGAATAAACATGAGTAGGACCCAAGCATAAAACCAAGCGGGAATCGAACCTACGACCTCTGAATTTCTATGCCAGTGCTCGAACCACTGAGAAATTAGGGCACTCGAACAACCCCCATGTCAATCAAACTTACATTCCATTGATTTCAAAGATTGTCTTCTAGGCTGCCTGCAGGTCCTGTAAGACAGTACTGACCCGCCATTAAGAAACTGAATGTTGCAAAACCTGGCTGCCTATTTTCTTATAGGTTGAGAGGAATAGTTGAAGAATTTGAATATATTCAGCAAGGCAGCAACTGAATCTGCAGGAAATGCTGAATCTTTGCAATCAAAATAATTTTCTAAAACAATATGAGTTCACAAAGATACTGTAATGAAAAGTTAGCATCCTTACCCGCCCGCAGTGACGAAACGTGCTCCACAAAATGACAAGGCATGTAGAGGTCCATTATGGGCGACAATACTCGCTTCACATCGGCCACTCTGTAAGTTCCAAAATAACAGATGACCATCATGGCACCCTGCCCCCAGCAAATCTCCACACACCTACAAAGATTGAGAATCGAAAGTAAATAAACGTTTTTCTTCTAGAATTGATTTGAAATATATTGCTATTTTCCAAAGAAGTTGCTAAATCTTGGAAACGCTCATACTTCTATGCATGCGTTACCTATCTTTGACCTACATTTTGCCTGATTAAAAATCTAGGTTAAACACTATATCCAATGTGTATCGAGATCAAAGATCGACTCGGGTAGGTTTCTAACAGCATTAAAGACTTAATTTCATTTCTAAATTTTGGATTAATGCAAAACTGCCCCCGAAGCATCGTGTGAAGCATTGCATTGTCTTTGAATTTGCAAAGGACCTAGGGATAATATTTCCCAGATTCCTTCATGCTAGAGTGCCGATCTCATTATCCTTAAAATGTGAGGGAGTGCCATTTCAATTCATTTCTTCAGAGCTTTATTTATATTTGAGTTATATTAGATAAATTCAAAAATAAACTATGCTTGTGTTAAACGTTTCGATATAAATCTTCATCAGTAACTATTGAGTTATATTAGAATTGAGATGTTATCACTCTGGGACCTTTCTGTCAGTTTCCGAGTAAGCCCTGTGTCCGAAACTTAAAAAGCTTTACAAAAAGTGTTAAAAAAATTTGCTCTCTTACTTGAACCGTTAGTATAACATCCTTGCTACCTCGAAATACTCTTTGATAGGAATAGGTCTCAAGATCCCAGAGTCTTATGGTCCTACAAAAGAAATAAACAATTTTCTACCTATTTCTGAATAGAAGTATTTGCAATCATACAACAAATGATAACCAAAATTGTTGTAACACTTGATCGATTTTTCTAATCGACGTAAAATTATCCCACCCCCCTGTCAAACAATGTTGATTTGTACCGGAAAGGGTGACTTCAGGTTGAATAAAGAGGTCACATTCCAATATAAAACCAGTCAACCTCAGATTGCAACATTGTTTATCATGGGGGGAGGGAAGTTACTGAGGTACATATGTTGTATGTTGATGTTTCCTCTGAAGATTCTTTGATTTTTGTCAGGTGTTCCGAGTAATTCTGGCAAGCATTATAGCTCTAAAGAGGGATTTATGAGGGTGATGACGAAGATGACAAAACAAAGGATGAAATTGAAATGAAAATTAAAAATCATAAAAAAGGTTTTTCATAATCTTCTGACAATGTCACCAACATCATTTCCTATTATAGTAAGGTATAGCAAGGTCTGGCACTTTTGTTTTATGTTTCAGAATATTTTCAGAAAGATAGAAGCTAAATGAAAATTACAAAAAAAATGAAAAAGGTTTTCAAAATCTTCTGAAAATTTCATCAACATCATTACCACACTATCATTACTACAGTAAGGTAATGTGCTATTTATCAATTTTCAGATATTTCCCACCGTTCTGAATTCTGCACCGATCCAAGATTGCAACTTATCAACAAAAACTTACCGATCAGAAGAGCCACTTAAGATTGCATCATCTTCAAGTAAAGTCACGCAAGTGACGGTTCCTATGAAAAATCATTCCGAATGATGCGACAATAAATCGACAAGTCTACAGCATTGATCTCAAAATAAACACTGGAACGAGCATTCTGTTGTTTCTGGGCTCAGATGTTGAAGCCAATTGATTCGGCTTACGTTTGGCCTACCAATATGGCTGCCAAAGAATTTATATTTTGACTTGGTTCTTTGCTAACAATAGCTGCACGATTATTCAGGCCCCGTTCACACGATGCCGGATTCACTTTCGTTTCGGATTCCACAGGCAATCCGATACGAAATGTTCTCCTGTTCACACGATGCCGGATTCACTTTCGTTTTCTGTTCACACGACTACGCTCCGCTCCGCGCCCCCCACAGGCCCTAAACAATTCCTATTGTTAAAACAATTGCCACTTGACAGCTAAGCATCGCGTGCTCTTTAGGGGGTCGATAAGTTGGCGCCAAAAAAGTTCGCACATCATCAAAAAAGAGGCTCTGGAGCACAAAGCGTATCGGATTCATGCGTTCACACGAGCCCAAAAGCGATCCGGCATGAAAAGCGATCCGAAACGTTTCACCTTCAGAGCGGAGTGATTTGACTCCGCAAAAACGATGCAAAGCGTTCCGGATTGGCATGGTGTCGTGTGAACAGAAAGGCTATCCGATATGAAAAGCGATCCGAAACGATATGAATCCGGCATCGTGTGAACGGGGCCTCAGTCTCGTGCTGAGCATTCATAACATTCCAACAATCGTCAAATAAAAAAGCCACAGGCTAAGAACTTTGAAAATATTCTTAGGCTACTACTATTTTTCATACGCTCATTTCGAATTCAAAACCTTTTTCAAATGCAAAATATTTTTGGACGCTCCCTTCTCCTATTAAAGAAAGAAAGTTTTGAGTGAATTACTTTTTACCTTGATGTCCTGTCAGCGTTCTCAGGCATTTCCACGTGTCTTTGCACCAAATCTTTATGGTCTTATCATGCGACCCAGAAAGCCTTCGAAAGATAAAATAGAGATCATTAGTTAATGAAAAATAATAATACTCAATACTATTCAATTGGTTGTTTGTCTTTATATTCCTTCCACTGAATTTTGATGGTTCTTTGTCTATATATCATATATTCAATTACATTATAGAGAATTCCAAATATTCATTTTCTGTTTCTGGGAAATTAAAACAGCTTAGCGAGATCTGGTTGATTTCCAGGGGTTGGGCATACTTAGTATATCTGGGGTACTGTGGACAGGTCCCTCAAATGGGTATACTTTTTCGTAATTTTGTTATAAATATGGGAGTGATTTCTACTTGCACGATCGTAAGAACGTAGTTTAAGGGTCCCTATTTGCCAGTATTAACTAATACAAGTCAAGACAGTGCGCATCGAAAATCATCAACCAGTTTTTATTCAAGAGCTTGTTCTGCTAGAACAGTCAAAGTAACTAATAAGAAGGAAGAGCTGATTAATAACTCAGAAAACATACACATAGGTAATATGTTTTGCTTGGGACCGTAACTATTACAACAACAACAACTTAAAGGGAAAACATAAGTTAAGCAGCAACAACATTCCAGTTTTTAGTTGTTGCTTCTACTCGATTTTGTGGCGAACTGAAGCGAGTTGATGTTTTTTCTCAACTGAGTAGAATGCCCCTGAGGGGACCCAACCTCTGTGGGGACCATTATGGAAATAAGGTACTTTGGACCTTTTTTAACGCTATCTATGCCACCGGAGTTAGGGGTGTTGTTTTATTTCATATTTTCGTTTAACGTTTTCAATTTCATTCAATGTATGGTTTATTTTACTAATTTCTGTTTCATATTTTCGATGATTGAGTTTTAAGTGGCAAATATATACATACATACTTTAGCTGGGTTGGTTTCATATTCATAAACGAATAAGAAGCACGGTTGTTCAAGTACATAATTTCCTATAGTTAAAAAATGACGGACGGGGGTCTGTAGTAAGGATATCCTGAGAGATACTTTTTTGGAAGAATTGATAGGTAGGGGTTAGTCGATCTCAGACAGGATAGTGCAAAAAGGAAATGTTTCTCTTAAATCACTCACAATATGTCGTCTGTCGTCTCAAGACATGAAACACAATCCTGATGACCATGAAGAGTTGTGATCCTCTTGAATTTCACTACATCCCAAACCTAGAAAAAATATTTTTATGGAAATGAGACATGCTTCCTTGCCTAAGGATACAGGTACAGTAACACCATTATTTTAAGCTGAAACGAGACTAACCTAGTCCAGCCAGTGTGATGATACTACATGAAGTATTAAGTTCTGTACTTCACATGAAGTAGCATACACGTGTATTGAGGTAGTTGTTGGTTGACAGAGCAAGAATACAATGGCCTTTTTTCTGTCTAATGTTTTACACAACCAAGTAGATAATATTATAGCCAGATCGTATAGTACTTACCATTATGGTCATATCCCATGATGCAGTGAAGATAAACTGTTTGTCAAACTTTAGTGCACGTATACCACCCTATCAGAAAAGAGAGAAGATGAATGAAATAAACCATTAACACGTATATCTTAAATCCATATGAGAAGATTGATATTAGACTACTTACGACCGACATATAGAATCGAGATACTTTGTGTGAATGGAAACGACCCCACTGGGCTTGAACCCGCGACTTTTAACATTGCACTACCAAAAACTACCAATGAGCTACCACGAGCAAACCGAGCCATATTAATCACAGATTTCAAAAGAAATATACGATACAGTATATTGTTATAGCCTACCTTGTGTCCTTTCAACTTGTGGACACTTCGCCCACTTCTCGCATCCCACACACTGAATATAAAAAAAACAGAATAATATTTTCAAATTCAAAAAAATTGCACTTTATTTTCGAAAATAAAAGATAAATAAAAATACGTGAATATGGCTGGCTGCAAAGTAAAAATAATCAAATCTAAAGAAAATGATTTTCCAACTTTTTAGAGAAAGTACCAGTATTTCATCTCTGCAGATATCTTTGCAAGGAAAGGCTGCCAAATTCTTACCCCTCTCTCTTTTGAAAATAACACTGGTTACTCAATTTACTTATGTAATTAGTGGTAAAGTTGAGTATCTTACCGAAGAGTTCTATCGGCTGATCCTGTCATTACTCTCTTCTTGTCAAACTGGAGAGCCAAGACAGGTTCAAGATGACCCTGTCAAACAGAATGTAAAAATAATGCAAATCATACATTTCGATGAAGCCAAAGGCAATGATATCATTTCGACTGACAAATATAAATATATTAAGTAAACTACAGTTGAATCTACACTCGTTGGGGGATCAGGAAAGGGTAAATTGGGGACTGGGGTTTAGCTTCTTATTAACAGGCAATATGGCGAGGGCCTCCTTGGACGAGGATTTGGGAATGAAGAAGTGAATTGAGATTGGGATTTTTAAACACGTCAATATTTTGAATTTCTCTATTTTCCTAAGTGGGATTGGAATTTTTGATTATTTCATTGCCTGGAATGGGGATCAGTTCCCCCTTTGACATCCTCTCAATAAAGAGACACGTCAGGACATGAGACAATCAGGATACACAAGAGAACAAGTCTCCTCATTAAAAGCAGATTATGCTGTGTAATAACTCTATACTCCCGCATATTAGTATAGCCAGGATAGAAAAACCCTACCCGGGTTGAATATCAAAGAGACTAAACATATAATTAATAACCTAATATCAAAGAGACTAAACATATAAGTAATAACCTACGATAAGTGATTAACCTTTCTCTGTAAGAAATAATAAGGTTAAGGTTTCTCACGTTGCTTTAGCCTAACTATCAATATCAATAATTTCAAACAGAGAGGGGCCTGAATTCCAAATCTGAAATAATGAATTATTACCTGTAATTTACGAACACGCTTCAATGCTCTGATCCCATCCACATTAACAAATCTAAAGGATCCTTCATCAGCATCATTGGAGGCCTAAAAATATCAAGAATAAGAAAATATATAATTTCGATGAATCTACATCATTTCTTTGAAAAAGCATGCAAAATGATAACAGTGGCGAGTTTGATGTCTTCTATACAGTATTTTGCAATTATAGTTTTTGCGGGGCTCTTTTTACCTATGTGAAGCGCGGGGCCTGTGACCGTGACCCCCTTGCCCCTTCCTAGAGCCACGACCGTGTGATAATCAAAATTCAGAGATCTTGTAAAAGAATATGGAAGAACATTTGAGGGGATAAAGAGTAAGATGAAAATCACCAGTTTATTCCGCGCTTGGACCGATTGCTCAGGTCTGATGTCAAGAGCAGTTTCTTCATCTCTCGACTCGTCATGTTGAGATTTAGCAGAGAGCTGTTGCACGGTGTCTTCAATCATATCAAGGCCTCCATTCAGATACTCGGACATGCCAGAGACAGAGCTGCCACGGGAGAGCTCGTCCTCGACGTCGTGGTATTCTGATGCGTCTTTAGTGGTTGCATAATCATCGTCATCATCACTGTTATAGCCTGTAGAGAGTTCGATTGAAACGTTAAAAAAAAGGAGAGAAATCTCAATCATGCAAATGAGGAAAGGGTGATCAGAAATCTACTATGTTTAGAGGGTGAATATATAGCTAGGGGATGACAGACTGATATAACTGACACTCCAAAAAGAAACAACTGAAGTTATAATTCAAGGAGCTAAGTAAAATCTTCATGAAAATTCGTGATAGTATAAAGGTTGATTTACATCTTTATAAGGTTTTGGTTTATGCATCAAGTGCAAAGCACTAAAAGAAAATAGTAAACTAATTAGGCAGTGTGACCCTGGTCCTTCCTCGATGTTACTCATTTTGCCTTTTAAGCCTGGAGTTACAGAGAGCTGTCAAATTACCTCATTTGTGAAGGTCTGAAGGTGGTTTCGAACCTACGACACTTTGAACAGGGGTTGATTGATTTAACTATTCAGCTATCCTCACTACGTGCTAGAGATAATTAGCCTAGCTTGCATATCTCGGAAGCAATTTGAAAATACCAATTAGTTGAATGAACTATATGCCAGACTAAGGCAAGGGAGCCCCCGCCAAGAACCCTAAAAATGTAGTGTTTACTACAGGATAACTTACTTGAGCTACAAAAAGATTCTGCTTGATCTTCAGAGTCTGAAGTGTTGTTATTTTCTTGCGAGGCTAGCTCTGAGGAAAAACAAACTCTTGAAAAACATGAATTAAAGACAATTTGCACAATACTTTGAAATATTTTCCTAACTCTTCAAATTAACCTGTGGGCATATGCTATCATTTAAAAATTATCCACTTTGATATGAAATCGAAGAACGCAAATTGGTTCAGTCAAATATTGGAGGTACTTATAAATCATTTTATATACATCTAATTGTAATTGGTGTAGGTACTTCCCTTGTCTCTGCTGAAAACAAGGTCTGACTTTCATGGCTAGCGCATCAAACTCGCTAATTCAACTCACTTAATGAAACAAAGATTCCTGTTCGTACGATTGAAGATAAAACTCTAGCTCCCATGTATGGTCTATCGTATGGTGGTGATGATAAGAGTCATTTTGTTAGATTTGGGGGCTCTACTCTATCATTACTGAAATACTTGAGGTCTCTTCAACATGCCCTCAAGAATGCACGGTAATTGATCATATCATCATAGGAAACCCAGTGTAAAAAGAAAGTCAAGCTGGGTACCTTGAAGTCGGGCATTTCTTTGGTTCAAACTTTGCAGTAAATCTCCAAAAGCAATTCTCCAATTTATTTCAGATCCTCTAGCAGAAGCCTCGATTTGAGATATGACGTCATTGAGACCGTTTTCCTCACCTAAAACATAAATCTGGTGCATACAGTAAAACAGAATTAACTTATGAAATTTAAGTGCCTGGATTCACATTAAGTTTGATGTAAAGACAGCCCAAAATAAGAAAAATAAAAAACAAGCAAGAAAATAAACATAGAACACAATGCTAGTAAAACACAATTCTGAACAAATTTGCAACAATGTTGAAGCTATTTCAATACAATTTTGAAAGTACTGTGCAATGATTTCACAAGTATTTTGAGGATTGGTAAAGAATAAAATCGTTTGATCTCAATGCAATTGTTTACCATGAAACGATAAAGTGACCAAAAAAAGACTTATATACATGTGTGTTAAATTTTAAGTCACAACAGAGATATATGCCTTTTTTGAAGTCTGACTCTATAATCTGCTCTCCTCATTGCAAAGTGCACTCTATCGTCTAGGATAGACACACAAAACATCGCAAACCAACTTCTAAATATCAATTCATACTTACCAAGCTGTTTGCACTTCTTTCTCCACAATATAGATTCAGAGGAAATGGAGTACCATCGTTTTGAAACCTAAAACGATTAAAAATGTGAATAGAATTGTAGAATGAAATGAAAGTGCAACCATTTATTGGTCTATTATCAAACAAAAAGAAGGAAGAAATTTAATTTGATGGGGTTCAGTGAGTGAGAACCTCACGGATATTGCATGGAAGAAGGTGATTTCAGCAGTAACTGCAAGTGAATCAAGATCAAGAGAAAGGAAAATGTGTCTTAAGAGGAAACATCTGACTTTTCAGGGAATCTCGGGGAGTGGAGATTTATTGGCCTAGCTTTCACACCAGAATTGCAAGTGATACATTTCTTCACTATACGTCTGGATGTTATCTTCTAAGGGAACAATGCTCTAGTTCAAATGCAAACTACACATATTTTTTATAATCAATTACTTTATAAGCAAGTCAGTACTCGACAAGACAAAAACTTAAGCAATTCCAATAATGGCTAGAGGAATGCTAAGCAATTAGAACATCTTAGTTCTGAAAATTATGCAGCAGCTATAGAAAAGTAGGTTACAGTTGATATTAGTACCCTGGGTACACTTTTGTATGCAAGATACCATCAATATTCGTTGTACAACAACTGGTGAGATAGTATCCTAAGAAACAAATTTCTTAACAAGAAAAAGCTAAGCAACTTTGAGAATTTCAATTCCCCCTCCAGCTAAGCAATTTTTAGTACTGAGCTCGAGCTGAAATTGTTTATAAAAAAAATGCATGTAGTTTCTTTTAGAAACATTCCAGTTTCAAGATAACCTTTTTGAAAACAATTTTTTGAATTTTCTACTGGGCCTACTACTAGCTAATGTCTGAAATATAGCAAATTACAATATGTACGGTGAGGCACTATAAACAACCAAGGTAGGTACTATAAACAGCACTCAAACTGAATGAGCTTTCACTTTTTACCTCACCTCTGAGGCCTTGCAGAGTTCATCATTTGAAAGATGTTTGAAAATCTTTATCATCAGAGCATCAGGTAGGGTATCAATGTCAGTTCTATCCTTCAACCTGTGAAGCCAAAAAGACAAGAAGGTAAATGTTTACAGGAAGTGCACATTTTATATAATATTACAGCTAATATCAAAATATTCACACATTAGCTATTTTGTCACTGGTCAATTTGATTGCTAAGAGCTTTCTAAAACTCAAGTAAAATTTTAATCTTAGGGCCTGATTTCATGAGGCCAGCCGACCTGGGTTGAGCCAGGGTGTTGGGTTAGCTTGTTTCAATTCACCCGTGTTTATATGGAAGAAACGAAAGGGCTTGGCACGGATTCAACTCTTTCAAAACTGGAGTTTGCACCAAAAAATGAGAAATACGTATGTGGAAAACAGCACAACCTGTTGCCAACTCACCTTGTTTGCGATTACATGAAAAAGCTAACTTGAGTCAGCTCTGATAGCCAAGTTAACCTGTTCTGCAATTAATCAAATGAGAAAAGCTGACCCAGGTCCACCCAACTAGCCAAGCCAAGCTGCTTCGCTAACTAATTCAGGTCAAGTTGAGTTGCTTTGCTAACTAACTCATGTAATCAAAATGTTGATTTTTACCAGCTTTTCTATGTCATGCAGCCCAGACGTAACTTACCATGAATAAAGTTGCCTAACCTGGGTCAGTTTACTTAATATTTGCCCTCAAACAAAAAATTTTATGATTGGTCAATTGCAGTGATTTCAATAAACAAAATCACCAGCTTTCACAGCTGTGGCCTCTCTAGGAAATAGGGTTACCTCCCTAATCAATAATCTCGGTAATAAGAATATATCTACCAGAAAGGTACCCATGTAATAAATTAGAAAATATTCACCTTTGAACAATACACTGACTGAAGTATTCCAGTTCATCGTGCTGACAGGCTGACAATAGCTGCAAAATGCAATCTCCTTTTTCTGCATCATTCCATTTGTTGAACCACTACAAAACAAACAAAAATAGTAAAATCACAGCTCATCCAGAATGAGAAGGACCCAGGTAGGATTTGAACCTTAATTACCCCTGAGTTTTACCATGGTGAGTGGTGTTGCGGTTTCTGTGTTTGATATGACTTTGGTTAGCTAGTAAAGTCATTAAGCCGCAATGTCATGGGTTTCAATCCTACCCGGTTCATTTTCATTCACACAAAGTATCAAGATTGATTTCCCAAATACTCATCCTTCTCAAATTTACTTCTTCAACCCAATCCAGTAGTGTAACTGCGATGGTCCTCATCGAGAAGGAGAGTTGTTGCCTTTCAAAAGGTTCTGTGTATTTGCTTAAGAGCCTATAGGTTTGTCTCTGCATTCAGTAGGTGATGGTTGAATCTGTGTGTGTGAAATAGCTAAGGTTCTGATACATAGTGGTGTAGCGCATTAGAGCACTAATCTAGAGGTAGTGGGTGCGAGACCTATTCAGTTCATTTCCATCACAAATCATCATGATTGACTCCTTGCATCCTGCTTCTCCTCAAGTTTACTCCACATCACCTCCCAAATGTAGAAAAGCAATTAATTCAGCTTTTGAAAGAATTATATTTACCATGTGCACAATATCAAGGGTGCTTCTAAAACTTTCCATCAGCCTTTTCCCTTTTGGAGCACAAAATTCTGATTGTTCTGTTGTAGAAGAGATCCACCATTTTTGATTTTTGAATGTCTTAACAATGGAACTATTTTGGCCAGGTCCTTCAACAGCTATTTTTCTCATTGAACAGATCTTTCCCAACCTTTTTGTCCTAGATGTCATTATTCTTGGGAAAAAATTGTTTGTTGATGTTGACGATAATGGTTTGGCACTTTCATGCTTATGATCGTTGATATTATATGCTTGATTTGACTCCCCAGTAGCTAGCGTATGAGTAGAGGCTATTTTGCTATTGATACATGAAATTTTAGGAAGAAATAAATCTGTAGCTGGCTTGTTTTCAAAGCCATATATTGGATCTTTATTTTTTTCTAAACTTTGAGTTTGTTGAGCAGTACTTTGAGCCTCTTGTATCAAATTTGTAGTCCTATGATCCAGATTATCAGTGCTGTATTCTGGTCCAATAGTCAATTTTCTAACTCTCTCAGTAATATCATTCAAGTCAGTCGGCCTATGAGTAATCATATATGCCTTCTTTCCAAATCCTGGTGCAGCTTTCAAGTGAAATATAGGTTCAAAGACCGTGCAGAGAGTTCGAAGAAATGACCTTGTGCACTTCTCAGTCAAGCCACATAAAAGTATCTTCCTTTGCCAGGACATCCAAATTTCGAATTCCGACAACATCTTTTTATATAAGATTCTCTTCTCTGGCTTAGAATTGAAATGCTGGCTAAAACCCTCATTTTCAAAATTAGGCCCATCAGAAATTTTCTCTTCCTTTTTCCGACTTTTGTTCCCACGCTTCTTTGGTCTTCTTATCGATTGCAGAGATGGATTTGATGAATTATTAAATTCTTTTTCTATTGAAGAAGCGATCGATAACTCCATATCATTTCAGCAACATCAAGAAAGCTCAGTGAATGCCCTTGACCGCAGCACAAACACACCAAAGATCATTTTAGGCCGAATTCATAAGGACCAACAACAACAAAACAACGAAAAATATTTGCCTGACAACCATTCGAATTGCGAAAATTAGTTCGTTTTTCGGGGAGGTTTTCGTTCATCGTCGGTTTTCGATGAGATAAAAGACGATGGTAGTCTAGACATTTCTCTATATCAGTTCTCGATATTTCTGGTTAATTCAGGATGGAAATAAAATTCATTTTTAAAAAGTTTGCACTCGTGCTTTCAACAGAAACCAAGAATCAAACTTTACCCACACGCCCACCTCCCACGGCTGATTATCTTCCAATTGTTGGGTTTGTGACGTCAAAGATAAAGCACTTATTTCCTTCGGTCATTGACCTGTGTCAAACTAGGTTTGTTCATGGTTTGTCCAGGAAGATGGTTTCAAGGATTCCTTGAATTTCATGTAATTTCAAGAAAGAATTGGCAGGATTATGTTTACAAATAAAAGTTGAGCTTTCTATCAGATTTCCTAAGATTAGATTTCAAAAGAAGGAAGGGCTTTAACAGTTATAACTGTTTAATAGAAACCCAGAATTGAAGATAAATTTTTTGCACACAGCACATCAACAATCGATTTTGCACCTGGTAACTAGAAAATAAGAAAAGCAAATTGTGCAATGTTCGCACCTGAACAATTGTACAATAATTCATGCAGTATGAATTACCTTGGAAATGCCTAGAGTGGAAACTTAGTACATACATAGAGGCCTAAATTTTAAACTTTTCTCAATAAATAATATTTTTACGAAGAAATTATAGATCTGTTAGTTTTTTGTTTAAAAGGTAATTTTGAGGCTGGATTAATGAAGAAATTTTATTTCAAAATATGACACAAGCAGGACTCAAACCCACGACCTCTTGTCTTTGAGCCCAAGTTCAGAACTGAGCTATCAGGGATATCATTGGAAATAAGGCCATTTCAACCTATCTAATGCTACCCCTGCCACAGTAGTGCCACCATTATTTGACGCATATGCATCTCCTTATTTAATTTCAAGATTATCCAGTGTAGGGTATATTTTTAATGGTTTTTATCTAACATTCTTCGACATTGTTAAAGGCATTAAAGTGATTTTCATGTGGAAAATATAAATACATACAGATTACAAATTCATGGGTTAAAGGTTTGAGACTTGCTTATGGGTCATGATATTTCCCATAAATCATCTCAATCAAATATTTATTTATAAGATGAGAAAGTAAATGGGTTTTCTTATTTTTGAAGATAATTTCAGGTTAAGGGTTAATGGTTAATATTGATGGTAGCTATGGATCAAGCTTGTTTTCAATAAGCCACCAGTTAATATTATGCAGCTATACATATTATTTATAAGAAACTAAAGAATTAGCCCAGTAGATTCTCAGATTTCTTTTTCAAATTTCTAAAGAAAACTTCAGATCAAAAGGGTATGTTGATCTTTACGAGAAGTTCCTGCCGAGTTTCTTAGATGAAAAATATTGGTAGTACAGCCTAAATAATAAACATCTCGATGGCTTGAACCACACATACTAAGCAAGTCATCATCATAAAACAAATGTACTACCTACATTGTTAGGTATGGCAACTAAATGGTTAGGTTTAAGGAGGCTAAAGCAACTTCGAGAACTGGAAATCAAAACTTTTGATATGGGTTAGAGCATGTGTTAATATTTTCCGAGGCTACATAGAAAATAGGCCCAAAAACTGCTCTCTGGATGGACCATGTGATAAAGCTAAAACATTTATGGATTTTAGTAATGATAAAATACAGAAATATAAGGGAGCTAGATCATCTTAAAGCTTTGCTACAGATCTTAAAAGAATCTGCATTGAAATAATACAGAATGCGACAATAAAACAGCAAATCCTTCGCTCTAAGATCCCTGGATTCAAGACAGAAACTTTCGCTCAAAAACGACAAAGTTCAATGCTGAAACGAGAATCCCAAACATTTTCGAGAATATTCGGTGATCGTTGATGTATACGAAAGGCTACGAGAGTGTTAAAAATAGAACACTGTTGCGTTAACAACCAAACAGATTAAAAAACAGACGCTCTGATTGGTCGGTTTTGCTTCGTCATTTACTCGGATAACGAGTTTGTTTGAGGGATTTCGTTACCAACCGAGTTTTCATTGTTAGACTTAACGAATTGACGTAAATGTGACGTAAATCAACCGAGCAACCTGATTGGTTAATCAGCCTTTCGCTAGAGTTATAAAACAAGTGAGCGAGAAATTTTCGGCAGAACGAGAATCAACGACGAACGAGAAGGTTAAGCAAGAGGAAGAGAAAAAATTTGTCAACAAGAAATATAGAAGTAATATTTCAGAGTGAATTTCTGAAGAAACTCAAGCAATTTGAGTCAATGTATAGCTTTGACCAGGTCTGTGATCCAGCATCGATGTTTCAAGATACTTTGGGTCTCTCAGAATTCATTTTAGGAGAATTCGTGGAAGAAAGTTCTGATAATTTTATGGACGCAATGTTTGAAAAGAACGATAAAGACACCAGCTATGAAAACGCAATGGATGAAGAAGATTATCAGGTAAATTATATTGAAATCTGTACTAACTTCTCACCTTGAGGCCTAATATTTGGCGTTTATCAAGCGAGTTTCACGAACGAACGCCAAATTGAAACTGAAGAAAATGGGCCTAAATTTTCTCACAGCAACATCGATTAACATCTGAATCTCCTCAAGAACTTTCTTCTACTTCAACATTCAATGCTTGTCAAACATAACTTTAATGTATGCTAGTAATGTCTGATTATGCTTTTACTGAAAACATATTCAAAGTTTTTAGCCCTTGGATTCCGACTTTCCACACGCTTCATGATGGCTTTCGGCGAACTGACAAACAAGATTTCAAATATTCGCAACAAAACAATAGGCGGACTCTTTTGGGACACCACAGCGGGTGGTATGTCAGATCGAGGCTCTGGGAGGGTTTCAAAATTATTCCTTCACTAACTACTGGCATATTCTAAATACAAATGAGGCCTTGGGGGTTTTTCCAGAACTTCCAGAGCAAACTATTCTTATTCCAAAACAGTGCTCATGCGAGACATGATTTTTACTAAAAAACACTAAAAAACAACATGACATTTTTTTTCGAGTTTCTATTTACTCCGTTTTTTACGAAATAAAAACGTGATATGCCCACGCTAAACCAGGGCCTGATACCAAGGTCAAGAGCTACCCAGCTTGCTTCACCTACCTTCAACATAAGACATGTAGGCCTAACTGAAATAACATTCGTGGTTTGCAAGAATTCGTCGAGTCACGTAAAGTGATCTACATCAGCACCTAAAAATATGAAATACATAGACACATAATACATCTGCATAAATTAGATGATTTAATCAATGCAAACACAAAATAACGTATTTTACTTCCTCATAGGTCACAGTGTCGGATATCTACGAAGGCCCCAATTCTTCAGTGTACAGCCCTTGCAGCTACATGTGCCAGCGGGGTGAAACAGGGAGTCCTGCATCCTGCTCCAGCGAGGGCTCTCATGCATCGTCAACCCCAAACACCTATCAGCTGCCATACTCGTACAGCTATGGGTCAGATCAGATAGCCAGATCCACCCTTCCGTATCCTGCATATGCTGGCTATCAAGGTGGACGAAAGAGAAAAGTTCACGATGAAGAGGTAGGCATACTTTTTGCATGATTTCAGTTTTTCTCATTCAAATTCAAAACCCAATTTTTAGGCATCTTAATACCATGACATGATGATTGAGATACTATTTACATGGTAGATTTTCAAGACGGCTTTTAAAATGAAAGAGAAATTTTGTTACCCTTGCATGAAAGAATGACAAAACGTTATTAGTAAGAGGCCTCAAGAAGCAGTAAATGCAAACCCAATGCAATAATGAAGTCAAGTGAATAGCAAAGACATATATGTTGGGTAATGAGCTAGAATAGCAAAAACAGTTGGCAACTCAAGGATTGCAGCTAAGAATGTGATAGACAGGCTGCAAAGCATATCCTGACAATCCATTGATACGTAGTAGTGCAAGGATATTTGGATTTCTTCTCCAGGGTCTTTATTGAAGACAAACCGAGTTGTTCTAAAACTTAATACTGATACCATACTCAATATGATTCCAATTCATCTTTTCAAATTACTAACGATGATTTCACCATTTCAGCTACCTGAAGAGGAACGAGAAAAGCGAAGAATCCGTCGACAAAGGAACAAGGAAGCCGCTCTGCGTTGCCGTACGCGGAGAAGGGAACGAATCGAAGTGCTGGAAAAAGAGACTGAAGATCTCGAAGGACAAAACAACGAAGTTCAAACTGACATCTCATGCTTGCAAGCCCAGCTCAAGCAACTGGAACACATGCTTCAAGAGCACAATTGTGACAAGGAGTTGTGATTCTACACCTGTGCCACCTTAGTACCTGCATTAGTGCCAATACTTCGTTTGGAAAGAAGCATGCTAAAGACAACTAGCAAAAGAAGTCCAAAGGCCTGGATGGAAAGAAGCATAGTTACACCGAAGAACTTTGATGTTTTGAAATGGTAGGCCAGGCTAAAAAGTAACCCCAATAGATAGAGGTTTAGGCTCCAAGGCTTGTTGACCCAACGAGTTTGGATCTATTAAACGGTTTCCTAAAACTGCTGGCTTTCTGCACCAGCATTAAAAACGTCACTGACAGAAATAAGGTAAACTAACCAAAGAAATATGACGATTTCCAGCAAAAGGCTGCTTCTTTTCAGTCTTCCCTGGATTGTTGTTTAGGTGTCTATATAGGTCAGTCATCATAAATGAACAATTTCAAGCCTGTCTGGTTCCTTTCACAAATTTTGTATACGAACCTTACTTGGTTGTTATACAACTTTACATAGAAGAGGCTACTTTTTTGTCCCCTTGAAGTTAAGATAAAAAAGAAATATAATTATTTATAGCTATTTGGTTTCAAATTGAGGTGCGAGTAAATTAGTTGTTTTAAAAGCCATAAAATCATGGATATCTCGAACCTTGGCCAAAACTGGCACATAGACGTTCAGCTCCATATTTATTCACAACATAGGGAAACATTTTGATAGAAGACTATTACCATCCCATGAAACTTGACAAGCTGCTGTGAATTTCAAACAACAGTAAGATTTTAGTGTTGATGGAAATACTATAAAGTTTGGCAACAATGCCTGTGTTTGGAAAAAAAATTGGAGCATGATTATCAAGTAACATTATTGCCAAGCTACGTCAAAGCTAGAGAAGTACCACACCACTACAGCTCTCCAATCACTTGCTGTGTTTATTTCAGCGGTGGATTTGCTAATTCACTGTACAACTAATTTCTATTTATTCGGAATCAAAAACTCAAAAACAATCAATAGATTATGATATTTTAGAAAAAAGATAGTATGTAGATTGAAACTGTTTGTAATTCATAAATTTTGCTTTTTATTTGATTTTGATAGATGTTAGAAATGTTGAATTGTTCAAGTTGAGGGATGATATGATTTCGATATTCGAAAGTGGCATGAGTTAGGGAATCAACCACATTACCATAAAATAGTTATTTCTCATAACAGATTTGAGTAATAAATCTAAATCTTGAACCCCTCAACTACACAACTTGGTTAAGTAAAGCGAGACAGGAACACCGCAAGACGACACTGAAAAAGTCCTGTATGCCAGGGCGAAATATTGACAATATTTTTTATATATGTTATTTAATCCAACTACGTTTTTCTGTTTGTGTTGTCTCGCGCTGTTCTTGGCTTTCTTTATTTTATTTACTTCTCCACAGGCATTTGAAAAGGATCCAGCACAACGCTTAGTAATATGGACTTCCTTTGTTTTTAAATTTTTGTTAATTAAATTTTCAGTTGGTTGATGAAATTGATGACGCTTCTCTTCAGAGATTAGTAGTGGGTTTGTTAATTAAATAATGAATATATCAGCTTATCTCACCTTCAGCTAACTACTGTAAACGAAGTAATCTTTCATTCCATTTTTAAAATAGAGCGTTTTTAACTAGCAATCGAATTGCACATAAACATTTTGTTAATATTTATTATCGCAAAATTTTATCAAAGAATTTACCTGTATAAATAAATGATATGGATAGATAAAGAAATGAGAAATCACGATAGAGCTTTATTCTTTTTGCCTTTAATTCTGACGAAAATGGCTCAAAACAAGACTGGGTGTTGTCAGCACACATTTTTGCCGATAGTACCCGATAGTGGATTAAAGCTGAAGTGTAGACTCATAACGTAAATCCCAGTTAAGCAGAAACAACGGGTCGTGCAATAAGTTCAGCTAAAGGTTAAACGTTCCCACTGCACTACCCCGCAGTTCATCTTCACTCCTTCGCAGTTCAGTAGAAACTTGTGGGCCTGAATCAATTCTTATTCGGAACAGACTATTGTTATGTTAAAAGTTGCAAATTACAATTGCTTTTAAATCTCATTTGGTTATCTTGGCCTATACACCTATGATATAAAAGAACATTAACTGTATCTGAGCTTGAAATGAAAATGAATACGGACATCCGAACGGTTATACCATGAATCAACGCTGACACCTGAAAAACTGCATTGACAATCGAAAGGTTACGCGCGGAATGAATTTCCGCAGTTAAGGAGGGAAGTATGCACGAAAAGGATTTGATGATTAGCGCTGAAACGGATTTTGAATTCTGAAACGGATTTTACATCTAGCGCTGAAACGAGTTAGAAATTCTGAAACGGATTTTTTATCTAGTGCTGAAACAGATTTGAAATTCTGAAACGGTCTGATATTTAGCGCTGAAACGGATTTTAAATTCTGGAATAGATTAGCTATTCAGCACCGAAACTGGCTAAATTTTGGAAACTGCAAATTAAGAATCAGTTACCAAAGGTACGTCGTACGGCATCCGGAAGCTCATTGCTATTTGTGGCTGGCAATCTTTTGCCCATATAAAGCAGATCTTGGATAAAACAGGTTTTATTAGTACAGATCTTGAGGATTTCGAGAAAAACCGGAAATGTAGCAAAAAATTCTAACTAATAAAGTTTTGCATCGCAGACTAATCAGAGTAGTACGTCAGAAAGATAACGGAAACGAAACCTAACTATTTGTAAATTAAACCTAATAACTAATAAAAGCTTTGCGTCACACACTAATCAGAGAAGTACGTCAAAAAGAGAACGAAACTTATCGATTTGTAAATAGAACCTAACAACTACCAAAGTTTTGCGTCTGAAACTCATGATAGTAGTACGTCAGAAAGAGAACGAAACTTAACGATTCGTAAATCAAACCTTATAACTATTAAAACTTTGCATCTGACACCCATACACCAGAAAGTGAACGAAAACGAAACCTAACTATTTGTAAATTAAACCTAATAACTAATAAAAGCTTTGCGTCACTCACTAATCAGAGAAGTACGTCAAAAAGAGAACGGAAACGAATAGCAACAATGAATTTGGCCCTTTATTTACGGGTTGATGAGTTTAAAAGAAGATGACCCAATTTGGACCTCTGAACTCAATATCTGTGGTCAACTTTGACTCAAATAGTCATTCAGGCGTCTATAAATACACCTGTGTGTCGCGAATAGGGATAGATTCCACTTATTTTTGGTTCAATTTTCATCCCCAATCTAACTGTCAAAATTCTAATCCTCTGAGTTCGCAGTTTCTAAACTTCCTAAAAACATTTTCACGGAAACGTTACGTAGAAACATATCCGTTTTTATTTCCGTTTTCTAGCAGCGCAGAAACGTTCCTGATATCATCAGACATTCTACGAAAGTGTTAAGTTGTTCTCTTAGTGACTTTATTTAGAAGTATTATTCGATTGTGGAGAAAGTTGCAAGGTTGTCATCTCACAGGTCAGTCGTCAAGATGTTGACTTGGAACCACTTGTGTCGACTTCACACCACAAGAATCAACCTCAGTTCAGTTAAGCAAAACAATTGAAGCTAGTTTTTCACCCACAGTAACTAATTTTAGATATCTCTTTGATAGGTACCCAACTTCAGGATGAAGAAATCGTTTTCATCTTTTAGACTCAAGTTAAAACGACTAGCTGCAGTAGTTAGGTTTTCTGTACAGAAGTAGTTACTCTAAAGCAAGCTGGTAGTTTGCTGTTTCGAAACCCTTTTTGGATTTACAATATGTGACAAAAGGTAAATCAAATTATTTATTCAGTAAAAGCCAGAGGGCGTTAGATCTAGGAGATTTGTGATAGTGAAACGAAAAGTATCTGCAGAAATTCTCTTATCCTGCCAGCAAATTCCACGAAAAGAATTCTTTCTTTGAATCGTCGTTCAAAAATTATAGAATCTACCTAAGTTAGCCTTATTCAAAGGAGAACCCGCCAGAAATTACATTTCGAAGTTCTAAATTTGAAATGCAGAACACCAATAACCATCAAGAGAATTCAACTATCACCAAACTCCTACTGAGTATAGACTTAGAAACAAAGGAGACCTGACCTGATATTGTAATTGAGCTTGGCATTTTAGCTGCTTAGGGCCTGTTTATATGGGCAAAAACACCTCACCTACCAGACCCAGACTGACAAGTGAAGTAAATTTCAAGCACTGTTCAAATGGGATTTTCATGTCAGTCTGAAAGGCGAGGTAAATCCCTAGACGACATTAATTGTAAATCAGTATTGATTTTCCATGTAGGAAAGGTCGAGTTTACCTCACCCCACAGGTAGTTTTGCGTTTAAGTGGTCTAGCAGGTGCAATTTTTTGCGTATATAAACAGGCCCTTAGAATCATCATCACCGAAGAAAGCAGCTATTCATAGGAGGCTTAGGGAAGCCATAAAATTATTTGACATCCGCAAGCAATCTTATTAATAGGAGTAAATGACAAGAAAAGACATACATGTGATTCACATTATTTATAGATCAAATTTCATCAACAAGATCTTTATTTTCCCTGTCCAGGCTTGCTGAAGGCATAAGTCAAGTGACACTTGCCGCAATATTGTCGGTCAAAATGGTTGGCCATGAAAATTCCACCTCCACATGTTTCATTTGGGCATTCTCTTCTCAGACGAGTGATTTTTCCATTCTCATCAACTTTGTAGTATTTTAGAACAGCAAGCTTGACCTGAAAACAAGAATATGATTTTGGTGAGCCATTTTATAGACAAGAATGAAACATAAAAGCCAGGGAAGGGCATAGCCTGTGTGTTTATGTGTGTAATAATGACAACAATTTTGACAGATTCAGAGATGATTCTCAAGAGGTGAGTTACCACAGTTGTATTACACCCGAAATATGTCTCAAGCTAAAGGGAGCAACTAAGAATACCTCGTCAAATATCTTTTTTTATCTGTTTCAAGAACAACAGAACAAAAGTTACAGACATTAAAACAGTAGGTTGTAGGTGTTAAAACAAAGGTGTTATAGAATCTAGCCAACCAAAGACCCTGGTTTCAGAATGGTAATGTCTGAACATGCAGAGGCCACCTGGGTAATAAAGTAAGCAGAGGCATTTCCAAATATTTCAGATCTGAATTCAAAGCAAATGAAGAGGAGTACAGAACCCTTGTGTACTAAAGTGGCCGGCCTTTCCAGGAAGAAAAAAGCACCATAGTGGCTTATTGCTCTGGTCATTTGGTTTACAAGCTTTACTAGTTACTTTATCAGTGTGCTCGCAAGAGCTGAGTGATCGCTCTGGTCAGAAGAAAAGGCCTGAAGTGGGTTAAAACAAAGTACAATGATTTAGAACAAGACTAATACGATACTTTGTTCTGACTTATATACTTCATATATATTAATTCATTCAAAGTCAGGAACCATTGGCAATATATATTCCAAAATAATGCCTGAGGTTTTAAAACTGTTGGTTACAAAAATATTTTGGTTGAATACAATATTGTGAATAAATCCAATCTGAAAGAGGAAATGCATCGACACTAGCAGTAGTGACCTGTAATAAACGTGCAATAACCAAAACAGCAGTAGTCAAAAATTTGAAAGTTATGTTCAGTTTGGACCTTTTCAAAAACTTGAAAGCTACAAATGCCACAAACCTTCTTTCGCTTGTGCTTGATTTTCTTTGGGGTGGTGTAATTCTTCTTCTTTCTCTTCTTACCACCTCCCCTCAGTCGCAAGACAAGATGAAGAGTGGATTCCTTCTGGATGTTGTAGTCGCTCAATGTGCGTCCATCTTCAAGTTGCTTTCCGGCAAAGATGAGACGTTGTTGATCGGGTGGAATTCCTAGTGAGAGAGAATATTGTTAATTATCAAAATTGGGGGCATCCAAAATTTATGCAGTGTGGGAGAATAAGGTTTGAGCAACAGCATACATTGAAGGACTACTCAACTGGATTTTTGTATTGCCTTGCAGTAAATTTTTACAAAGCATGGCTAAAGGATTTGTAACCACTAACCAGCCACACATTTATACTCATCTTGTGAGATGCACAATTTTTGATCACATCTTACCCGAGGATGAAAGTCATTTTGCAAGGGCTTGGTTTTGAACCCACAATATTTGGGCGGAAACTCGGACACCTTACCACTTCACTATCGACAATCATATAGAAATGGTGATAACATTTATTAGAAATTAGAAAGCTTCAAAAGCTTACCTTCTTTATCTTGAATTTTGGCTTTGACATTGTCAATGGTATCACTTGGCTCAACCTAAGGAAAAACAAGAGGAATATAAATATTGATGAAAGAAATAATGGAAGCAAATTTGAAATGAAAGGGAGAAATGAGAGGTAGGAAATTGCTACAATTAGCTGTTGGGTACCTAACCCTAAGTCATCATTTACCTAAAAGTAAATTCAATGCATTACCTCAAGGGTGATAGTTTTGCCCGTCAGGGTCTTCACAAAAATCTGCATGTTGTGGTTCGATCCTGTTGAAAAAACAATGAAAACTTCAATATCGGAAAAATCAAACAAAGAACTCAGTGTAAAGGAAAAAACTTCAACAACTTAGAGCATCAAATGTATATTGCTGAAGCTTGGAATAATCATCACTTTGATAAACAATTTGAGGCTCATGCCAAATGCTCAAAGTCTTTGCTAATTTTTGTCTTATCAAGCGGGCATTTCCCTAAAGAGGATAAACTTCATATACAGGTTGTTGATTGGGAGAATACTTTCGACTTTGGATATTTTCTAGAAATAATCAAATATCATACACTTAAAGAAGAAATTGTTTTCCATCCGAGTGTATATTTCTAAACTAAGCACATTTAAACTGTCAAGATTTCAAACAACACCAATCAATATCCATAACTCTGTACGATCATTGATAAATAATTCATAGTTTCAATTTTGTGCCCCTGACTGTCTATACAGGAATCAACTTATCTCAATGCCACATATATGCGCAGCAAGTTCACAAGAGGATGTGCCACCAAAGCTCAGAAGCAAGACTCTTGAAGTTTGTCACACATATACCTCTGTCTGGTTTGGATATTGGCTGTGCACAAACAGATGCTACCAAGGTCACATCCACTCTTCTATTATTGGCAGCACAAATATAGACAAAACCAATTTAGGCTATTTCAACTTCCCGCCCATGAAGCAAAGTTTCTAGTCTAACTCAGGGGGTACCAGTCAGAATCAGGAGTGGTCTCCCCCAGAAAATAAATCAGTTGATTTAATGGGCCAGGACCCAGTGCAGTAGGGGCAGCAGTTCCAGAGGTCTTAAAAATACTCTTGTGCCCCAACAAACTTAACAAATACTTTTTCACCACCAGCATTAAAAATCCAGACTACAGAGTGTGCCAATAGTGTCCCTGAGATCTTAAGCCAAGGGCACACCTAAGTGGACTTTCCCATGGTTTTCTGTCTCTCTGCCCACCCGATAATATCATGAGAAAAGTGCCCTTCTCCGATCATCTGCCACAGATCTGACATTGGGGTATCAAGCAAGTCAGGAATCGTTGGCCATATTTATAAGGTAGATAGGATTAAGTAGCACCACAGAAATTAAATAGTTAAAGAAATTTGAGGATGACGTACATCAAGGGGTCCACACCAATGCGTGGTTGTTGTTACACTTACTCCACAACGCAAGTTTGGTCCAAACTATAAACTTATTGAATCCTAAACCAGCCCCGTTCGATTTTGATTAACGCCAATCCAAAATGAATCCAGGCCTAAGAACTGAGTGGTTGTCCTTGGATCGACCGATGGAAGAACACGCCGTCAAACCATCTTTTTAAAATACACAAAAGTGAAGATTGATCGATTCCAGTGAACCTTTTTCAACATATTTTTGAAAACGAAAAGATAAGATTTCAAATAGCAATGTTTTTAGGGATACTCATGCGAAGAGACAAGTAATATACGGGATGAAAGTCTAAATAAATTTCATTCTTACGCTACATGCACCACGCCAAACTGAAAGGACCACGAGAAGAAGGACACAGGGTTCTATCTCACCTTCCCATCAAGCACTGCGAGCTGTTGGAACAACCAGAGCCTCTTTTCGGTTCGGGGTTCAGAATGAGATTCGTCACCATATCAACAAATGCTATCAATATCAAAATTTCACTTATCGGTTTTGCACAGTAAAGTTGATTAAACATGGCTGAAAATGGAGCTTCAACGATGAAAGTGTTCATCAATCACGTCGATTCTTATCAAGGGAAAGTATTCAGCAAGGTAGTATATTTTTAGGGGATTTTCCAAATGCAGAGGGAAGAGATAGCAGAACAACTAAAAGCACCCACCATCATGAATCCTCAATAAAATCTCTGAGAACTGCAACTGCTGACTGATCATTTTGGTTTTTTGGTTGATAGATCCCTACCAGCTGTTTTTCAATGGTAGCAATAAAATACACTCTTTTTTATGAGAATCAGTAAATTTGATTTGAAGCTGGCTGTTCTTAAATATTACTCTATTACCAGCCTGAAATTTTCTTAAATTGTTCTTACTTTAAATTGATTTGGAAGCCTGTTTTCCCTATCAGTTGTGTCAATTGGTTCAATTGTGACTCTCTTGACCATCTGATACATCAGTGTGCTGTCTATTTGCTTGTTTTGTAATTATTTGTCAGTCTCGTGGTTATTTCGTATAATTCTTATATTGACCTTGGAATGGTCAGCCTCGGCACACTGTGCCCAACGATGGAAAAAACCTAATTTTTGACTTTTAAATTGGAGCTCAATTCTTAGTTTGAATGAAAGAGGATATGATTCACTTTTGAACAAAAAAAAGTTAGGTCAATAGCTTGAGTTAAACCGATTTTGTGACCTTTTGAAGTTGCTGGTTTGTTGGGAAAATTTTTTTCTTATTTGAAAGCCTTGTGAAATTGACGACAACTACTAAAATGCCCCAGAAAGCAGTCAAACTCAAACAACTGTAACTTTAGAACCACTCGAGCTATTATTACAAACAAGGGTTCAAAAGAAAGGTAATTGTATAGGCTTTAATGTTCACGAGGAACCATTTCTTGTGATAATCCCAGTTTCGCAAATCTCTCAATCAATCCTCGACTGATAATAAGTTGAGAAAAGTGAAAATATTCTTACTATTTCCACTAAATTTCAATATTTGAGAGAGAATATACTTTTTTGCCGCAAAATGCTGCCATAAGACCCTTTTGATTTTGTAACTACAACATGTAGAGAAGCAGAATTTGCATAGATTGCATTGCCTGACTTTGCCTGAAAGTATGAAATTGGATTACTAATAGTTAAGCATCCATTGAAACACTATGCGAAAAAAATTGGAATTTTCCCTAGTTCAGAGATATTGAACCAACGATTACTTAAAAACATTCAAGCTATCATCGTAAGTAAAGGCTCAAAAGAAAGATAATAATGTAGGCTGTTTTGTCATTTTTGGAAATATTTGAAATAAAAAGCAAAGCATAGGTAAAAAACCTACAAATAACAGGACTGAATAATCGACTTTTCTTTGCTCAGAACTAAATAGTAGTTTATTGGACATGATCTTGTAGTATGTTCATAGCTTTCACAGTGACTGCACTGATCGATGTTTTTCTTAGATGCAATGACAAGATGGCATTTTATTAACATGTGGGTGAAAATATCCAGTGTATTTAAGCAAATGGAACATTGCCGAGCTCTAGCTGCAGGGCCTGATTTATAGGGTCACTTTAGGAAATATTTCCTTCCTCAATATTACACCAAGTGGCTTTCATTTCATCGACTGTTCACTTTGTTAAAGCCTTGGAGAATACATGTTATATCATTGCCTTGATTTTTCGTTACTTTGCAGTAGTGGCAAAAACTCCCGGAATCAGCTTGAATGATTTAAACAATTTTGCCGTCAATCATCGAGAGTTCTGTGTCAACTCGATATCACTAATATTGAATTTAGATGGAGTTTCCATTTCATGTGCTGCATCTATATAGGTCCTAAAGATGTTCTAAAACGCTCTCTCTGTTTTCTTTTTTCTCTGAGGAGACACAAAGGACTACAAAACAGTACAGATTTTGGTAGCTTGTTTAACCAGATAATTTTCATCATTCAAAGTAACCGATAGAGGACACCAAAAAGTAACTATGTAACTAGTCTCACAGTTTTGTTGATCATTATCATTTCCAGGTTCATCATTTTCAGCGAGTTGGTGACGTATTTGATGAGACCCAGAACCATCTATACCAAACTTAACATCAATATGAACTCGATCATTCGGATTTAAAGGAGAACTACTTAAAGCTATAAGAAACCCTACTGTATCCTTATCCACAATCGAGACATCAAACTGACAATAAGTCTTCGTTGCTTCAACAACCTGCTAACATATCAAGGTCTTTTTGAACGAGCCTATCACATTTCTAGTTGGAATCTTGATGGAATGTTCTCTAAAGGAAATTCGAATTTTTAGGTATTGTGAAAGTGGCAAATTTACGTTATAGACCAGAGAACAAGCATTTTCTAACAGCATCCTTTTTTCTGAAATCTCGTTCTTACATCTCCATTGAAGCACAGATCTTTCATTGAGCTTTCGCAATAATTCCTTAGGGGCAATGTTTTGTGCATCAGCAATGCTTTCGATTTGTAAAAGTAGGTCATCTATAACTCTATTTTCAGTTTTTTGAGATAAGCTATACCGTAGTCATTTCCTGGGCCTTCCACCAATATCTATATCAATCAACTGGTTTGGCAAACACAAAATCAAAAGTCTCATTTCTCTAAAAATTTGTTTTACTTGATTTTGGAAAGCCTTTACTTTTACCTTTCAAATGAGCCCTTTACGTTTTTCTTAATTTGATTTGAACCCAAGTTATGCTCGTCTTTGAGATTTGAGCCAGTAATGCCCATATAAGGAAATTTGTTACCAGACCCCTAGTTTTTAAATCACATGAATTCTTTTGCTATTTCTAGAAACCCTCTACTCTTACCTTTCAAATGAGTCTTTAACCATGTCTCAAACGTGATTAAAACCCAAGTTATGCCTTTTTTGAGATTTTGGCCTCTAATGCCCTATAAGGAAATCCCTTACCAAGCCCCAAATGCTGAATTTCTTTCAACTCTTTACCTATCTTTAAAGAGCCCATGTTACAACCTTTCAAAAAAGTTATTAACCGATTTCTTAATAATGTTTAAACCTAAGGTATACTTATTTTTTAAGAAAATCCAAATAATGACCAAATAAGGAAATTCGTTCCCAGGCTCCCAATCGCGATCGTTCCTAATTTTGTTTGCAATTTTCGAAAAGTCTTTACTTCAACCTTTATGTTGAGCCCTTGACCTTTATGTTCAGGCTTGTATATCCAAAGTTATGTGGTTTTTTCCATAATTTTTGATTCTGGGCACACTGTGCTCGCTTTGTTCTTAAATTTTTCTTAAGATTTGGCAAAATCTGAGGCTTGTGTTCTTATAAAATTTTTCTTATAAAAAAAGAGTGTATATCCTCCATCAGTTTTCATTACAGTATCAGTTACTATCTAGGGCAATGAAAAGCTGAAGGACAAAGTATGTATATATGTGACAATTTGTGTGTGCATATTTCATATTACCCTACATTTTTGGGGAGGAGGAGACTGTAGAGGGGTTCCCTATTTTTACCAGCTGCAAATATAAGTGCCCCAAATTAAACAGAATTTTAAATCTCTGTCATTAAACACTTTATATCAATCTTTAACGGGTGGTCCAATCTCTGGTGCGAATCCAGCAAAATTCATCTTATTGTGATTTCACACAAATTTTTCCAATTTAGAATAAAAGAAGAAATTTCTGTGAAAACAATTAGCTGGGATTTTGTAACTTTTAGATATTTTCAACCTCTGCAATTGGAGCCACAAATGAAGAATTTCCAGACCAAGATGATGAGTCGATAGAATCTGAAGAGGAAGAAACCAAACCGAAAGAAAACTGCTACAAAGTTGTTGGAACACTACTCGATACCACTCAAAAGAAACCTGATTGGGTTGATGAAATTTTAGATGTGAGATACTTATTCCTTTTTTTTGGTATCTCTTTTTGACCTGCGAACTTGATGAGTCTGAGAAGAAAAAATGAGTCTGAAAACTTTGCATTTTCCCTATTTCAATTTTGCCAAGTGGAAGAGATGATGAATATCTTGAAAAACCTTTGGATATCTTATTGATCCCAATCCTTTATTGATCCAGATCTTGGTTATCATGTTTGGCTTCTTTTTTCTTGGTATCCTATACACGTTTTCTTTCCGTAACAAAGTTCTTTATGAGAAAGCAGTGCTTGACCTACAAAAGAGTTAAGAAATTCCAGTAGGTACTGAGTTTTTCATACCTAAAAAAATTTGAAATAAGTTCCTGCAAAAAATGGGGAAGACAGAAAGTCATATGGATTTTGTACTTCAACAAGGATCAAAGTCTCCTGAAAGTTTATTTTTAATATGATATACCGTTCTATGATAATTTTCCAGAATTTGTTGGCATAAACATGTAATAAAAGATACAATTCAAATTTAGCTAAGAAGGTCTTAAGAAAGTTTTGGTACTGGAATTGGCAAACTTCTAAAACTTCTCTGGAATCATTTGAGACATTTTTTTGAAAAAAATGTGTATACTTATTTTTTGATCATTTTGTTTCAGCAATTTTTGCAACATGTTTACTAGAATGTCCCGTATTTTAAGAACCTAAATATAAAGAGGTCTAACTCTTGCAAGGGCTAGTTGAGAACATGCAAAGTGAAGCTCCTATTCAAAATGAACCTTTGATGAGGCTTATAATTCTTACCATACTAATTTAAAGATATTAGTATAAATTGAGTAGTACCACGTTTTATGTTGGTGTGACGGAAACTAGACATTTTTGTTACCATTGCTTATTTTACTTTTTACTAATAATTAGGAGATACTTATTCTTTGAACCTACCAAACCTCTATGTAGCTTTTGACATATTTGGAGACTTAAAGAAGTAGAGATACTTTGGAAAGCGAAGACTTGACAATATGTCACTGTTTTACATGTTTCCTCCTTATTATTGATTAAAATGACAATAGCCAAAGCCATTCAATATAATTCACAAGCTTTAAAGCAACTTCATTTGTGAAGGAGGAGGAGTAGAAACTTCATATAAAATGGTGGCTAATATTTGTAACCTTCTTAAATTGAAGTGAAATAACAAAAAACAGGTGGAATTGCAATATTGTACATTCAGATGCATCTACGCTTTTGCAAACTGTGGTATTTTTAGCGTTTTTGAAGAAGATTTGTTTTTTCTTAGAGTTCAAATAGAGATGACCTTCTCTTCAACCTGAGGCTGTGTGACATCATAATTTATGACATCATCGCCAGTCCATCTCAAGTTGATGAAGCATCATGGGCTGTTTCTGGTAAGAAATTTTAGCAGTGCTTTCACTTTCAGGAAAATTTCCCTAAATTGAGAAAAATTCAGACCGAAAAGGGGATTTTCAAGGATAAGAAAAAACCTGTTTTTGGTTGATTTCTGAAGAATATCTGGTTTTTGTCTCCAAGTTATGACACTGAAGTCATCTACGCAATGGATGTTCATTTGGTTTATTGCTTTTGACCCAATTTTGATTTCTTTTAGATCTTCAAAAATCCTCAGAACTACCATTTCAAATCATTCATTCCGTAAAACAAAAAAAAATATTGTGATAATTAGAAAATATTGAAACTTCTCCCACGGGATCTAGGAAATTTTGGGTCTGTAAAAAGGAAATTTGATTTTGAGCTATGGAAGCACTGCATTTGGGTCACATTTATTCCACCCACCACTCCCTTTTCACTGTCTACAAAGACAAACCATGATTTCAAGTTAACAACAATAATTCATCAAAATTAATTGCTATAAAAGTCATTGATCAGTACAGAACTTAAGGATGGGGAGAAAAGTGGAAACTATTAGCCATCTGTACTGCCTGCCCAATCCAAATTTGCGGAAACCTTTCCTTTTTGCTGAGGGGTGCAAATTCATTTGAAACATTTGGAAGCGGCTTGAGACCCCACTTAATACTAGAGAAATGCAAACTGGCAGATCCATGATGGACCCAACTAAAATAAGAGATCTTACGGGTCTCCTGTAATGGTTTTTAAAATTCCTCTTTACAGAAGAAATTCCAGTGATGCAAAATTTTGTTTCCCTATGTTTCTGAATTTTTCTTGACAACCTAAATTTCCAATGTACCTAGAATGCATATCTAAAATGGGCCTAGTTTCAAGAAATAAGATCAATTCTTGCCTGTCATTGGTCATTGGAATAAAGGTGATTATTAGGGAGAGGTTTTGGTTTTCCAATGTTGTTGATTATTTTTTATTGATATTATTAGTACACGTACAACTAAATATGCAATATTTTGTATTCTAGCTCTTCATGCTGAGCTAGACACATTCACAAGTGCAAAGATTTTTGTTTGTGTGAGCACTGCGCTGACCTGGGCAAAGAGCAAACCCGTTGACGAGGTATTGTTCTTAATTCTACTTTCTAATCAATAAGTCTGATTGATGATCAATAACTTTGATGCTCGCTGTTGAGCATTGCTAGCAATGTGGCTGCAGGAAACTTAAACTGATATGGACTACTTGTTAATAAACTTCTGTATCTGAGGCCAAATCAAAGGAAGTGATCTATTGAAGATTTTCAGTGGATGAATGTTTACCATTTCGACGTTGCTGACCAATTCTATTCTAATATAACAGATAAATTGTTTTTGTTTTTTAATTACCCTACTTCTAATAGCCCCTTGTACAAATGCCCATAACTAGGTAATAACATTTTATTCAGATTAGATCAAATTACTAAATTGTAGTTGCTAAACATGGAACAAGTAAAAACGGGTAGAAGAGGACTAGGAAATGGGCATTGGTTACTGAAAGAAATTGATCTGTCTCCTCCCTTGAACCTAGATGAATATATACCCAATGTAAACCTTCTTGTTTCGTGCCCTTGTACCTATAATTTCATGTTTCACCATTTCCATGATTTTAGTTTGTCTGATTGTCATGTATGTTTCCCCTGTGGTTTGGGGTCAGAATTCATCCACGGTATATACCCCTGTGTTGTAAGAGGCGACTAAAAGGGTTGATGTCAGGAAGGGCATCTGGACATAAAACTTCGCTTGAAACCGAAAGCATAGATTTGTCTATCAATGGACCGGTCTACCCCTACTAACAGCAAAAAAGTCCGGAATATAAATTCTGTTTGTGACTTTTTGTGTGTTAAGTATGGCTGAAAAGCCCTGAATTTGCTGTTTAAAAGTTCCTCCTTATTCTATCGTTCTTCGTATGCAAAATTACTCTAAGAACGTTATATTTGTTATCACTCCTAGGACGACCCAGATGTGCCATTCACGGAGGAAGACTACCGACGCCGAAAGCCCCACCCTAACTTCAAGGGGCACATAAGCGCAGAGAAACTAATCATCAAGCTAGGCAAGACAAACAAATCAAAGCTCCTGACCTATATTGTAGCTGCCGGGCTGACGTACGGAGCCGGAGAAGATATTTTTCACTATTTGTTCAAGTCTGCCTGGCTCGGTCAAGCACCCGCATTGCAGTGTTTTGGAAATGGATCGAATGTAGTGCCTACGATTCACGTGAAGGATCTTGCGAATGTGCTCGTTAATATTGCTGATCAGAAGCCAAGGGTGAGGTATCTGTTGGCAGTCGATGATGCTAATTCAACGTTGGAGGAGATTGTTCAGGTAGTTTTGATTCTCATATATCAAAATCTGTATTTTCCTAAAGAATTCCCCGTTTCAGTCAAATTTGTCTAGTTTTCCTGTTTCAGGGTTCCAGAGCTGAGAAGTTTAGATGAATCATGAGTAAAATGAAGTGATGAGAAAAAGCTCGAAATTCTATTTTAGTTTTTTCTTGAGCAATCTATAATCTAATTCGAAGGCTCCTATAGTCTGTTCTCTGAGTTTAAACAGAGTTTTTTGACAAGTTGTGTCGCGTGAATTCCACAATCCAGCAAGAAGTTACGCCTTGTTGGGGTAATTCTCTGGAGATACTTGCACAATTTATGAAAGGCTGTCAAATATTAGTTGAACGACTATAAAAGACTTTCAATTTGATAGAGAAGCATCGCCTTTAGCATATGTCTCATCATGTTTTATGATATGTCTCATCATAAAACAGTATATTGAAAAATTATCTTTGCATGGAAGGGTTCGTTGACTATGAGTGGATTTTTACAGCAATTACGTAAAATATCAACCTCGTAAGCGGTAAAAATTTGGATAAACTTTCATAGATTTGAGAAATATAAGAATGTTACGAAATGTTTTACGTGTTTACGGCAGAAAAAAGAACCCTGAACGCTATTGTTGCTACAGCTTTCACGTCGTTCTGCCATTTTCACGGCTATTGGGCTGTTGGATCTTCGAAATCTATTATCTTTTCAGTGATTTGATTGGATGAATCGTTAGTAACCAAATGCCCTGATTGGTCAGAACATTTTTCCACCTTGCTGGTCCAGTCCCATTTTCCCAGTTTATAAAAATGCAAATCCAAGTTACCTCTTTAATGACAAACACGATGTTTTCTTTTAGACTGTTAGCAAATTCCTTGGGAACGGAAAAGTGAAGCATATCAGTGCTGAAGATGCCCTACTTGAAAAATCAATTGAAGTAAGTAGGAATAATTGTGTATTTCCGAAACCGATTTGAAAACCACATATTCAGTATAACATTTGGTATTTCAGTGGAACCTCCATCAACAGACGCCTCTATACAATGGACACCTCCATACGACGGACAGATGCTTGAGTCTTAAAATTCACATAGTCATCGAAAAAACATCTTTACAGCGGACACCTCTCAATAAAATTGGTCCAAATGGTGTCTGTTACATGGAGGTTCCACTGTAGTAGGTCTCAAAAAGAATAAAATATAACTCATCTATGGCCATCTTTGTTACACTATTTTCAATATTAGAGACTCAATATTGGTCTTTTTCAAATGCTTTAGTTTAGAATGTTTTTTAGGCTTTCATAATATCTGTGTTGAGATCAACGTTGCAAAATCACAATACTATATGTTAAAGCATGGTTTAAGTACATTTTTGCAAGGCCATTTTTTAAATTTTTTGTATTAATTTTTCAAAAACAAATTCATTTTCAAAAATGTTGATTATTTTCTTGTTTGATAGCAAGCTGATTTTGATATGCTTCTGGTAAGCTTGAGGATGGATGCCACCTACATCAAAGAAGGGATGAATATTCCCTGGGTTGCTACTGTAAGTATAGTTTCTTGCTATGAGTGAGTCAGTTAGTTTCTGTTTAACCTGCTACCCTGACTAAAACGGGGCCTTTTAATAGCTGGTGTGCGGAACCATACAACAATGCATATAGTAATAAGAAGCCCTAGTGAGTTTAATCCACTGATCTCAAAATAAAGACCTGATCCAGCATTCTGTTGTCTCTGGATTCAGATGCTGAAGCCAATTGCTTTGGATTGTGTTTGGCCTCCCAACCTGGCTGCCAAAGAAATTGTTTAGCCTTTTTCTTTACTAGCAATAGCTGCAGGATTATTCAGTCTTGTATTGAGCATTTATAACATTCCAACAATCATTAAAGAAAAAATCAGGCCCTAGTGGAATCTCAATGTATTGAACTGGACCTACCAATATGGCCGCGAATGACTTCTTTTTGGAACGAAAGATGCTCGATCCAGTCTTTATTTTGAGATCAGTGGTTTAATCTGCCATTTGTGAATGAGTTTCTGTTTGATGTGCTAGCTTGACTAAATTTAGTTCTTATTTCAAGGAAGGGGACGGTACCATACACTATAACGCTGCATATAGTTGCAAGAGGTCCCAGTAAGTTGAATCTGCCATTTATGAGTGAGTTTCCGTTTAATGTGCCAGACTTACTAAGACTAGGCTGGCTTGCTCGCTCAACAGACTGACTCGGTAAATGTCCTGGCCGAGCCGTTTGTGTCTAGGCCGGCTGGCTTGCTCAACAGACTGACTCGGTAAATACCCTAGCCGAGCCGTTTGTGTCTAGGCCGGCTGGCTTGCTCAACAAACGGACTCGGTAACACTGCATATAGTTATAAGGGGTCCTGGTAAGTTGAATCTGCCTATTTGTGAGTGAGTTTCCGTTTCATGTGATAGCTTAACTAAGACTAGGTCCTATTTCAAGGAAGGGGACGGTACCATACACTGCAAACTTGCATATAGTTATAAGGGGTCCCAATAAGTTGAATCTGCCTATTTGTGAGTGAGTTTCCGTTTAATGTGATAGCTTAACTAAGACTAGGTCCTATTTCAAGGAAGGGGACGGTACCATACACTACAAAACTGCATATAGTTACAAGAGGTCCCAGTAAGTTTAATCTGCCATTTGTGAGTGGGTTTCCGTTTAATGTGATAGCTTAACTAAGACTAGGCCTTATTTCAAGGAAGGGGACGGTATCATACACTATAACACTGCATATAGTTATAAGAGGTCCCAGTAAGTTGAATCTGCCATCTGTGAGTGAGTTTTCGTTTAATGTGATAGCTTAACTAAGACTAGGCCTTATTTCAAGGAAGGGGACGGTATCATACACTATAACACTGCATATAGTTATAAGAGGTCCCAGTAAGTTGAATCTGCCATTTGTGAGTGAGTTTCCGTTTAATGTGCCAGACTTACTAAGACAAGGCCTTATTTCAAGGAAGGGTATGATACAATACACTACAACACTGCAATACCATTGATCTTTTGCCAAACAATGAAACATCACGCGTCCATGAATACAATAAATTCTATTTTCAGATTGGCATAAGCCAGCTGAGTAGTACATCAGAAAGAGAACGAAAACAAAACATAACGAATAATTATATCAAGATGTGAATAATTGTAACTAGAATCTTCAATATTTATCATGTTAGTTTCCCTTAGAAATAGTTTGATAGTTGTCCTTGGTGCCTAAAAGAAAATCTGAGGTACTCAACTCGTGATGCTTGGGATTGCAGAGGAAAGCTGCGATTGCCGAGAGAAGGCCAAGGAAGCATGAAATGGCAAACATTATCAGACTCATTCCAGGAAAGAACGTGGCGGTAAGCCTGAATAACTCGTTACAAGTGAACGTCATTAACACCCAGCTGACGATATTCACAAAGGCGATGCACGAAAGGGCTGCAGATGCCTCACTTGGTTGCACTAGCTTTGTTATAATCGACCTAAGCCCGGCTGATGGTAGTGAGTATGCGATGGCCAAAGGAGTCACACCGAAAATGGCATGCTTATCTTTCATTAGGCCTATCGCCAGGTATGTAGAAATGACGCTGATCTGGCCAACAATGATGACGCCGGGGTCTGATGGCTTGTAAAGCTTCCAGGAGATGAAAGCGAGTACGATGACTCCTATGCCAGTCGTGCATTGCAGGGACAGCACGAACTCTCCGATTCGGTCTGGGGACATGGCTAGTGGTGTGTGTTTGAGAAACAACACGAGTATCACACTCTCTCCGATGAGAGCAGATTGCGTGAAGAGACTCGATATCAATACGAAACCAACGTGCTTGTTCTTCCACGAAAATAGATACGTCTTGAAAAAAATCATGAGATCCATGCAGGCTGTTTTTACGTGCGAGCGGAGACTTGGCACCGCTATTTCATGTTTTGAGGTTTCTTCGTTGCGTTCATCAGGCAATGTCTGCGATGTTTCGGGGAGAAAAAAGGCCACAAACACAAGATTGGCCAGAGCAGTGGCAAGGGCAAATGAAAATACGCTGATGAAGCCGTACCTCTCCAGCAGTATTCCTGCCACAAATGAACCGAGCCCCAGCCCCAAAAACGCAATACCCCCAAGAGCACTCATTCTAACTGTTCGACTCTGGTCGGCCCTTGTCACGTCAGCCATGTAGGAGTATAGTAGTATTGAATATCCCTGGAAATCTCCGTATATGCTGGTCAGTCCTGAAGCTAGTACCACGAAGACCATGCTGGAACTGACGAATTTCGCACACAGGATCAAAATGACAGCCTGTATTGTCAACAGTATGGGAGGAAGCAATAGCAATTTTCTCTTGCTTAGCACACCAGAGAGAGCTCCAACAACCAGTGAAGTGAATAGGGAAGGAACTGAAATTGCAGCAAAGCATGCAGTGTTCCATTTCGCAGCCAAGTCGTAGACGCGTTTTTCTTGCAACTCGTAATTTCCACTTGATAACTCCTTGCATGTTGTTGCGTTGTTGTAATAACTGTGACATACTTTCGACACTATCAGTTGTGGAACCATTGATGAATAGATACCAAACGAAACACATGCAAGTAATATAGATGGCTCTGTTGCAATTTGGAACATATTTGACACCTATTAGTTTCTAAGACCAGTAAAATGGCCTGTTTTAAAGACCAGCAAAATGTCCTGGTTTCAAAACCAGCACAGTAATGAATGGCCTGCATGAGAGAAAAGAGCCTAGTGAAATGATCTTTTAAGTAAACTATAAATGATAGTTGAGATCCGATTCACTTGGAACCAACTCAACAAATTCCTTTCAGACAAAGCTTTTAGAAATTGGAAACCTAAAGAGAAAGAAGATCCCTGTCTCTACGTTCAATGATCTGTATTTGAGCTTTGTCCACATGTGTCATTCTTTCTTCAAATACGTCAGTAATTTCAAAGAAATGTTAGCTTACAGGGAAACTATTGTCATGTAAAAAGAGTCTGATTGTATTAGGCAAACTGGCTCGGTAAACAGGCCAGCTCACCTTCAAAGTCAATATCACATGAATTATCGATGAATATTACATGAAAACCAGCTCGGTAAATACCCTAGCCGAGCTGTTTGTGTCTATGCCGGCTGGCTCGCTCAACAGACTGCCTCGGTAGATGCCCTGACCGAGCCATTTGTGTCTAGGCCGGCTGGCTCGCTCAACAGACTGACTCGGTAAATGCCCTGGCCGAGCCATTTGTGTCTAGGCCGGCTCGCTCAACAGACTGACTCGGTAAATACCCTAGCCGAGCCGTTTTTGTCTAGGCCGGCTGGCTTGTTCAACAGACTGACTCGAAAAATGCCCTGGCAGACCCATTTGTGTCTAGGCCGGCTGGCTCTGGTAATTTGTTTTATAGGTATATTCGATTTTGATTAGTTAACTTTGTGTATGTATGTATATATGTATATATTGTTAGCTACGCTATTAAATCGAATAAAAATAAATTGACAACAACAAGAACAAAAGCTCGCTTAACAGACTGACTTGGTAAATACCCTAGCCGAGCCGTTTATGTCTAGGCCGGTTGGCTTGCTCAACAGACTGACTCCGTAAATACCCTTGCCGAGCCTTACAATTTGGTTGTTATGTACCAAGGAAATATCGTCCCCGACCAATCCTCCTTTATTAGAAAGAAAAGGTTTAACTAAATTCCAAAACTCTTGATTAGAAATTCTTTTGCAGTGGCTTTTTTGAAATGTTGTTTAATTGCCTTTTTCCGCAAGGAAACACACTTATTGCGCTGTTTTTTATAATTCCTTTCGTTTTGATCTGTGGGATTTTTATTTAGTTTATTCTTTAACTTTGTTCTGGTATAAATAGCTTTTTTTAGTTCTCGAGTGACAAAAGGGGCATTGTTTCCTCGCACAGTTTTCGTCTCTAACGGAGCGTGTTTGTCAACTAGATTTCGAAAGCTATTGGTAAGATTATCATAACACTTGTCTGGGTCCTCCAGGGCTACAAAATTAGTTCCACGAACATCGGCAAGGAATTTCGCGGGGTCAAATTTTTTATAATTTTTCGGATTTGGTGCGAGTCCTAGAGGAAGAATCGGGTGTTGCACTAGATTGCCTAAATGACAACCACATGATTGCAAACCCTTCAAAGTTCCATGCCATGTTAGTTACAAAAAATCAGACAAATACTTGTGGGGTTAAAATAAACATCCAAGAAAAGACTATTGAAACTGAAGATTCAGTAAAGCTTCTTGGGATAGAACTCGATTATAAATTAAACTTTGAGCCACACATTTCAAAACTGTGTAAAAAAGCGGCAACTCAACTCAATGTTCGAGCTTATATTGGTTTCAAAGAAAGAAATGTCCTTGTTCACAGTTTTATATATTCAAATTTTAATTATTGTCCGTTAGTCTGGCATTTTTGCTCTGCAAAATCAATGCAGAAAATTGAAAAGATACAGGAACGCGCAATTAGGTTTCTCTACCATGATTACTCAAGCTCATATAATGAACTTCTCTCAAAATCGCAACGGTGTACCATGCATGTTTCAAGACTCAGGACTCTTTCCTTAGAAATTTTTAAGACTTTGAATGATCTGAATCCTCCTTTCATGAAAGATATTTTTCAGATCAGAACCTCTAACTATTCAATGCGGAATCCAAATAATCTTGTTCATTATAGACCGAACCAAGTCACGTTTGGCTCAAATAGCCTAAAATTCTTAGGACCACAAGTTTGGAACTGTTTGCCAAACGAGCTCAAATCTGCAGATAATCTTAATACTTTCAAGACCCTGATAACACAATGGAGTGGCCCAACGTGCAATTGCAATGCCTGTCGTTTTATTGTAAATACTGAATAATTAAAAATCTTTATTACTTTGTTTTAATTAATTAATGTATGTAACATCGATTTAGATTAGTTTACATGTATATACATCTGCCATGTATATAGTAGACTAGAAATTGTAAATTCGATGGAAAATAAAGTTACAACAACAACAACAACAAGGAAGGGGACGGTACCATACACTACAAACTTGCATATAGTTATAAGGGGTCCTGGTAAGTTGAATCTGCCTATTTGTGAGTGAGTTTCCGTTTAATGTACTAGCTTGACTAAGACTAGGCCTTATTTCAAGGAAGGGGACGGTACCATACACTACAAAACTGCATATAGTTACAAGAGGTCCCAATAAGTTGAATCTGCCTATTTGTGAGTGAGTTTCCGTCTGATGTGATAGCTTAAGTGTTTGTTTTTTTATGAATGTCCCAAACCGTGATTTTTGACTAAGTGACTTTATTATATCACAGAAGTTTCAATATTTGAAATAGCGTCTTATACCTTTTTTTACATATGTACGAAACACTAATGTTTTCTTCCAATTGTTTTGAAATCAATACAATTAGATATTAAGAAGTTATAAGTGATTAAAGTTTGGAGCATTTTTTGTGCAAAATATTCCATTTGAGAAATGCTACAAATATTCCACCGTTGAAATATGCAGTTTGAAGTGGAATTTCGGTGCAAAAATCAATGGAAAGTTTCATTAAACATCCAAGAGTAGATTTTTGGCAAAAAATTCCAAATCTAGAAAGCTCTTCAGGTGCAAATATTCCATTTTGATAAAAAAGGGCCTAAAGTAAAGTGCAATGTTGCACAGAAAGTGGTACTCCTATGCTAAAGTTGTATGTTTGATATTTTTGTCCTGATGGCTTACTGTTTTTGATTATTTTTGGCGTGTTTGATTCAGGAGCATTACAAGTGAATTTCATTCCACAAGAATTCAGCAAATTTTTAAATGTTGCATTTAAAACAAACTAAAATAAGACAAGACAAAGAAACGAGTTTCTATTAATATAGAAACTTTACTAAGATGCAGGGCATGCCAGACTCTTACAAATAGTGCCCTGAACCAAATTTCAATCATTAGGAGCACTTTTGCTGCATATATTCCATTTCCCAAAGTTGGTCTTAAAATCTTAAATATAAAAATATAAAATCTGCCAATGTTATCTCTTTGTATAGCTTTTCTAATTTTATTGTATATACTTAAAGGCTTGCCTGAGGCATTGACAATTGTTCTTCAGAGGCAACTATCTTAAGTTGGTCAGGTCGAGAATTCCGAGCATTAAGCAATTCCAGGTGATTAAGCGTGAGGTTCTACTTCCGCCTGATGAAATCAATGATATGTACATGGACATAAACAATGATTTGCAGATGAACATTAATGTTTACAATGGACTGATAAATAAAGCTCGATTTTAGCTTCTGTCTACTGTATTATTAACATCTTAAGCTTGGAATTTGTTACACATAAAATGCTCCATTGACTTGAAGTTTGTTGTTATACTTGTACCATTGTTTTTACTGTGAGGAAGATCGTTTATAATTAAAGTGTGAATTGGCTTGTATATAATGTCCAAATTTGGCTACAGGAAATGGAATATTGTGCACATAAATTGCTCCTCAAGACTCGAACGTTCTTATTAGGTACAAAAACAGCCTTAAAGAACTTGTTTGTGTACAATATGTTTACCTGGGAATCCCGAAATTTCAAATCGAAGTAATAAGAGAGAGTAATTTTTCATAATTTTGAATTGGAATAAACGACACCTTAGATGCTCCAAAAAGTGCTCTTCAAAGCTTTTCCATAAATTTACATCATTAAAGATATATATTTTGAAAAATTTACCAAGATTGCTTTAATAGAGAGCCCCTCAGGTGCAAATATTCAAATATACATTTCATGGAATAACTGCACCTGACATGCTCTCTGAAAGAAAGAAGACTTGTGTATGAACCAAAAATTTATCACGTGACCAAACTTCGACTTGAAATATCAACTTTTGTGAGATTTGAGGCTAAAAATGTGTTTTTCTACGTTTTCAAAATTTGAATTTAGGACATTCATAAAAAAAAACACTTAACTAAGACTAGGTCCTTATTTCAAGAAAGGGTACGGTACCATACACTATAACACTGCATATAGTTATAAGAGGTCCCAGTAAGTTGAATCTGCCATTTGTGAGTGAGTTTCCGTTTAATGTGCCATACTTACTAAGACAAGGCCTTATTTCAAGGAAGGGTATGATACAATACACTACAACACTGCAATACCATTGATCTTTTGCCAAACAATGAAACATCACACGTCCATGAATAAAATAAATTCTATTTTCAGATTGGCATAAGCCAGCTGAGTAGTACATCAGAAAGAGAACGAAAACAAAACATAACGAATAATTATATCAAGATGTGAATAATTGTAACTAGAATCTTCAGCATTTATCATGTTAGTTTTCCTTAGAAATAGTTTGATAGTTGTCCTTGGTGCCTAAAAGCAAATCTGAGGTACTCGACTCGTGATGCTTGGGATTGCAGAGGAAAGCTGCAATTGCCGAGAGAAGGCCAAGGAAGCATGAAATGGCAAACATTATCAGACTCATTCCAGGAAAGAACGTCGCGGTAAGCCTGAATAACTCGTTACAAGTGAACGTCATTAACACCCAGCTGACGATATTCACAAAGGCGATGCACGAAAGGGCTGCAGATGCCTCACTTGGTTGCACTAGCTTTGTTATAATCGACCTAAGCCCGGCTGATGGTAGTGAGTATGCGATGGCCAAAGGAGTCACACCGAAAATGGCATGCTTATCTTTCATTAGGCCTATTGCCAGGTATGTAGAAATGACGCTGATCTGGCCAACAATGATGACGCCGGGGTCTGATGGCTTGTAAAGCTTCCAGGAGATGAAAGCGAGTACGATGACTCCTATGCCAGTCGTGCATTGCAGGGACAGCACGAACTCTCCGATTTGGTCTGGGGACATGGCTAGTGGTGTGTGTTTGAGAAACAACACGAGTATCACACTCTCTCCGATGAGAGCAGATTGCGTGAAGAGACTCGATATCAATACGAAACCAACGTGCTTGTTCTTCCACGAAAATAGATACGTCTTGAAAAACATCATGAGATCCATGCAGGCTGTTTTTACGTGCGAGCGGAGACTTGGCACCGCTATTTCATGTTTCGAGGTTTCTTCGTTGCGTTCATCAGGCAATGTCTGCGATGTTTCGGGGAGAAAAAAGGCCACAAACACAAGATTGGCCAGTGCAGTGGCAAGAGCAAATGAAAATACGATGATAAAGCCGTACCTCTCCAGCAGTATTCCTGCCACAAATGAACCAAGGCCAAGCCCCAAAAACCCAATACCCCCAAGAGCACTCATTCTAACTGTTCGACTCTGGTCGGCTCTTGTGACGTCAGCCATGTAAGAGTAGAGCAGTATTGAATATCCTTGACCATCGCCGTATATGCTGGTCAGTCCTGAAGCTAGTACCACAAAGACCATGCTGGAACTGATGAATTTCGCACAAAGGATCAAAATGACAGCCTGTATTGTCAACAGTATGGGCGGAAGCAATAGCAATTTTCTCTTGCTTAGCACACCAGAGAGAGCTCCAACAACCAGTGAAGTGAATAGGGAAGGAACTGAAATTGCAGCAAAGCATGCAGTGTTCCATTTCGCAGCCAAGTTGTAGACGCGTTTCTCCTCCAACTCGTAATTTCCACTTGATAACTCCTTGCATGTTGTTGCGTTGTTGTAATAACTGTGGCATACTTTCGACACTATCAGTTGTGGAACCATTGATGAATAGATACCAAACGAAACACATGAAAGTAATACAGATGGCTCTGTTGCAATTTGGACCATATTTGAGGCCTATAAGTTTCCAAGACTAACAAAATGTACTGCTTTAAAGACCAGCAAAATGTCCTGCTTTCAAATCCAGTAAAATACTCTGCATGCAGTATTGCTCAACAATAAACGGCCTGTATGAAAGAAAGAGCTTAGTGAAATGATCTTTTAAGTAAGTTTTTAATGATAGTTGAGATCCGATTCAGTTGGAACCAACTCAACAAATCCCTTTCAGACAAAGCTTTTAGAAATTGGAAACCTAGAGAGAAATAAGATCCCTGTCTCTACGTTCAATGATCTGTCTTTGACTATTGTCCACTGGTGTCATTCTTTCTTCAAATACGTCGGTAATTTCAAAGAAATGATAGCTTACAGGAAAACTATTGTCATATAAAAAGAGCCTGATTTTATTGGGTAAACTGGCTCGGCAAATAGGCAGGCTCGCCTTTAAAGTCAATATCACATAAATTTAAATCATTGATATTACATGAAAACCAGCTTGGCAAAAGGGCTGGCCGACCCGTCTGTGTCTAAGCGGGCTGGCTCGCTCAACGGACTGACTCGGTAAATGCGCTGGCTCACCTCAGGGCTCAATTTCTAATGAGATAATGATTGCTTTTTCACTGAGAGGCGGGCTTAAGATAGAGGAGACCGCAAGATTTGAACAGAGAAGCTGGCCCGTTTGCTGAGATAAATCTCTCACATGTAATACCAATCCAAATTTCATGTCTTCGAACCAGACAGCCCGTTTGCCGGGCCAGCTCGCTTCCATATAACTAGACCATTAAACTCTTTTTGATAAAAACAATTTTTAACACGAGTCTCGAGTTTTTCCAACATTTAAGAGCACAAGAATCCATTTATGTATGTCTCTAAAAACCAATAGATTTGTAACTTAGAAAGAAACACAGCTACAGACTGGAGGCTGATTTGATGTCATCATGGCTTCAAGACATCCATATTCTAACGCATTTTACCTTAACTACTAGTTAATTATTTCCTTTCCTCTTTTTTTAAACGATTTGTTAAATATTTCCAGCTGACGACACTCCCTGATAACTTCTGGTTAGAATGATACCTTTCATTTAACTATGCGTAAAGTGGTTCTTGAGTTTTAAGCGGACATACATACAAACATACAAACAGTTCTGCTTTGTATGTATAGATATCTCTTTTATAATCGTATATTGTCATGAGCAGTAATATATTTTCAGGCAATTGTGGTCACCTGTATATGTTATTGAGTTTGTATTTTAGGGTGGACTGCCAGCAAGTATAAACAAAGTGATAAAAGAATACAAGCAAGCAAGAGGACTTTTGGTAAGTAGAAATCCATGTTGTGTTAAAAATACTTCCAGCAAAAGACTTCTTATCTCTTGCAGTTATGTTGAGGCTTAAGGTATGAAGGTATCTCATGACCAAGATATGAAGGTATAAGGTATTACATACAGTTATTTTAAGATTTAAGGTATGAAGGTATTTCATGTTTAAGGTATGAAGGTATAAGATATTACGTATAGTTATGTTAAGGTTTAAGGTATGAAGGTATTTCATATTTAAGGTATGAAGGTATAAGGTATTTCATGTTTAAGGTATGAGGTGTAAGGTATTACATACAGTCATGTTGAGGTTTAAGGTTTGGAGGTATTTCATATTTAAGGTATGAAGGTATGAAGGTATTACATACAGTTATGTTGAGGTTTAAGTTTGAAGGTATTTCATGTTTAAGGTATGAGGTATAAGGTATTACATACAGTTATGTTGAGGTTTAAGGTTTGAAGTTATTTCATATTTAAGGTATTAAGGTATAAGCTATTACATACAGTTATTTTAAGATTTAAGGTATGAAGGTATTTCATTTTTAAGGTATGAAGGTGTAAGGTATAAAATACAATTATGTTAAGGTTTATGGTATGAAGGTATTTCATGTTTAAGGTATGAAGGTATAAGATATTACGTATAGTTATGTTAAGGTTTAAGGTATGAAGGTATTTCATATTTAAGGTATGAAGGTATAAGATATTACGTATAGTTATGTTAAGGTTTAAGGTATGAAGGTATTTCATATTTAAGGTATGAAGGTATAAGGTATTTCATGTTTAAGGTATGAGGTGTAAGGTATTACATACAGTCATGTTGAGGTTTAAGGTTTGAAGGTATTTCATATTTAAGGTATGAAGGTATAAGGTATTACATACAGTTATGTTAAGGTTTATGGTATAAGGTATTTCATATTTAAGGTATGAAGGTATAAGGTATTACATACAGTTATGTTAAGGTTTATGGTATGAAGGTATTTCATGTTTAAGGTATGAAGGTATAAGATATTACGTATAGTTATGTTAAGGTTTAAGGTATGAAGGTATTTCATATTTAAGGTATGAAGGTATAAGGTATTTCATGTTTAAGGTATGAGGTGTAAGGTATTACATACAGTCATGTTGAGGTTTAAGGTTTGAAGGTATTTCATATTTAAGGTATGAAGGTATAAGGTATTACATACAGTTATGTTAAGGTTTATGGTATAAGGTATTTCATATTTAAGGTATGAAGGTATAAGGTATTACATACAGTTATGTTAAGGTTTATGGTATGAAGGTATTTCATGTTTAAGGTATGAAGGTATAAGATATTACGTATAGTTATGTTAAGGTTTAAGGTATGAAGGTATTTCATATTTAAGGTATGAAGGTATAAGGTATTTTATGTTTAAGGTATGAGGTGTAAGGTATTACATACAGTCATGTTGAGGTTTAAGGTTTGAAGGTATTTCATATTGAAGGTATGAAGGTGTAAGGTATTACATACAGTTTTGTTAAGGTTTATGGTATAAGGTATTTCATATTTAAGGTATGAAGGTATAAGGTATTACATACAGTTATGTTAAGGTTTATGGTGTGAAGGTATTTCATGTTTAAGGTATGAAAGTATTTCATTTTTAAGGTATGAGGTATAAGGTAGTCTCTGCGCAGGATTTGAACAGACAAGATGTATTTTTGCTGCAAGCGAAAATTCTGATTTATTACACTGAGTATGGATGAGAATTTTGATATAAAGAGGATAATTAACACCCTTTGTAGCCTGAAATAACGACACACTGGCCAGTATCTAGAACATATCACAGAATTTTGCCAGAAAGAGTACAAATGGGATCAAACCAAAACCGAATCAGCCTTGGAGCACGCCATGTAGACTGGATTTGTCTACACTGCGCCAAGCAACAACAAAATTTCATACAGGATTAAAAGTCGAGAAATCATTATCCAAGACAATGTCAAGTCGGTGGAAACGCAAACTGAAGAAACAACATTTACAGATGAAAGGGAATCTGCCAACCTTCAAAACGATTCGCAAGAATTCAAACGCTTCGTGCTTGATGAAATGTTGTCGCTGAAGGCCCAAGTATGCAACAGGCATAATGCTGAAAAAATCGAGAGAATTGAAAAAGATGATAGTCAAACTCACCTGAAACCTATCCCTGGAAAAGCAACTTAACGACAAGCAACGCATAATTGAAGCATTACTTTTTTGGCCTAGCCCGTACGTAAACAAACCCTATCATCGCAAGAAAGCCCCTCAATGGGGCAAGGGAAGTATACGCTAACCAAGGCAAAGAATTGACAACAAAGGCAAAGAATATCGACAACAATGATGAGCATTCAAAAACCGCAAAGTATACAGAGCCAACCGCCCTTCAATACAAAGAAATGAATTGCTTGTCCAGAAAATGAAAATGAATTCAAAAGAATCAGATCTGAGCTGATCAACAAAGCGAATCTTCACAGTAATGCAAATGGAGGTGTTCCACGTCCTACAAATAATAAAGAATCGAATGATGTAGGAATAATTGAGGCGGTAATAATATAATGATAATAATGATAAACTCCTTATTTACAGTTGGTTTAAAGCTAAGCTGATAATAGCTCATACTCTTAAACGAGTGAGCTATTAAAGACCAACTATCTAACTTAAATACATTAAGACCATAACTTTTACAATAAAAAGCATAATTTGCAATTGCATTCTTCCCCAACCCATGTTTTGATTTTTTGGCAAAAGGAAACTATTGTTACGCTGCTCTTTATCACATCTGGTTCCAGAGTATACTACCCCTAAAGGATATGGAATTCATACCGAAGGCCACAGTGAATTATCCGGTACAAACAAAGAGCACAGAGAAAGGTTTGAATACTCATTCGAAGCAAAACAAAGCCAAAACAAAAGCGGCTGATAAAATAAACATCACAGAAGTTTCTTCCGAAGCAGCAAATCACCAAGATTTGACCATAGAAAACAGCACTCAACAGGATCGGACATTACAAACGACTAGAAAAGCAATCATAATAGGTTACTCGATGGTTAAGAACGTGCAAAGCTGGAAACTTAAGGCTGCCCTTAAACAAAATGTGAAGGTCCGGTCGTTTTCTGGTGTGAAGATAGCTGATATGGCTCATTACATTATTCCGTCAATGGAAGAAAATGCTGACTTATATATTGTACATTTCGGTACGAATAATGATCTCCGCACAGACGAACATCCAGAAAAAATAGCTCAAAGAGTCTTCTCCGTTTCATTGAAAATAAAGACACAAACCAACGACATGGTAATATCAGGCCTATGCCCAAGGGGTGATGAATATAACAGCAAAGCTAATGAAGTAAACAGATATCTGGAAAATATCTGCAAAGCAAAAAATACAGCATTTATCAGTAATGAAAACATGAACGCATCAAAACACCTGAACAACAGCAAGCAGCACCTGAACAGGAATGGTGATGCAATGCTCGCTGCTACCTTCAGAAGCTTGATAAGCAAGTGAAGACACTTTTGGAAGGATTAACGATTTAGCTTTAGATAATAATAACATAGGCTTTACAGAAAATATTTTAAATCAAATATTAATAATAATAATAATAACAGTTATGTTGAGGTTTATGGTATGAAGGTATTTAATTTTGAAGGTATGAAGGTATAAGGTATTACATACAGTTATGTTAAGGTTTATGGTATGAAGGTATTTCATGTTTAAGGTATGAAGGTATAAGGTATTACATACAGTTATGTTAAGGTTTATGGTATGAAGGTATTTCATGTTTAAGGTATGAAGGTATAAGGTATTTCATACAGTTATGTTAAGGTTTATGGTATTAAGGTATTTCATGTTTAAGGTATGAAGGTATAAGGTATTTCATACAGTTATGTTAAGGTTTATGGTATGAAGGTATTTCATGTTTAAGGTATGAAGGTATAAGGTATTACATACAGTTATGTTAAGGTTTATGGTATGAAGGTATTTCATGTTTAAGGTATGAAGGTATAAGGTATTACATACAGTTATGTTAAGGTTTATGGTATGAAGGTATTTCATGTTTAAGGTATGAAGGTATAAGGTATTACATACAATTATGTTACCAATGCTTTTTCCGGTACTGAAATATTTTATTTCATTGTAGTATATTTTGTTGATTGTAATCAAGAGTTTGTTTATTGACAATTCAAATCATCCCTGAATAAACTAAGATCCCGTTTACACTAGAACTGATCCAAGTGGGTATGGATCCAATTTGGAACCGTGCCCATATTTGCTAGCGTTAACACTGGAACGGATCCATTTTAGATCGCGTATACACTGGAACGGATCCACCGCCAGGTCCAGCCCCGTTTTCAGCACTTGGACCTTAATCTAATTACAAAACAAAGAAAAATTTGCCTCGCTTTCGATCCGTACCCGTTTAGGAACGGTTCCAACCGTTTACACTAGACCTAAACGAGCACGGATCCAAATGAGTACACCTTGGAAAGCAATCCCAAATGGTTCCAGATAGCAGACCCAAATGGGTACAGATCCGTAGGTCTAGTGTAAACAGGAGGCCTATCTGTGCTAGTTTGGGTACGGATCCATTTGGATCCAAGCTAGTGTAAACGAGGTCTAAATTCCCTTGGTCCTTGAATCGAAAATCTTTTAGGCTAAGTTTGTTTGTGTAACCGTTCTCCACTAGGAAAGCCTTTGAGATTTGAATTGATTGTCTGTTACGTCTTTAGCCAATGCGTGCTTGCATTCTTGGACCACCAGCAAGTGGAAAGACTACCGTGATACGTCAGCTTTGTGAATTTTATAAACTGCATCATATCAAGATTCAGGATGTTATCGACGAAGCCATCGAGGCACTTGTGAGTTGTTGCTTTACTTATTATTTATTCCTTATCTACTATTCTTTTTTTCTTGACTTATATTCTCATAAATGGGTTTAAAACGATTTTATGTATCTGTGAGATCAAATTGCCAAATATTCCCACTCGATTATCATCCCACTGACTGTGGCATACGATGAACAGTTTACACATTCTCGGTGTTAAAAAACTGAACAAAGCTGAAATTGCTACAACAACCATATAGCAAGAAAATAGAAAAGATGAATGTGACACAGAATGCAAGAAAAGTGCTCAATGAAGTATAAGAGAAACGAGTCCAGAGACCCAATGTCCTCTCGCAGCTATCACCACACTGGCTGTGCAGCAACTTGTAAACTTGGTTACACAATGTACGGTTGCAAATGTTTGGTATTTAAGAACCAAAGAGTGCTCAGATTGCAATGAACAATGAGGAAAAAGTAAAATGGTAGATTGTGGCTCAAGATACACCGTGGCTTAAAATATTCTGTGATACCAAATAGATAATCACAATTGGTTAATCATACATTACATTAGCCCACATTTTGCAGGCATTATCAAATGCTTCATATATCAACTACTTTTTATATCATTTCCTTTTCATTCTAGAATAACTCCACTAGATATCACTACTCATAATTAAAAAAACTTCATGTATTAATTGCTTCATATCATTTATAGAGGAAGAGCGCAGCGAGAGCAGATGAGGAAGACAATGATGATGATGACATACTGGCTCAGGAATCACAAGAAACTCTTGATGATTTGGAGCAAAGCAAAGAAAGAAATAATGGTAATGCATTCTCTGCTGGATTTTAGCAGTTTCATAATCATTCGCTCAATGCATCTGTCAATATCTAAATGCATCTGTCAAGAAATAATGGTAATACATTCTCTGTTGGATTTTAGTAGTTTCATAATCATTCGCTAAATGCATCTGTCCCATATATGGTTGCCTGGTGTCTTTAGACATAGCCTGGTCAGGGGCGAAACTAGAGGGTTTTGCTTGGAAGGGTGTGGCCATAGCTGCCCTGCAAATTTTGCCAAAAGCCTTGCAAAATGTTTTTTGAAACGTTAAGAAATCACCAGTCAGCAATGTTAAATGTTTCCCATAAACAAAATACTGATCAGTTGTACTAATTTAGGGGTAGTAGTCTCTGCTTGACTGTTGTATTGCCTATGCATTCTGCTGCTATTTCCTTTTAGGGATTTTTCCTCTTTTTTCTAGACGAGATCATTCAAATATCTAAAGCTAATTTCCTTTCTAAGTATGCCCGATGCCCTTATCTTCCCTGCGAGATTAGATCAACTTGCCCTGCCTGATTGGGGGTGTCACACCTCTCCATATCCCCCTTGAGTTTCGCCCCTTGCCTGGTGTATATATATACAGCCTTTAATGTACATCTCCTGATGGCTGGGAAACCACGATGAGTTGAGTCTTGCCTTCTTAGCATATTAACCTTAAATGTTCTATAATTTCATAAGGCCTTGAATGTTTATTATTGTATATCAATTTTAGATAAAAATGTGCTTAATCGACTGGTTTAAATAACAAAATCGTTAATCTAAACTGATACCACCCATGATTTACCAACAGGAAAATATGAAGACCAATATATATTGAAATTCTACAAAGACAAACTGCGTTCTATGCCTTGTCAGAATCAGGTATCATATCAAAATTCTATGTTTTTCGTTAATGCTAAACACACCTTAAGGGGGGGGGGGGGGGGGGGAGGGAGCTTAGTGGAAATGAAATGCTAGAAAAGCTAAGAAAGTAGTTATTTGCTAATGAAATCAAAGGTGTTCTAACCACTTTTGGCGGGGACAGTGCCTTTTGTCAGGTATCGACAAAAACACAACGATCCAACAACATTTCATTCTATAAACAAATATCTGCAAAGACGAGACTTTGTCTGGGTGATAGGTGGTGTTGTCTACCTGGGAGGTGTCTACCTGGCGATCCACCAGAGCAAGGTGAGATAATTGATGCAAAGACTGCCACCATATTATCTTTTAGAGAGTCGAGGAAACGAATATCGTTGACTGATGTTTTTGTTCCTTTCTGCTGATCCTTCATTGTGGATGCATCCAAAAATATTGTTGATGTAATTCTCCATCTAAATTTTTAGGGTTTTATTCTCGATGGTTTTCCTAAGACGTACGAGCAAGCAAAAGAGCTTTTTGCAGGTATATTCATTGAAAATTTTTTCAACACCCATAACTCTGGACTTCCAAGGAAAATAAGCTCTTGGTTTCAGCTAATTTGAATTTGTAAAATACAAGGATGGTGAATTTCCTTGAATAAGACTTAACAAGGACTAAATAAGTTGAAAGTAATACAGTATGATCCCTTTATAACGTACTGTTAGTTCCTGCAGGGAATTCTTTGAAACTGCTTGGTTTTCTTCAAAGCGACAAGGAGCAAAGCATTATATTCTGTGCTTGTATTTAGGAATGTTACGGATATATAATGAACTACTGGCACTCAGGTGATTTTTCAGTCGCAGGAAGAAAAAATCTTTTTCATGCCCTAGCTGTGGTTTATACATCTTATAATGCTGCTTACCTCTCTCTTAGCTGATAGGGATGACGATGAAATGGATGACGAGAAGCAACTCAGTTATGATCAAAGCACCATGCCAGGTTTGTGTCAATCAATATCTAATTATTGTCTGCAATTTATAAGCATTCACTATGACCTGTTTAGATAGGCTTGAGTCTCTTATTTTACGTGGTTTTTTGCAAAAAAGGGTCACTTTAATAAAGCAGTTTCAACCACCCAGACAAAGGCTCGTCTTTGCAGATATTCATTTATAGAATGAAATGTTGTTGGGTCGTTCTGTTTTTGTCGATAACTGACAAAAGGCACTGTCCCCGCCAAAAGTAGTTGGAACACCTTTGTTTTCCTTAACAAATAACAACTTTCTTAGCTTTCCTAGTATTTTATTTCCAATAAACTCCCCCCTTAAAACACTAGTTTAATGTAATTAAGTTTATTTTTGTCATCAGAAACAACATTGTTAACGGGGATGGGGAGGAGCAGAATGTAGGAAACTGCAAAAAATTATGCAAGTGTTCCAAAACTTTTTGTAGGGATACTTTATCTATTGAAAGGTACCATCTGTTGGAAGTTCTAGAAATAGCTCGTTTTAAGTTCACGATTCTTACTTATGTAGTAGGCTAGGTAGTTATGTTTTATACACGGAACAGAGGCTAGATGTGTGAGAGATTGATGAAGCTAGGATGATGTTGTCTGTTTTTAATCCTCGTGTATTCTTAGTGTGACTTAAGTGTGCGACTTCCAGCCTATTACAAGTCAAAGAGTTTTTCAAAAGTATTGATTAACCTTGAAGCCTGGTTGACACTTCCTAAAGTGAACCAACGCATTTTTAACTTGTTTCAGAGGTGGTAGTGAGCCTGGACGCCCCTGATGACTTCCTGAAAACTAGAGTAATGAATCTGCCGGAGAGCTTGGTGGCTGGCACTCATAATACTGAAGAGGGCCTGCTGAGGCGGCTGGCTGACTTCCGCACGGTCAACACGGAAGACGAAACTGTACTCAATTACTTCGATGAGTTGGAGATTCATCCCGAACATATCGGTATGCAGAACTGTTATTGATTCAAGGCAGTTTTTAACCTACAAAGTGGTGGGTCATTCCCCACTGGCCTCTCGAATTACCCCACCAGTAGAACACCCTTGCCCCACCATTTTGGTCCTTTTTTTCATTTCGTGAAATTTTTATTTTTCAATAACTCTCAAAATATACTTTGGGATAAAAGGTTTTTCGGCTCATTTTAATGATATTTGATTCAATTTCAAACAGGGGATTTTTTATTTTTTTTCACTGTTTGGGAAGCAAGAAAAGAGGCCTCCTGATTTCCATAATTCTCTTTTCCAAACATTTATGAACTAGGTAAAACAACACATTTTTGCAAGTACAAATACTGAGAGACCCTATTTTCACTTAAGTCACGGGGCAAAACTAGAATTTTTCTTCCAGTGCTAGGGCAAGCCTATGGGCCTATAGGGCAAATTGGCCCATCAGTCAGTGCCATGAAAATGTCCTGACAAACCGTCAGCAGACATCAATTTAGCGTGTAACTATTTTTTCAGAAAACATGAGAATTTTAATCGTCAAATGTTTAAGACTAGTTTATAAGTGTAAATTCGTTTTGCTCTACTGTCAATGATAAACTGTAAAGAGACCGATATGTATCTTTTTGCTCTATGTATAAGTGCCTTTTTTCAAATCCCCCATCAGTGATAAATTCATAAAAGATGCCCTGCATTTGTTCGTACAGAACTCGAGTACATATCTTATTGATACCAGATGCTAGAACTTTGAATATGAAATGCTATTCTTTATTGTTCACTTCTTTAAACCATTCAATTCAAACTCCTTTGCTGAGATTTCTAGCCTAGATTTATAGGTTTTCGCACGCTGTATGCTATTTGTATTAAAAGCAAACTTTTTTTTCTTGTTTCCAGACATAACAACCGACTCTGATCCGCGTATGAAAGAAACAGTGACGAAAATTATCAAGTTCATGGGAAAAGCACGAAATTACGGTAAAATATTTCATTCTTTACCCTAGTGGAAAATTTCATCAAGCTGTTGTCAAGGGTAGCTAAAACTCCACTACACTTGAGGCAGTATGAAGTAAGAGTAAAGCCCCGGCCAAAATTTACAAGTTTTTGGATGCGATTCTTTATGGAATAGCCCGTTTTGAGCTTATAAAACTAACTTTTCTATTAAAATTCACCTACCTCGGTCATTTGCTCTCTTTAAAACTCAACATAAATAGGAGTGAATACAGTGTGGTGTGCGTTTGTTTTGAGCTAGGAATCTTCTGTTCTAACTTAGGCCCAACTCCCGAAGAACTGGCTGAGATGGAGAGGATCAGAATGGAAGTACAAGTAAGTGGTTTTCCATCTTCCTTGTTTTTTCGCTCTAGAAACTTAGGTACCTAGAAACTTAGGTACCATTAAACTAAGGTACCATGAAACTTAGGTACCATGAAACTTATCTTTGAAACTTAGGTACCTAGAAACTTAGGTACCATGATACTTACGTACCTAGAAACTTATGTTCCATGAAACTTAGGTACCATGAAACTTATGTTTTAAACCTAGGTACCATGAAACGGTCATAACCATAAACCATGTTACTTAAACAGGGTGTATGGTTACGATCGCTGGTGATACCGTTTTGGTGGCTCATTTGGTGCAAAGACCAAATAGTCAAATAGCAAATATTGATGAAATTCATTTGCAACTAAAGAGACTCAAAACCAAAAATGGACAGGGGGAAGGGACAGGAAGGGAGGGATTTTCTTTCTAGTGAATTTTGCAAAGAAAAAACCTTCTTACATACATTCGATATCAAGGAAATGAAAGAATTATCAAACACTAAACTACTGATTTAAAAACTTTTGATTGAAAATTGCAGCTTGCAAAAGAGCAAAAAGATCGAGAAGAAAAGGAAGAAAGAGAACGACTCGAAGCCCAGGAGAGAGCGAAGAACTTGGAGGAATGGGTAAGCTTAATTATAGCTTCATTGCTTCATTTTCTACCTATCTTGTCTTTAAAAACGTTACATGTAAAGCCATAAGTTAACAAAGACAGAAAGTAAATAACTTCTTGAGGATGGCGAGAAAATTTAGAAACATAGTGAAACATAATAACAACTAAGGCTTCTTGTCTAATACTCATTAGATTGGCACGTCAGAAAACAACGAAAATAAGCCCTGACGAAAACTTATACACAGATCAGAGATGGATCTAAACAGACCAATCAGAAAGAAGGTGAATGATTGATATGATAAGAAACAGCCAATCAACACCAAGAGTCCAGTTACACGAACAATTAACCGTCATCGAAAGATCCCTCATTGGAAAACAAACTGTTGTTTGGATATAATTTCGATTTGAAGCGGTTATTCGTGGATGGTTGCTTACTAAAAATCTTATCTTTTCAATTCAAATAGCGTGAACGATTGAGTGAAGTGAAACGGCAAGAAGAGGAATCTTTGGAGAATCAGTCGATACCTCTGAGGAATTACCTCATGAAACACGTGATGCCTACCCTGACAACTGGGTTGATAGAATGCTGCAAGCACAGGCCAGAAGATCCAATCGATTTCCTGGTAGGTATTTTATTTTCTGTTTACAATGTAGATGTAACATAATAACGATAGAGTAAAACAGTAGAGTACTGAAAAGAGCATGCATGAAAATTAAACAACGTTTCTTGATTTTACACGTTATCAATTGGTCACGTTTTTTGGGGTTAATTCTTTCACCTCTTGATTGCGGGTATTGTCAATCATTCTGAGTGAGAAGCCATGACATGTGACATCATAACTCTCTAGTCTCCAGACTCCTAAATCGTTAGTTAAAAATTGTTATGTTATCATTCGTATCCGTTCTACGTTCAGCTTACGCTCATAATGATAATAATAATAATAATACATATATTTACAGAGGAAGCCCCAGTCACTCGAGAGTGCTTTTCATGAGGGTCCTCTATTTAACTGAATGTAAATTATATTTACTTTACATAAAAACAATCAAATAAACGTTCGTAATATAAATGCGATTTAATCAGTTTATGCTGACCAAAACTGTTTTCTAAATATATTAAAGTTTCTTGCTGCCTTAATATTCAGATCGAGTTCATTCCATTAATTCAAAAACAGATAGGATGACACTTGCTTTCCCCAATTTGTCTTAACCTTAGGAAGATGATATTTTCCTTTGTTCCTTGTTTGGATGCTATGCAGATCTTCTCCTGTTTTATTGTTAAATTTGTAGCTTATATTATTTTCCCTAGATTTATATATCGTGGCACTTCTATGGTATTTTCGTCTGAAGCCAAGGGTTTGCCAGTCCAGTAATTCCAGGGCTTTCGTGCTCGAGTCATAAGGTTTCATGTTCAATATCAGCTTGGCACATTTATTATGAAGAACTTGCAGAGTCTTCATTAAACATTGGTTATTTCTGTCCCCCCAAACAGTATCTCCATAATCAAATAATGGTATTATCATGGTGTTTACCAATAATAACTGTTGTGCCCTGGGGATGAGATGATTGATTCTTTTTAACAATCCTATCCTTTTTGTTACTTTTTTCTGCAATGAAGCAATGTGATCCCCCCATGTCATACTTTCATTGATTATTATACCAAGATATTTATAGCTTGATTCTCGGCTTAGTTCATCCTCCTCAATTTTCAATGTTAGATCTCGGAAACGTTGTAACTGCTGTCTTCCTCCAACTACAACAAACTTAGACTTAGTGATGTTTAATGTCAATCGGTGGTCATTTAACCATTTTTTAACAAGATCCAAATCCTCGTTCATTTTATTCTGGATGTCACTACAGCTCTTTCCTGAATGATAAATTGCTGTATCATCAGCAAACAAGATTGTATTTGAATGTTTTACTGATAGCGGCAAGTCGTTAATGAAAACAAGAAAAAGTAAGGGACCTAAAACCGACCCCTGTGGTACACCAATCTTTACGTTTCTTTTAGATGAGAGAGCATCACCAACAGACGTTTGCTGCGTCCTCTGACTAAGATAGGAGCGAAACCATTTCAGGCAAGAAGCAGAAACGCCATACTCCGTAAGCTTCTTAAGCAACAACGAATGATCCACTGTATCGAAGGCTTTTTTCAAATCTAAGTACACAACACCAGATACATGACCCTCATCCATGCTTTTCAGGAGGCTGTCCGTAAATTGCAAAAGAGCAGAGCTTGTTGACAATTTGTTTCCAAATCCAAACTGATTTTTGAAAAGGAGATTGTTTACTTGCAAGAATTCGTAAAACTGCTTATGAACTGCTCGCTCGATTATCTTGCTTATTGTGGGCAAGATTGAGATGGGTCTGTAATTGTCACAGTTACCCTTATCTCCACTCTTAAATAAGGCTACAACTTTTGCCGATTTCCAGTTATTGGGGAAATTGTCTTCAAGAAATGATTTGTTTATTAGGGCTTTAAGGGAAGGTGCAATGACGCCAGCGGAATCTTTGAACAACCTTGAGCTGATTTTGTCAAAGCCAATTGCTTTATTTGTTCTTAAATTTTGCAATTGAAGTTTTACGAAGTTGTTTGTTATGGGACTTAGTTGGAAACTCTTATCAGTCCTCTTTTGCAAAGGTCCCCTTACTTCTCTATTCCGTTCCCCAAAAGCCTTTGCAATTTTTTGGCCTATAGTTGCAAAATGCTTGTTTAATGCTTCAGCAACCTGAACTGGTTTAGAAACGACTTTCTTTCCGGATTTTATAGCAGAAATAGAATGGTTGGCTGACTGAGGTAGAGCATCTTTTAGGCACTTCCACATACGAGAACTATCGTTTTTGTTCTCTTCAATCACTCTGCAAAAGTGTTCTGATTTCAGCCTCTTTTCCAAACGATTTATGTGATTGCGCAATTTTCTGTACATTTGCCAATGATAGTGGGATCTTGCTTTTTGTCCGTTTGTTCGATGGTAGTCTCTTTCACGTCTCAGTTTGAGGACTTCATTTGTAATCCAAGGTGTTTTAAAACCTTTTACTCGCAACTCTGTTGAAAAGTGATTCCCAGTAGGTGGCAGCCTGATCAATACATCCAATTGAATCGATTTCATTCCAAGGCATTTCTTTCAAATCGCTGCAAAACTGTTCTTTGTTATACTTTTTGTAAGACCGATATTCGAATGTGCGCAAAGGTGTCTTGGGAACACCACCTTTCAAAACACAAGCGACGATGCTATGGTCACTCAAGTGTGTATCATTGACTTCCCATTGAACGACTTTGTGTTTGTTGTTGACGCAAATCAAGTCTATTAGGGTTTCTGAATATTCAGTCACCCTTGTCGCCTTTTCAATTATTTGCTGCAAGTCATAAGACAATAGAAATGATCTGAAACATCGCTGCATCTTGGAGCCCTTTTTACTGGACAAATCAATATTGAAGTCTCCCATAATTACAAACTCGTTTTTGTTTGTTTCAAGGTTTGTAAATGAGTTGCTCAAAGCTTCAATAAATTTATAAGGATCGAAATCTGGGAGTCTGTAAAAAGTTCCGATGATCATTGGCTTGCAACACGGTCTTTCGATTTTTATCAATTTTCCCTCAATATCAGCACCCATAATGTTTTGCAGTGATACAGCTTTTAGACAGTTTTTTACGTAAATAATGACTCCGCCACCTTCCGACTTTCCCTTTGTGCCTCTGTCCTCACGAAAGATTGAATAACCCTCAAATCCAAGCTCATCATCATCGATATCTGAAGTTAGCCAAGTTTCTGATAAACCAAATACATCGAGAGAGGTTTGTTGGAGTAGTTCTTTCACTGAATCTAACTTATTGTAGAGTCTGTTTACATTCAGATGGGCTATTTTAAGGCCGCGTTTCAATTTTGGAAACACATATTCTTGCCCTTCTGCCTCACACGCTATATTACCTATTGTTTCGCCAATGCTTTGATCTGCAAATGTATTGGGAAACAAACAACGTATGCACTCCCATCGAGCACTCGGTTTTCCTAATGCTTCATACTCTGACATTGACATGCCGATACATTTCGTATGGTACCATGAATCACAGGAGACGCACAAAATAGCCTTCGTTCTACAACCTTTCGAGCAAACAGGGCAAGGATCCTTTACTCTTCTTGTCGGACCGGGGTTCATCTGTATGTCTCCAGATAATAAGATCAAGAACCAGGCACACATACTTAAATTTGTGAGACGAAGCATACTGTTCATCTTGTCACTGAGGAGAAGGCCCTTCGTTAGGCCATTTGTTTTCACACAAGCCTTCCTTCGCAAATCGTTTCTTCCTGGGTAGGATCTGGCATCCAGCTTCAAACTTAGACACACAGAGCAGGCTTTACATTTTTCAATTGAGTTTCCTTTATACCGCAGGGTATTTTCCAATATCAATGTCAAATACAGTAACATTAACACAGCGCAAAGAAATCGTCGTCTGACCTCCATTATTGCAATGTTCGTTTTTTTTGCTCACGCTATGTTTGTCAAGTTTATATCAGTTCTTGGTAAAAAGGTAAAATATGTTTTTATAAAGTTGAGTTTATCGACCTCACTATTTTTTTCTCTAGTTTATACGTTGTCCACAAAATTGGTGCCGTAACCAGGATGGTTATTACTCTTTATTCGTATTCGTACTTGTGCATTTTTGGATACAAAGCCCGCGAAATCGCAACTGGAGAAACTAGAGATTAAGGAGTCTGGAAAGTAGAGAGTTATAATGTCACATGTCATGGCTTGTCACTCAGAATGATTGACAGGTATAATCCTGAAACACTGTTCAATTTTCATCTATGCTCTTTTCGGTACTAAACTGTTCTATTCTGTTCTATTCCATCGTTTTATCGTACATCTACATTGTACCACACGCAGCCAACACTTTTTATTTGCTTTTTCTGTTTGCAAACAATTTATCGCATTTATCTATAAAGCAACGAAGAAATTAATAACATAACCGATTTCATTTTAGGCCGAATATCTGTTTGAGAATAACCCGCAGATAGAATGATCATGGTGGATGCAATTTGAAACTATTTGAGACTTTTCTGAACGCGTTATGCCTCATTCTATTACAATGTACATATTTCATAATAACTTAATTTTTTTCGTCTTTAAATTGTAACTTCGATGAATTTGTATTTGTCTGTTGTTTAGAATCGAAATTTTTCATTTCCTGTTGTGATTGCACTTGTTCTTGGGGGCTAGGTTTGACTGTTAAAGTCAATAGACAGAGGTCGTATAACTCACCGACCTCTTGCTCCATGACCTCGTCTTCATTTTTGATGATGTCATTGTGTGCGTCTTGAGAAGAGGCCTGGAGATCAATGACTCCTAAATGAAGAATGGATAAAGTTACGTGGAAACTTTGTCAGAAAAGAGATTTTGTTACTCATGTAAAGAAACTTTTGATCTGGTATTCGTTCAAAATGTGGCTTAGCGTTCGAAATCTATCACATCCTTCTCTTTTCTCTTTGGGTAGGGTACCAATATTCTAGTAGATACACGTGAAATTACCCTAGGTACCATGTAAAAGACTCCCAAATTCTCTTGCTCAATCAATGGACGTAAGAAGCATCACTGGAGGCACAGTACTTATGGCACTTTGCAGCTGGGAAGGCATGCTGTGTTTCATCATCATCATCATTATCATTATCATCATTAATTTTTTTATAGTAGGCGTAAACTAAACTAAATACAAAATTGAAAAATAGCCAAATTACGGCTAATTAAGGCCTGCTGTTTTCAAGTCTTTATTCTTATCAACAGCAGAATTGGGCTAATCCTTGCTAGGGAGGCTTTTACTACAGTTATAACCATTTTTTGAATATAACATCCATAGTCATTTAAAAGAGATAATCTGTAATTGACAGTGTCAATTTTTTGAAGTTGTGGTGCTGGGAATCTTCCTGATTTCCATTGCTTCCTTTTGTTATGGTGCGCTCCCGTTCTGCTCTACTACCAAATCAGTCATATGACCACTCAATGCAATGCAATTTTCCATTTTGCCTTTTGTTGGTGTGTACCTTTGTTCGGCTTTTCAAGTTCACTGGCAGATGCAAATGAATGGAACAGCAATTTTTTCAGTTTCTGGTCCATCTTTCTCTAATGACTAGATGTCAAATAATCGTTTCGTGAAAGAATTTAGATATGCATGGGCAAATTTTGGCTATACTGTAAATGCATGTAAAACAGGCATGAAAACATTTGTCTCTACAGTAATACCTGAAGAAATTATTATTAATAAAAGTTATATGTATATTAATAAAAGTTATATATATATACAATTCTTTTTGCCATGGTTTTAGTAAATTAAGAAAGAAGAGTTTTAGAGAGTTGATTTTTTTCCAACTTCAGTGTTGGGCTAGTACTTTAAAGGAAAAGTTTCCACTTGACTCCTTGTCACAACTACAAAAAAGACGTTTTATGTTGCAAATGCTTACGAAAATGCTAAAAATACAAAATTGATCATTTCAAATTTATGAACCAGCACGTTGTACCTAGCATCTACAATCCCCGCCAAAAGTAGTTGGAACACCCTTGAGTTTTTTTTCAAAATAACTAGATTTTTAGCTTTCCTAGCTTTTTATTTCCAATCAAACCTCCCTTCCCCTCTCAAAACAATGTTGTTTACAAAAAGAACTTAATGAGACCACACCAAACACTAGCTGAATGTTATTTGGCTAATTTTTGTTATCAGAAACAACATTGTAAAGGGGGGAGGGGAGGGCGCCAAATGTAGAAAACTGTACAAATCATGCAAGTGTTCCAAGACTTTTGGCGGGGATTGTAGGTTATCAAGCTGTGATGGCCAAGTGGTTAAGGCGTATGACTTGAAATCAAATGGGATATTCCCTCGCAAGTTCAAATCCTGCTTGCAGCGTTCTCTCTATTGCTTTGATCATGTCTTGGGAAGCCTTGAAACCATTCTGCAGCTCAACTATACTTTTATTCTAGCTTATCAAGCTCTGATGGCCAAGTGGTTAAGGTGATTGTCTTGAAATCACATGGGAAGCCTTGAAACCATTCTTCAGCTCTTTGATACTTTTATAAAAGCTTCTCAAGCTATGATGGCCGAAAGGTTGAAATACATCCATAATACTAGCACGATTTTATTTGAAACTTCAGTACCCTGCTGTGTGCAGGGCATTCAAAAATTGCCTATAGGCTCATTCACTTGTCCTCCTCCACGGAAATCTTTAGTAAAAGGCGAAAGATTTTTACGTTATGAAGGAAGACCAGAGCTTGATTGCTAGTTGTTTAAGAGTGAATATCATTTCCGATTTCTGTTTCTATTAATGATGGGTGGATGTATTGCGCATGCGGCTAAGAATCAAATTGGATATTCCCTTACAGACTCGAATCCTGCTCACAATGTTCTCTCGATCGCTTTGATCATGTCTTGTGAAGCCTTGAAACCATTCTTTTGAAACCAAGCCATTATACATTGTTTAATATATATCAGGATTTATTAAAGGCTAACTTTGATATATCCTGAAAGATAAAAACCTGAAGAATGTTATTTGCCTCATAAAAAACCTCTGCGGTGAGATTCTTTTTACCTAAATAAACATCTATTCATATAGAACAATAGCGTATGCACCAGAGGGCGAAAAGAGTTGATAACTTGTCCTTCTCAAGCGGGCGCTCTCACGTGCTACAGTGCAAAATTCAAACCTCAAACTTGTTTTTATGGTCTAATTTCAATTCAGATTGCCTTTAGAACTAATTTTCCCGGTGTGCATAAACGACACAAACCATTTCATCAACTTTTAAAGGATAGTAAAGCAACATTGAAAGAAATATCCCAATTTTCCAACGTGCTACGGTCCTATTTTATTCTAAGTATATACTACTATAATTATTACTTTGAACTCAGTGTAGCACGTTGAGATTTTTGATTTTAAAGCTTGAAAGGTTAAACAATCGCCCTGCAAAGGCGTTGTTCCTATGTGTATGACTAGTGCACGGAAAATTATGCTATTATGAGATTGACAACTGTACACAGAAGGTCTAATAAATAAATTTTGGAAAATCGTAGCACGTCATATGGTCACTGGGGAAACAAAATTCCTTCACATATTGCATATATATGCGATGGAATGATACTTAGACATTATTTTGGCATACTAAATATTATCTCTCTAATGAAATTCATTTAAAAGACTATTCTATCATGAATTTCTCTAGAATATCTTAAAATTGGGCCTAAATATGCCCCCAAAATACAATTATGACGTCAAATATTCATTCAATCAAAAATCTGATTGCACCATTGAAATCACCAACCCCAAAAACCCTTATTTGCAAGGTTTCTAAAACTCACTATAGCTGTATCAAAGAAAAGCTAAAAAGACAATTCCCGCCAAAAGTAGTTGGAACACCCTTGAGTTTTTTTTCAAAATAACTAGATAACTAGTTGTTTACAAAAAGAACTTAATGAGACCACACCAAACACTAGCTGAATGTTATTTGGCTAATTTTTGTTATCAGAAACAACATTGTAAAGGGGGGAGGGGAGGGCGCCAAATGTAGAAAACTGTACAAATCATGCAAGTGTTCCAAGACTTTTGGCGGGGATTGTAGGTTATCAAGCTGTGATGGCCAAGTGGTTAAGGCGTATGACTTGAAATCAAATGGGATATTCCCTCGCAAGTTCAAATCCTGCTTGCAGCGTTCTCTCTATTGCTTTGATCATGTCTTGGGAAGCCTTGAAACCATTCTGCAGCTCAACTATACTTTTATTCTAGCTTATCAAGCTCTGATGGCCAAGTGGTTAAGGTGATTGTCTTGAAATCACATGGGAAGCCTTGAAACCATTCTTCAGCTCTTTGATACTTTTATAAAAGCTTCTCAAGCTATGATGGCCGAAAGGTTGAAATACATCCATAATACTAGCACGATTTTATTTGAAACTTCAGTACCCTGCTGTGTGCAGGGCATTCAAAAATTGCCTATAGGCTCATTCACTTGTCCTCCTCCACGGAAATCTTTAGTAAAAGGCGAAAGATTTTTACGTTATGAAGGAAGACCAGAGCTTGATTGCTAGTTGTTTAAGAGTGAATATCATTTCCGATTTCTGTTTCTATTAATGATGGGTGGATGTATTGCGCATGCGGCTAAGAATCAAATTGGATATTCCCTTACAGACTCGAATCCTGCTCACAATGTTCTCTCGATCGCTTTGATCATGTCTTGTGAAGCCTTGAAACCATTCTTTTGAAACCAAGCCATTATACATTGTTTAATATATATCAGGATTTATTAAAGGCTAACTTTGATATATCCTGAAAGATAAAAACCTGAAGAATGTTATTTGCCTCATAAAAAACCTCTGCGGTGAGATTCTTTTTACCTAAATAAACATCTATTCATATAGAACAATAGCGTATGCACCAGAGGGCGAAAAGAGTTGATAACTTGTCCTTCTCAAGCGGGCGCTCTCACGTGCTACAGTGCAAAATTCAAACCTCAAACTTGTTTTTATGGTCTAATTTCAATTCAGATTGCCTTTAGAACTAATTTTCCCGGTGTGCATAAACGACACAAACCATTTCATCAACTTTTAAAGGATAGTAAAGCAACATTGAAAGAAATATCCCAATTTTCCAACGTGCTACGGTCCTATTTTATTCTAAGTATATACTACTATAATTATTACTTTGAACTCAGTGTAGCACGTTGAGATTTTTGATTTTAAAGCTTGAAAGGTTAAACAATCGCCCTGCAAAGGCGTTGTTCCTATGTGTATGACTAGTGCACGGAAAATTATGCTATTATGAGATTGACAACTGTACACAGAAGGTCTAATAAATAAATTTTGGAAAATCGTAGCACGTCATATGGTCACTGGGGAAACAAAATTCCTTCACATATTGCATATATATGCGATGGAATGATACTTAGACATTATTTTGGCATACTAAATATTATCTCTCTAATGAAATTCATTTAAAAGACTATTCTATCATGAATTTCTCTAGAATATCTTAAAATTGGGCCTAAATATGCCCCCAAAATACAATTATGACGTCAAATATTCATTCAATCAAAAATCTGATTGCACCATTGAAATCACCAACCCCAAAAACCCTTATTTGCAAGGTTTCTAAAACTCACTATAGCTGTATCAAAGAAAAGCTAAAAAGACAATTCCCGCCAAAAGTAGTTGGAACACCCTTGAGTTTTTTTTCAAAATAACTAGATAACTAGTTGTTTACAAAAAGAACTTAATGAGACCACACCAAACACTAGCTGAATGTTATTTGGCTAATTTTTGTTATCAGAAACAACATTGTAAAGGGGGGAGGGGAGGGCGCCAAATGTAGAAAACTGTACAAATCATGCAAGTGTTCCAAGACTTTTGGCGGGGATTGTAGGTTATCAAGCTGTGATGGCCAAGTGGTTAAGGCGTATGACTTGAAATCAAATGGGATATTCCCTCGCAAGTTCAAATCCTGCTTGCAGCGTTCTCTCTATTGCTTTGATCATGTCTTGGGAAGCCTTGAAACCATTCTGCAGCTCAACTATACTTTTATTCTAGCTTATCAAGCTCTGATGGCCAAGTGGTTAAGGTGATTGTCTTGAAATCACATGGGAAGCCTTGAAACCATTCTTCAGCTCTTTGATACTTTTATAAAAGCTTCTCAAGCTATGATGGCCGAAAGGTTGAAATACATCCATAATACTAGCACGATTTTATTTGAAACTTCAGTACCCTGCTGTGTGCAGGGCATTCAAAAATTGCCTATAGGCTCATTCACTTGTCCTCCTCCACGGAAATCTTTAGTAAAAGGCGAAAGATTTTTACGTTATGAAGGAAGACCAGAGCTTGATTGCTAGTTGTTTAAGAGTGAATATCATTTCCGATTTCTGTTTCTATTAATGATGGGTGGATGTATTGCGCATGCGGCTAAGAATCAAATTGGATATTCCCTTACAGACTCGAATCCTGCTCACAATGTTCTCTCGATCGCTTTGATCATGTCTTGTGAAGCCTTGAAACCATTCTTTTGAAACCAAGCCATTATACATTGTTTAATATATATCAGGATTTATTAAAGGCTAACTTTGATATATCCTGAAAGATAAAAACCTGAAGAATGTTATTTGCCTCATAAAAAACCTCTGCGGTGAGATTCTTTTTACCTAAATAAACATCTATTCATATAGAACAATAGCGTATGCACCAGAGGGCGAAAAGAGTTGATAACTTGTCCTTCTCAAGCGGGCGCTCTCACGTGCTACAGTGCAAAATTCAAACCTCAAACTTGTTTTTATGGTCTAATTTCAATTCAGATTGCCTTTAGAACTAATTTTCCCGGTGTGCATAAACGACACAAACCATTTCATCAACTTTTAAAGGATAGTAAAGCAACATTGAAAGAAATATCCCAATTTTCCAACGTGCTACGGTCCTATTTTATTCTAAGTATATACTACTATAATTATTACTTTGAACTCAGTGTAGCACGTTGAGATTTTTGATTTTAAAGCTTGAAAGGTTAAACAATCGCCCTGCAAAGGCGTTGTTCCTATGTGTATGACTAGTGCACGGAAAATTATGCTATTATGAGATTGACAACTGTACACAGAAGGTCTAATAAATAAATTTTGGAAAATCGTAGCACGTCATATGGTCACTGGGGAAACAAAATTCCTTCACATATTGCATATATATGCGATGGAATGATACTTAGACATTATTTTGGCATACTAAATATTATCTCTCTAATGAAATTCATTTAAAAGACTATTCTATCATGAATTTCTCTAGAATATCTTAAAATTGGGCCTAAATATGCCCCCAAAATACAATTATGACGTCAAATATTCATTCAATCAAAAATCTGATTGCACCATTGAAATCACCAACCCCAAAAACCCTTATTTGCAAGGTTTCTAAAACTCACTATAGCTGTATCAAAGAAAAGCTAAAAAGACAATTCCCGCCAAAAGTAGTTGGAACACCCTTGAGTTTTTTTTCAAAATAACTAGATAACTAGTTGTTTACAAAAAGAACTTAATGAGACCACACCAAACACTAGCTGAATGTTATTTGGCTAATTTTTGTTATCAGAAACAACATTGTAAAGGGGGGAGGGGAGGGCGCCAAATGTAGAAAACTGTACAAATCATGCAAGTGTTCCAAGACTTTTGGCGGGGATTGTAGGTTATCAAGCTGTGATGGCCAAGTGGTTAAGGCGTATGACTTGAAATCAAATGGGATATTCCCTCGCAAGTTCAAATCCTGCTTGCAGCGTTCTCTCTATTGCTTTGATCATGTCTTGGGAAGCCTTGAAACCATTCTGCAGCTCAACTATACTTTTATTCTAGCTTATCAAGCTCTGATGGCCAAGTGGTTAAGGTGATTGTCTTGAAATCACATGGGAAGCCTTGAAACCATTCTTCAGCTCTTTGATACTTTTATAAAAGCTTCTCAAGCTATGATGGCCGAAAGGTTGAAATACATCCATAATACTAGCACGATTTTATTTGAAACTTCAGTACCCTGCTGTGTGCAGGGCATTCAAAAATTGCCTATAGGCTCATTCACTTGTCCTCCTCCACGGAAATCTTTAGTAAAAGGCGAAAGATTTTTACGTTATGAAGGAAGACCAGAGCTTGATTGCTAGTTGTTTAAGAGTGAATATCATTTCCGATTTCTGTTTCTATTAATGATGGGTGGATGTATTGCGCATGCGGCTAAGAATCAAATTGGATATTCCCTTACAGACTCGAATCCTGCTCACAATGTTCTCTCGATCGCTTTGATCATGTCTTGTGAAGCCTTGAAACCATTCTTTTGAAACCAAGCCATTATACATTGTTTAATATATATCAGGATTTATTAAAGGCTAACTTTGATATATCCTGAAAGATAAAAACCTGAAGAATGTTATTTGCCTCATAAAAAACCTCTGCGGTGAGATTCTTTTTACCTAAATAAACATCTATTCATATAGAACAATAGCGTATGCACCAGAGGGCGAAAAGAGTTGATAACTTGTCCTTCTCAAGCGGGCGCTCTCACGTGCTACAGTGCAAAATTCAAACCTCAAACTTGTTTTTATGGTCTAATTTCAATTCAGATTGCCTTTAGAACTAATTTTCCCGGTGTGCATAAACGACACAAACCATTTCATCAACTTTTAAAGGATAGTAAAGCAACATTGAAAGAAATATCCCAATTTTCCAACGTGCTACGGTCCTATTTTATTCTAAGTATATACTACTATAATTATTACTTTGAACTCAGTGTAGCACGTTGAGATTTTTGATTTTAAAGCTTGAAAGGTTAAACAATCGCCCTGCAAAGGCGTTGTTCCTATGTGTATGACTAGTGCACGGAAAATTATGCTATTATGAGATTGACAACTGTACACAGAAGGTCTAATAAATAAATTTTGGAAAATCGTAGCACGTCATATGGTCACTGGGGAAACAAAATTCCTTCACATATTGCATATATATGCGATGGAATGATACTTAGACATTATTTTGGCATACTAAATATTATCTCTCTAATGAAATTCATTTAAAAGACTATTCTATCATGAATTTCTCTAGAATATCTTAAAATTGGGCCTAAATATGCCCCCAAAATACAATTATGACGTCAAATATTCATTCAATCAAAAATCTGATTGCACCATTGAAATCACCAACCCCAAAAACCCTTATTTGCAAGGTTTCTAAAACTCACTATAGCTGTATCAAAGAAAAGCTAAAAAGACAATTCCCGCCAAAAGTAGTTGGAACACCCTTGAGTTTTTTTTCAAAATAACTAGATAACTAGTTGTTTACAAAAAGAACTTAATGAGACCACACCAAACACTAGCTGAATGTTATTTGGCTAATTTTTGTTATCAGAAACAACATTGTAAAGGGGGGAGGGGAGGGCGCCAAATGTAGAAAACTGTACAAATCATGCAAGTGTTCCAAGACTTTTGGCGGGGATTGTAGGTTATCAAGCTGTGATGGCCAAGTGGTTAAGGCGTATGACTTGAAATCAAATGGGATATTCCCTCGCAAGTTCAAATCCTGCTTGCAGCGTTCTCTCTATTGCTTTGATCATGTCTTGGGAAGCCTTGAAACCATTCTGCAGCTCAACTATACTTTTATTCTAGCTTATCAAGCTCTGATGGCCAAGTGGTTAAGGTGATTGTCTTGAAATCACATGGGAAGCCTTGAAACCATTCTTCAGCTCTTTGATACTTTTATAAAAGCTTCTCAAGCTATGATGGCCGAAAGGTTGAAATACATCCATAATACTAGCACGATTTTATTTGAAACTTCAGTACCCTGCTGTGTGCAGGGCATTCAAAAATTGCCTATAGGCTCATTCACTTGTCCTCCTCCACGGAAATCTTTAGTAAAAGGCGAAAGATTTTTACGTTATGAAGGAAGACCAGAGCTTGATTGCTAGTTGTTTAAGAGTGAATATCATTTCCGATTTCTGTTTCTATTAATGATGGGTGGATGTATTGCGCATGCGGCTAAGAATCAAATTGGATATTCCCTTACAGACTCGAATCCTGCTCACAATGTTCTCTCGATCGCTTTGATCATGTCTTGTGAAGCCTTGAAACCATTCTTTTGAAACCAAGCCATTATACATTGTTTAATATATATCAGGATTTATTAAAGGCTAACTTTGATATATCCTGAAAGATAAAAACCTGAAGAATGTTATTTGCCTCATAAAAAACCTCTGCGGTGAGATTCTTTTTACCTAAATAAACATCTATTCATATAGAACAATAGCGTATGCACCAGAGGGCGAAAAGAGTTGATAACTTGTCCTTCTCAAGCGGGCGCTCTCACGTGCTACAGTGCAAAATTCAAACCTCAAACTTGTTTTTATGGTCTAATTTCAATTCAGATTGCCTTTAGAACTAATTTTCCCGGTGTGCATAAACGACACAAACCATTTCATCAACTTTTAAAGGATAGTAAAGCAACATTGAAAGAAATATCCCAATTTTCCAACGTGCTACGGTCCTATTTTATTCTAAGTATATACTACTATAATTATTACTTTGAACTCAGTGTAGCACGTTGAGATTTTTGATTTTAAAGCTTGAAAGGTTAAACAATCGCCCTGCAAAGGCGTTGTTCCTATGTGTATGACTAGTGCACGGAAAATTATGCTATTATGAGATTGACAACTGTACACAGAAGGTCTAATAAATAAATTTTGGAAAATCGTAGCACGTCATATGGTCACTGGGGAAACAAAATTCCTTCACATATTGCATATATATGCGATGGAATGATACTTAGACATTATTTTGGCATACTAAATATTATCTCTCTAATGAAATTCATTTAAAAGACTATTCTATCATGAATTTCTCTAGAATATCTTAAAATTGGGCCTAAATATGCCCCCAAAATACAATTATGACGTCAAATATTCATTCAATCAAAAATCTGATTGCACCATTGAAATCACCAACCCCAAAAACCCTTATTTGCAAGGTTTCTAAAACTCACTATAGCTGTATCAAAGAAAAGCTAAAAAGACAATTCCCGCCAAAAGTAGTTGGAACACCCTTGAGTTTTTTTTCAAAATAACTAGATAACTAGTTGTTTACAAAAAGAACTTAATGAGACCACACCAAACACTAGCTGAATGTTATTTGGCTAATTTTTGTTATCAGAAACAACATTGTAAAGGGGGGAGGGGAGGGCGCCAAATGTAGAAAACTGTACAAATCATGCAAGTGTTCCAAGACTTTTGGCGGGGATTGTAGGTTATCAAGCTGTGATGGCCAAGTGGTTAAGGCGTATGACTTGAAATCAAATGGGATATTCCCTCGCAAGTTCAAATCCTGCTTGCAGCGTTCTCTCTATTGCTTTGATCATGTCTTGGGAAGCCTTGAAACCATTCTGCAGCTCAACTATACTTTTATTCTAGCTTATCAAGCTCTGATGGCCAAGTGGTTAAGGTGATTGTCTTGAAATCACATGGGAAGCCTTGAAACCATTCTTCAGCTCTTTGATACTTTTATAAAAGCTTCTCAAGCTATGATGGCCGAAAGGTTGAAATACATCCATAATACTAGCACGATTTTATTTGAAACTTCAGTACCCTGCTGTGTGCAGGGCATTCAAAAATTGCCTATAGGCTCATTCACTTGTCCTCCTCCACGGAAATCTTTAGTAAAAGGCGAAAGATTTTTACGTTATGAAGGAAGACCAGAGCTTGATTGCTAGTTGTTTAAGAGTGAATATCATTTCCGATTTCTGTTTCTATTAATGATGGGTGGATGTATTGCGCATGCGGCTAAGAATCAAATTGGATATTCCCTTACAGACTCGAATCCTGCTCACAATGTTCTCTCGATCGCTTTGATCATGTCTTGTGAAGCCTTGAAACCATTCTTTTGAAACCAAGCCATTATACATTGTTTAATATATATCAGGATTTATTAAAGGCTAACTTTGATATATCCTGAAAGATAAAAACCTGAAGAATGTTATTTGCCTCATAAAAAACCTCTGCGGTGAGATTCTTTTTACCTAAATAAACATCTATTCATATAGAACAATAGCGTATGCACCAGAGGGCGAAAAGAGTTGATAACTTGTCCTTCTCAAGCGGGCGCTCTCACGTGCTACAGTGCAAAATTCAAACCTCAAACTTGTTTTTATGGTCTAATTTCAATTCAGATTGCCTTTAGAACTAATTTTCCCGGTGTGCATAAACGACACAAACCATTTCATCAACTTTTAAAGGATAGTAAAGCAACATTGAAAGAAATATCCCAATTTTCCAACGTGCTACGGTCCTATTTTATTCTAAGTATATACTACTATAATTATTACTTTGAACTCAGTGTAGCACGTTGAGATTTTTGATTTTAAAGCTTGAAAGGTTAAACAATCGCCCTGCAAAGGCGTTGTTCCTATGTGTATGACTAGTGCACGGAAAATTATGCTATTATGAGATTGACAACTGTACACAGAAGGTCTAATAAATAAATTTTGGAAAATCGTAGCACGTCATATGGTCACTGGGGAAACAAAATTCCTTCACATATTGCATATATATGCGATGGAATGATACTTAGACATTATTTTGGCATACTAAATATTATCTCTCTAATGAAATTCATTTAAAAGACTATTCTATCATGAATTTCTCTAGAATATCTTAAAATTGGGCCTAAATATGCCCCCAAAATACAATTATGACGTCAAATATTCATTCAATCAAAAATCTGATTGCACCATTGAAATCACCAACCCCAAAAACCCTTATTTGCAAGGTTTCTAAAACTCACTATAGCTGTATCAAAGAAAAGCTAAAAAGACAATTCCCGCCAAAAGTAGTTGGAACACCCTTGAGTTTTTTTTCAAAATAACTAGATAACTAGTTGTTTACAAAAAGAACTTAATGAGACCACACCAAACACTAGCTGAATGTTATTTGGCTAATTTTTGTTATCAGAAACAACATTGTAAAGGGGGGAGGGGAGGGCGCCAAATGTAGAAAACTGTACAAATCATGCAAGTGTTCCAAGACTTTTGGCGGGGATTGTAGGTTATCAAGCTGTGATGGCCAAGTGGTTAAGGCGTATGACTTGAAATCAAATGGGATATTCCCTCGCAAGTTCAAATCCTGCTTGCAGCGTTCTCTCTATTGCTTTGATCATGTCTTGGGAAGCCTTGAAACCATTCTGCAGCTCAACTATACTTTTATTCTAGCTTATCAAGCTCTGATGGCCAAGTGGTTAAGGTGATTGTCTTGAAATCACATGGGAAGCCTTGAAACCATTCTTCAGCTCTTTGATACTTTTATAAAAGCTTCTCAAGCTATGATGGCCGAAAGGTTGAAATACATCCATAATACTAGCACGATTTTATTTGAAACTTCAGTACCCTGCTGTGTGCAGGGCATTCAAAAATTGCCTATAGGCTCATTCACTTGTCCTCCTCCACGGAAATCTTTAGTAAAAGGCGAAAGATTTTTACGTTATGAAGGAAGACCAGAGCTTGATTGCTAGTTGTTTAAGAGTGAATATCATTTCCGATTTCTGTTTCTATTAATGATGGGTGGATGTATTGCGCATGCGGCTAAGAATCAAATTGGATATTCCCTTACAGACTCGAATCCTGCTCACAATGTTCTCTCGATCGCTTTGATCATGTCTTGTGAAGCCTTGAAACCATTCTTTTGAAACCAAGCCATTATACATTGTTTAATATATATCAGGATTTATTAAAGGCTAACTTTGATATATCCTGAAAGATAAAAACCTGAAGAATGTTATTTGCCTCATAAAAAACCTCTGCGGTGAGATTCTTTTTACCTAAATAAACATCTATTCATATAGAACAATAGCGTATGCACCAGAGGGCGAAAAGAGTTGATAACTTGTCCTTCTCAAGCGGGCGCTCTCACGTGCTACAGTGCAAAATTCAAACCTCAAACTTGTTTTTATGGTCTAATTTCAATTCAGATTGCCTTTAGAACTAATTTTCCCGGTGTGCATAAACGACACAAACCATTTCATCAACTTTTAAAGGATAGTAAAGCAACATTGAAAGAAATATCCCAATTTTCCAACGTGCTACGGTCCTATTTTATTCTAAGTATATACTACTATAATTATTACTTTGAACTCAGTGTAGCACGTTGAGATTTTTGATTTTAAAGCTTGAAAGGTTAAACAATCGCCCTGCAAAGGCGTTGTTCCTATGTGTATGACTAGTGCACGGAAAATTATGCTATTATGAGATTGACAACTGTACACAGAAGGTCTAATAAATAAATTTTGGAAAATCGTAGCACGTCATATGGTCACTGGGGAAACAAAATTCCTTCACATATTGCATATATATGCGATGGAATGATACTTAGACATTATTTTGGCATACTAAATATTATCTCTCTAATGAAATTCATTTAAAAGACTATTCTATCATGAATTTCTCTAGAATATCTTAAAATTGGGCCTAAATATGCCCCCAAAATACAATTATGACGTCAAATATTCATTCAATCAAAAATCTGATTGCACCATTGAAATCACCAACCCCAAAAACCCTTATTTGCAAGGTTTCTAAAACTCACTATAGCTGTATCAAAGAAAAGCTAAAAAGACAATTCCCGCCAAAAGTAGTTGGAACACCCTTGAGTTTTTTTTCAAAATAACTAGATAACTAGTTGTTTACAAAAAGAACTTAATGAGACCACACCAAACACTAGCTGAATGTTATTTGGCTAATTTTTGTTATCAGAAACAACATTGTAAAGGGGGGAGGGGAGGGCGCCAAATGTAGAAAACTGTACAAATCATGCAAGTGTTCCAAGACTTTTGGCGGGGATTGTAGGTTATCAAGCTGTGATGGCCAAGTGGTTAAGGCGTATGACTTGAAATCAAATGGGATATTCCCTCGCAAGTTCAAATCCTGCTTGCAGCGTTCTCTCTATTGCTTTGATCATGTCTTGGGAAGCCTTGAAACCATTCTGCAGCTCAACTATACTTTTATTCTAGCTTATCAAGCTCTGATGGCCAAGTGGTTAAGGTGATTGTCTTGAAATCACATGGGAAGCCTTGAAACCATTCTTCAGCTCTTTGATACTTTTATAAAAGCTTCTCAAGCTATGATGGCCGAAAGGTTGAAATACATCCATAATACTAGCACGATTTTATTTGAAACTTCAGTACCCTGCTGTGTGCAGGGCATTCAAAAATTGCCTATAGGCTCATTCACTTGTCCTCCTCCACGGAAATCTTTAGTAAAAGGCGAAAGATTTTTACGTTATGAAGGAAGACCAGAGCTTGATTGCTAGTTGTTTAAGAGTGAATATCATTTCCGATTTCTGTTTCTATTAATGATGGGTGGATGTATTGCGCATGCGGCTAAGAATCAAATTGGATATTCCCTTACAGACTCGAATCCTGCTCACAATGTTCTCTCGATCGCTTTGATCATGTCTTGTGAAGCCTTGAAACCATTCTTTTGAAACCAAGCCATTATACATTGTTTAATATATATCAGGATTTATTAAAGGCTAACTTTGATATATCCTGAAAGATAAAAACCTGAAGAATGTTATTTGCCTCATAAAAAACCTCTGCGGTGAGATTCTTTTTACCTAAATAAACATCTATTCATATAGAACAATAGCGTATGCACCAGAGGGCGAAAAGAGTTGATAACTTGTCCTTCTCAAGCGGGCGCTCTCACGTGCTACAGTGCAAAATTCAAACCTCAAACTTGTTTTTATGGTCTAATTTCAATTCAGATTGCCTTTAGAACTAATTTTCCCGGTGTGCATAAACGACACAAACCATTTCATCAACTTTTAAAGGATAGTAAAGCAACATTGAAAGAAATATCCCAATTTTCCAACGTGCTACGGTCCTATTTTATTCTAAGTATATACTACTATAATTATTACTTTGAACTCAGTGTAGCACGTTGAGATTTTTGATTTTAAAGCTTGAAAGGTTAAACAATCGCCCTGCAAAGGCGTTGTTCCTATGTGTATGACTAGTGCACGGAAAATTATGCTATTATGAGATTGACAACTGTACACAGAAGGTCTAATAAATAAATTTTGGAAAATCGTAGCACGTCATATGGTCACTGGGGAAACAAAATTCCTTCACATATTGCATATATATGCGATGGAATGATACTTAGACATTATTTTGGCATACTAAATATTATCTCTCTAATGAAATTCATTTAAAAGACTATTCTATCATGAATTTCTCTAGAATATCTTAAAATTGGGCCTAAATATGCCCCCAAAATACAATTATGACGTCAAATATTCATTCAATCAAAAATCTGATTGCACCATTGAAATCACCAACCCCAAAAACCCTTATTTGCAAGGTTTCTAAAACTCACTATAGCTGTATCAAAGAAAAGCTAAAAAGACAATTCCCGCCAAAAGTAGTTGGAACACCCTTGAGTTTTTTTTCAAAATAACTAGATAACTAGTTGTTTACAAAAAGAACTTAATGAGACCACACCAAACACTAGCTGAATGTTATTTGGCTAATTTTTGTTATCAGAAACAACATTGTAAAGGGGGGAGGGGAGGGCGCCAAATGTAGAAAACTGTACAAATCATGCAAGTGTTCCAAGACTTTTGGCGGGGATTGTAGGTTATCAAGCTGTGATGGCCAAGTGGTTAAGGCGTATGACTTGAAATCAAATGGGATATTCCCTCGCAAGTTCAAATCCTGCTTGCAGCGTTCTCTCTATTGCTTTGATCATGTCTTGGGAAGCCTTGAAACCATTCTGCAGCTCAACTATACTTTTATTCTAGCTTATCAAGCTCTGATGGCCAAGTGGTTAAGGTGATTGTCTTGAAATCACATGGGAAGCCTTGAAACCATTCTTCAGCTCTTTGATACTTTTATAAAAGCTTCTCAAGCTATGATGGCCGAAAGGTTGAAATACATCCATAATACTAGCACGATTTTATTTGAAACTTCAGTACCCTGCTGTGTGCAGGGCATTCAAAAATTGCCTATAGGCTCATTCACTTGTCCTCCTCCACGGAAATCTTTAGTAAAAGGCGAAAGATTTTTACGTTATGAAGGAAGACCAGAGCTTGATTGCTAGTTGTTTAAGAGTGAATATCATTTCCGATTTCTGTTTCTATTAATGATGGGTGGATGTATTGCGCATGCGGCTAAGAATCAAATTGGATATTCCCTTACAGACTCGAATCCTGCTCACAATGTTCTCTCGATCGCTTTGATCATGTCTTGTGAAGCCTTGAAACCATTCTTTTGAAACCAAGCCATTATACATTGTTTAATATATATCAGGATTTATTAAAGGCTAACTTTGATATATCCTGAAAGATAAAAACCTGAAGAATGTTATTTGCCTCATAAAAAACCTCTGCGGTGAGATTCTTTTTACCTAAATAAACATCTATTCATATAGAACAATAGCGTATGCACCAGAGGGCGAAAAGAGTTGATAACTTGTCCTTCTCAAGCGGGCGCTCTCACGTGCTACAGTGCAAAATTCAAACCTCAAACTTGTTTTTATGGTCTAATTTCAATTCAGATTGCCTTTAGAACTAATTTTCCCGGTGTGCATAAACGACACAAACCATTTCATCAACTTTTAAAGGATAGTAAAGCAACATTGAAAGAAATATCCCAATTTTCCAACGTGCTACGGTCCTATTTTATTCTAAGTATATACTACTATAATTATTACTTTGAACTCAGTGTAGCACGTTGAGATTTTTGATTTTAAAGCTTGAAAGGTTAAACAATCGCCCTGCAAAGGCGTTGTTCCTATGTGTATGACTAGTGCACGGAAAATTATGCTATTATGAGATTGACAACTGTACACAGAAGGTCTAATAAATAAATTTTGGAAAATCGTAGCACGTCATATGGTCACTGGGGAAACAAAATTCCTTCACATATTGCATATATATGCGATGGAATGATACTTAGACATTATTTTGGCATACTAAATATTATCTCTCTAATGAAATTCATTTAAAAGACTATTCTATCATGAATTTCTCTAGAATATCTTAAAATTGGGCCTAAATATGCCCCCAAAATACAATTATGACGTCAAATATTCATTCAATCAAAAATCTGATTGCACCATTGAAATCACCAACCCCAAAAACCCTTATTTGCAAGGTTTCTAAAACTCACTATAGCTGTATCAAAGAAAAGCTAAAAAGACAATTCCCGCCAAAAGTAGTTGGAACACCCTTGAGTTTTTTTTCAAAATAACTAGATAACTAGTTGTTTACAAAAAGAACTTAATGAGACCACACCAAACACTAGCTGAATGTTATTTGGCTAATTTTTGTTATCAGAAACAACATTGTAAAGGGGGGAGGGGAGGGCGCCAAATGTAGAAAACTGTACAAATCATGCAAGTGTTCCAAGACTTTTGGCGGGGATTGTAGGTTATCAAGCTGTGATGGCCAAGTGGTTAAGGCGTATGACTTGAAATCAAATGGGATATTCCCTCGCAAGTTCAAATCCTGCTTGCAGCGTTCTCTCTATTGCTTTGATCATGTCTTGGGAAGCCTTGAAACCATTCTGCAGCTCAACTATACTTTTATTCTAGCTTATCAAGCTCTGATGGCCAAGTGGTTAAGGTGATTGTCTTGAAATCACATGGGAAGCCTTGAAACCATTCTTCAGCTCTTTGATACTTTTATAAAAGCTTCTCAAGCTATGATGGCCGAAAGGTTGAAATACATCCATAATACTAGCACGATTTTATTTGAAACTTCAGTACCCTGCTGTGTGCAGGGCATTCAAAAATTGCCTATAGGCTCATTCACTTGTCCTCCTCCACGGAAATCTTTAGTAAAAGGCGAAAGATTTTTACGTTATGAAGGAAGACCAGAGCTTGATTGCTAGTTGTTTAAGAGTGAATATCATTTCCGATTTCTGTTTCTATTAATGATGGGTGGATGTATTGCGCATGCGGCTAAGAATCAAATTGGATATTCCCTTACAGACTCGAATCCTGCTCACAATGTTCTCTCGATCGCTTTGATCATGTCTTGTGAAGCCTTGAAACCATTCTTTTGAAACCAAGCCATTATACATTGTTTAATATATATCAGGATTTATTAAAGGCTAACTTTGATATATCCTGAAAGATAAAAACCTGAAGAATGTTATTTGCCTCATAAAAAACCTCTGCGGTGAGATTCTTTTTACCTAAATAAACATCTATTCATATAGAACAATAGCGTATGCACCAGAGGGCGAAAAGAGTTGATAACTTGTCCTTCTCAAGCGGGCGCTCTCACGTGCTACAGTGCAAAATTCAAACCTCAAACTTGTTTTTATGGTCTAATTTCAATTCAGATTGCCTTTAGAACTAATTTTCCCGGTGTGCATAAACGACACAAACCATTTCATCAACTTTTAAAGGATAGTAAAGCAACATTGAAAGAAATATCCCAATTTTCCAACGTGCTACGGTCCTATTTTATTCTAAGTATATACTACTATAATTATTACTTTGAACTCAGTGTAGCACGTTGAGATTTTTGATTTTAAAGCTTGAAAGGTTAAACAATCGCCCTGCAAAGGCGTTGTTCCTATGTGTATGACTAGTGCACGGAAAATTATGCTATTATGAGATTGACAACTGTACACAGAAGGTCTAATAAATAAATTTTGGAAAATCGTAGCACGTCATATGGTCACTGGGGAAACAAAATTCCTTCACATATTGCATATATATGCGATGGAATGATACTTAGACATTATTTTGGCATACTAAATATTATCTCTCTAATGAAATTCATTTAAAAGACTATTCTATCATGAATTTCTCTAGAATATCTTAAAATTGGGCCTAAATATGCCCCCAAAATACAATTATGACGTCAAATATTCATTCAATCAAAAATCTGATTGCACCATTGAAATCACCAACCCCAAAAACCCTTATTTGCAAGGTTTCTAAAACTCACTATAGCTGTATCAAAGAAAAGCTAAAAAGACAATTCCCGCCAAAAGTAGTTGGAACACCCTTGAGTTTTTTTTCAAAATAACTAGATAACTAGTTGTTTACAAAAAGAACTTAATGAGACCACACCAAACACTAGCTGAATGTTATTTGGCTAATTTTTGTTATCAGAAACAACATTGTAAAGGGGGGAGGGGAGGGCGCCAAATGTAGAAAACTGTACAAATCATGCAAGTGTTCCAAGACTTTTGGCGGGGATTGTAGGTTATCAAGCTGTGATGGCCAAGTGGTTAAGGCGTATGACTTGAAATCAAATGGGATATTCCCTCGCAAGTTCAAATCCTGCTTGCAGCGTTCTCTCTATTGCTTTGATCATGTCTTGGGAAGCCTTGAAACCATTCTGCAGCTCAACTATACTTTTATTCTAGCTTATCAAGCTCTGATGGCCAAGTGGTTAAGGTGATTGTCTTGAAATCACATGGGAAGCCTTGAAACCATTCTTCAGCTCTTTGATACTTTTATAAAAGCTTCTCAAGCTATGATGGCCGAAAGGTTGAAATACATCCATAATACTAGCACGATTTTATTTGAAACTTCAGTACCCTGCTGTGTGCAGGGCATTCAAAAATTGCCTATAGGCTCATTCACTTGTCCTCCTCCACGGAAATCTTTAGTAAAAGGCGAAAGATTTTTACGTTATGAAGGAAGACCAGAGCTTGATTGCTAGTTGTTTAAGAGTGAATATCATTTCCGATTTCTGTTTCTATTAATGATGGGTGGATGTATTGCGCATGCGGCTAAGAATCAAATTGGATATTCCCTTACAGACTCGAATCCTGCTCACAATGTTCTCTCGATCGCTTTGATCATGTCTTGTGAAGCCTTGAAACCATTCTTTTGAAACCAAGCCATTATACATTGTTTAATATATATCAGGATTTATTAAAGGCTAACTTTGATATATCCTGAAAGATAAAAACCTGAAGAATGTTATTTGCCTCATAAAAAACCTCTGCGGTGAGATTCTTTTTACCTAAATAAACATCTATTCATATAGAACAATAGCGTATGCACCAGAGGGCGAAAAGAGTTGATAACTTGTCCTTCTCAAGCGGGCGCTCTCACGTGCTACAGTGCAAAATTCAAACCTCAAACTTGTTTTTATGGTCTAATTTCAATTCAGATTGCCTTTAGAACTAATTTTCCCGGTGTGCATAAACGACACAAACCATTTCATCAACTTTTAAAGGATAGTAAAGCAACATTGAAAGAAATATCCCAATTTTCCAACGTGCTACGGTCCTATTTTATTCTAAGTATATACTACTATAATTATTACTTTGAACTCAGTGTAGCACGTTGAGATTTTTGATTTTAAAGCTTGAAAGGTTAAACAATCGCCCTGCAAAGGCGTTGTTCCTATGTGTATGACTAGTGCACGGAAAATTATGCTATTATGAGATTGACAACTGTACACAGAAGGTCTAATAAATAAATTTTGGAAAATCGTAGCACGTCATATGGTCACTGGGGAAACAAAATTCCTTCACATATTGCATATATATGCGATGGAATGATACTTAGACATTATTTTGGCATACTAAATATTATCTCTCTAATGAAATTCATTTAAAAGACTATTCTATCATGAATTTCTCTAGAATATCTTAAAATTGGGCCTAAATATGCCCCCAAAATACAATTATGACGTCAAATATTCATTCAATCAAAAATCTGATTGCACCATTGAAATCACCAACCCCAAAAACCCTTATTTGCAAGGTTTCTAAAACTCACTATAGCTGTATCAAAGAAAAGCTAAAAAGACAATTCCCGCCAAAAGTAGTTGGAACACCCTTGAGTTTTTTTTCAAAATAACTAGATAACTAGTTGTTTACAAAAAGAACTTAATGAGACCACACCAAACACTAGCTGAATGTTATTTGGCTAATTTTTGTTATCAGAAACAACATTGTAAAGGGGGGAGGGGAGGGCGCCAAATGTAGAAAACTGTACAAATCATGCAAGTGTTCCAAGACTTTTGGCGGGGATTGTAGGTTATCAAGCTGTGATGGCCAAGTGGTTAAGGCGTATGACTTGAAATCAAATGGGATATTCCCTCGCAAGTTCAAATCCTGCTTGCAGCGTTCTCTCTATTGCTTTGATCATGTCTTGGGAAGCCTTGAAACCATTCTGCAGCTCAACTATACTTTTATTCTAGCTTATCAAGCTCTGATGGCCAAGTGGTTAAGGTGATTGTCTTGAAATCACATGGGAAGCCTTGAAACCATTCTTCAGCTCTTTGATACTTTTATAAAAGCTTCTCAAGCTATGATGGCCGAAAGGTTGAAATACATCCATAATACTAGCACGATTTTATTTGAAACTTCAGTACCCTGCTGTGTGCAGGGCATTCAAAAATTGCCTATAGGCTCATTCACTTGTCCTCCTCCACGGAAATCTTTAGTAAAAGGCGAAAGATTTTTACGTTATGAAGGAAGACCAGAGCTTGATTGCTAGTTGTTTAAGAGTGAATATCATTTCCGATTTCTGTTTCTATTAATGATGGGTGGATGTATTGCGCATGCGGCTAAGAATCAAATTGGATATTCCCTTACAGACTCGAATCCTGCTCACAATGTTCTCTCGATCGCTTTGATCATGTCTTGTGAAGCCTTGAAACCATTCTTTTGAAACCAAGCCATTATACATTGTTTAATATATATCAGGATTTATTAAAGGCTAACTTTGATATATCCTGAAAGATAAAAACCTGAAGAATGTTATTTGCCTCATAAAAAACCTCTGCGGTGAGATTCTTTTTACCTAAATAAACATCTATTCATATAGAACAATAGCGTATGCACCAGAGGGCGAAAAGAGTTGATAACTTGTCCTTCTCAAGCGGGCGCTCTCACGTGCTACAGTGCAAAATTCAAACCTCAAACTTGTTTTTATGGTCTAATTTCAATTCAGATTGCCTTTAGAACTAATTTTCCCGGTGTGCATAAACGACACAAACCATTTCATCAACTTTTAAAGGATAGTAAAGCAACATTGAAAGAAATATCCCAATTTTCCAACGTGCTACGGTCCTATTTTATTCTAAGTATATACTACTATAATTATTACTTTGAACTCAGTGTAGCACGTTGAGATTTTTGATTTTAAAGCTTGAAAGGTTAAACAATCGCCCTGCAAAGGCGTTGTTCCTATGTGTATGACTAGTGCACGGAAAATTATGCTATTATGAGATTGACAACTGTACACAGAAGGTCTAATAAATAAATTTTGGAAAATCGTAGCACGTCATATGGTCACTGGGGAAACAAAATTCCTTCACATATTGCATATATATGCGATGGAATGATACTTAGACATTATTTTGGCATACTAAATATTATCTCTCTAATGAAATTCATTTAAAAGACTATTCTATCATGAATTTCTCTAGAATATCTTAAAATTGGGCCTAAATATGCCCCCAAAATACAATTATGACGTCAAATATTCATTCAATCAAAAATCTGATTGCACCATTGAAATCACCAACCCCAAAAACCCTTATTTGCAAGGTTTCTAAAACTCACTATAGCTGTATCAAAGAAAAGCTAAAAAGACAATTCCCGCCAAAAGTAGTTGGAACACCCTTGAGTTTTTTTTCAAAATAACTAGATAACTAGTTGTTTACAAAAAGAACTTAATGAGACCACACCAAACACTAGCTGAATGTTATTTGGCTAATTTTTGTTATCAGAAACAACATTGTAAAGGGGGGAGGGGAGGGCGCCAAATGTAGAAAACTGTACAAATCATGCAAGTGTTCCAAGACTTTTGGCGGGGATTGTAGGTTATCAAGCTGTGATGGCCAAGTGGTTAAGGCGTATGACTTGAAATCAAATGGGATATTCCCTCGCAAGTTCAAATCCTGCTTGCAGCGTTCTCTCTATTGCTTTGATCATGTCTTGGGAAGCCTTGAAACCATTCTGCAGCTCAACTATACTTTTATTCTAGCTTATCAAGCTCTGATGGCCAAGTGGTTAAGGTGATTGTCTTGAAATCACATGGGAAGCCTTGAAACCATTCTTCAGCTCTTTGATACTTTTATAAAAGCTTCTCAAGCTATGATGGCCGAAAGGTTGAAATACATCCATAATACTAGCACGATTTTATTTGAAACTTCAGTACCCTGCTGTGTGCAGGGCATTCAAAAATTGCCTATAGGCTCATTCACTTGTCCTCCTCCACGGAAATCTTTAGTAAAAGGCGAAAGATTTTTACGTTATGAAGGAAGACCAGAGCTTGATTGCTAGTTGTTTAAGAGTGAATATCATTTCCGATTTCTGTTTCTATTAATGATGGGTGGATGTATTGCGCATGCGGCTAAGAATCAAATTGGATATTCCCTTACAGACTCGAATCCTGCTCACAATGTTCTCTCGATCGCTTTGATCATGTCTTGTGAAGCCTTGAAACCATTCTTTTGAAACCAAGCCATTATACATTGTTTAATATATATCAGGATTTATTAAAGGCTAACTTTGATATATCCTGAAAGATAAAAACCTGAAGAATGTTATTTGCCTCATAAAAAACCTCTGCGGTGAGATTCTTTTTACCTAAATAAACATCTATTCATATAGAACAATAGCGTATGCACCAGAGGGCGAAAAGAGTTGATAACTTGTCCTTCTCAAGCGGGCGCTCTCACGTGCTACAGTGCAAAATTCAAACCTCAAACTTGTTTTTATGGTCTAATTTCAATTCAGATTGCCTTTAGAACTAATTTTCCCGGTGTGCATAAACGACACAAACCATTTCATCAACTTTTAAAGGATAGTAAAGCAACATTGAAAGAAATATCCCAATTTTCCAACGTGCTACGGTCCTATTTTATTCTAAGTATATACTACTATAATTATTACTTTGAACTCAGTGTAGCACGTTGAGATTTTTGATTTTAAAGCTTGAAAGGTTAAACAATCGCCCTGCAAAGGCGTTGTTCCTATGTGTATGACTAGTGCACGGAAAATTATGCTATTATGAGATTGACAACTGTACACAGAAGGTCTAATAAATAAATTTTGGAAAATCGTAGCACGTCATATGGTCACTGGGGAAACAAAATTCCTTCACATATTGCATATATATGCGATGGAATGATACTTAGACATTATTTTGGCATACTAAATATTATCTCTCTAATGAAATTCATTTAAAAGACTATTCTATCATGAATTTCTCTAGAATATCTTAAAATTGGGCCTAAATATGCCCCCAAAATACAATTATGACGTCAAATATTCATTCAATCAAAAATCTGATTGCACCATTGAAATCACCAACCCCAAAAACCCTTATTTGCAAGGTTTCTAAAACTCACTATAGCTGTATCAAAGAAAAGCTAAAAAGACAATTCCCGCCAAAAGTAGTTGGAACACCCTTGAGTTTTTTTTCAAAATAACTAGATAACTAGTTGTTTACAAAAAGAACTTAATGAGACCACACCAAACACTAGCTGAATGTTATTTGGCTAATTTTTGTTATCAGAAACAACATTGTAAAGGGGGGAGGGGAGGGCGCCAAATGTAGAAAACTGTACAAATCATGCAAGTGTTCCAAGACTTTTGGCGGGGATTGTAGGTTATCAAGCTGTGATGGCCAAGTGGTTAAGGCGTATGACTTGAAATCAAATGGGATATTCCCTCGCAAGTTCAAATCCTGCTTGCAGCGTTCTCTCTATTGCTTTGATCATGTCTTGGGAAGCCTTGAAACCATTCTGCAGCTCAACTATACTTTTATTCTAGCTTATCAAGCTCTGATGGCCAAGTGGTTAAGGTGATTGTCTTGAAATCACATGGGAAGCCTTGAAACCATTCTTCAGCTCTTTGATACTTTTATAAAAGCTTCTCAAGCTATGATGGCCGAAAGGTTGAAATACATCCATAATACTAGCACGATTTTATTTGAAACTTCAGTACCCTGCTGTGTGCAGGGCATTCAAAAATTGCCTATAGGCTCATTCACTTGTCCTCCTCCACGGAAATCTTTAGTAAAAGGCGAAAGATTTTTACGTTATGAAGGAAGACCAGAGCTTGATTGCTAGTTGTTTAAGAGTGAATATCATTTCCGATTTCTGTTTCTATTAATGATGGGTGGATGTATTGCGCATGCGGCTAAGAATCAAATTGGATATTCCCTTACAGACTCGAATCCTGCTCACAATGTTCTCTCGATCGCTTTGATCATGTCTTGTGAAGCCTTGAAACCATTCTTTTGAAACCAAGCCATTATACATTGTTTAATATATATCAGGATTTATTAAAGGCTAACTTTGATATATCCTGAAAGATAAAAACCTGAAGAATGTTATTTGCCTCATAAAAAACCTCTGCGGTGAGATTCTTTTTACCTAAATAAACATCTATTCATATAGAACAATAGCGTATGCACCAGAGGGCGAAAAGAGTTGATAACTTGTCCTTCTCAAGCGGGCGCTCTCACGTGCTACAGTGCAAAATTCAAACCTCAAACTTGTTTTTATGGTCTAATTTCAATTCAGATTGCCTTTAGAACTAATTTTCCCGGTGTGCATAAACGACACAAACCATTTCATCAACTTTTAAAGGATAGTAAAGCAACATTGAAAGAAATATCCCAATTTTCCAACGTGCTACGGTCCTATTTTATTCTAAGTATATACTACTATAATTATTACTTTGAACTCAGTGTAGCACGTTGAGATTTTTGATTTTAAAGCTTGAAAGGTTAAACAATCGCCCTGCAAAGGCGTTGTTCCTATGTGTATGACTAGTGCACGGAAAATTATGCTATTATGAGATTGACAACTGTACACAGAAGGTCTAATAAATAAATTTTGGAAAATCGTAGCACGTCATATGGTCACTGGGGAAACAAAATTCCTTCACATATTGCATATATATGCGATGGAATGATACTTAGACATTATTTTGGCATACTAAATATTATCTCTCTAATGAAATTCATTTAAAAGACTATTCTATCATGAATTTCTCTAGAATATCTTAAAATTGGGCCTAAATATGCCCCCAAAATACAATTATGACGTCAAATATTCATTCAATCAAAAATCTGATTGCACCATTGAAATCACCAACCCCAAAAACCCTTATTTGCAAGGTTTCTAAAACTCACTATAGCTGTATCAAAGAAAAGCTAAAAAGACAATTCCCGCCAAAAGTAGTTGGAACACCCTTGAGTTTTTTTTCAAAATAACTAGATAACTAGTTGTTTACAAAAAGAACTTAATGAGACCACACCAAACACTAGCTGAATGTTATTTGGCTAATTTTTGTTATCAGAAACAACATTGTAAAGGGGGGAGGGGAGGGCGCCAAATGTAGAAAACTGTACAAATCATGCAAGTGTTCCAAGACTTTTGGCGGGGATTGTAGGTTATCAAGCTGTGATGGCCAAGTGGTTAAGGCGTATGACTTGAAATCAAATGGGATATTCCCTCGCAAGTTCAAATCCTGCTTGCAGCGTTCTCTCTATTGCTTTGATCATGTCTTGGGAAGCCTTGAAACCATTCTGCAGCTCAACTATACTTTTATTCTAGCTTATCAAGCTCTGATGGCCAAGTGGTTAAGGTGATTGTCTTGAAATCACATGGGAAGCCTTGAAACCATTCTTCAGCTCTTTGATACTTTTATAAAAGCTTCTCAAGCTATGATGGCCGAAAGGTTGAAATACATCCATAATACTAGCACGATTTTATTTGAAACTTCAGTACCCTGCTGTGTGCAGGGCATTCAAAAATTGCCTATAGGCTCATTCACTTGTCCTCCTCCACGGAAATCTTTAGTAAAAGGCGAAAGATTTTTACGTTATGAAGGAAGACCAGAGCTTGATTGCTAGTTGTTTAAGAGTGAATATCATTTCCGATTTCTGTTTCTATTAATGATGGGTGGATGTATTGCGCATGCGGCTAAGAATCAAATTGGATATTCCCTTACAGACTCGAATCCTGCTCACAATGTTCTCTCGATCGCTTTGATCATGTCTTGTGAAGCCTTGAAACCATTCTTTTGAAACCAAGCCATTATACATTGTTTAATATATATCAGGATTTATTAAAGGCTAACTTTGATATATCCTGAAAGATAAAAACCTGAAGAATGTTATTTGCCTCATAAAAAACCTCTGCGGTGAGATTCTTTTTACCTAAATAAACATCTATTCATATAGAACAATAGCGTATGCACCAGAGGGCGAAAAGAGTTGATAACTTGTCCTTCTCAAGCGGGCGCTCTCACGTGCTACAGTGCAAAATTCAAACCTCAAACTTGTTTTTATGGTCTAATTTCAATTCAGATTGCCTTTAGAACTAATTTTCCCGGTGTGCATAAACGACACAAACCATTTCATCAACTTTTAAAGGATAGTAAAGCAACATTGAAAGAAATATCCCAATTTTCCAACGTGCTACGGTCCTATTTTATTCTAAGTATATACTACTATAATTATTACTTTGAACTCAGTGTAGCACGTTGAGATTTTTGATTTTAAAGCTTGAAAGGTTAAACAATCGCCCTGCAAAGGCGTTGTTCCTATGTGTATGACTAGTGCACGGAAAATTATGCTATTATGAGATTGACAACTGTACACAGAAGGTCTAATAAATAAATTTTGGAAAATCGTAGCACGTCATATGGTCACTGGGGAAACAAAATTCCTTCACATATTGCATATATATGCGATGGAATGATACTTAGACATTATTTTGGCATACTAAATATTATCTCTCTAATGAAATTCATTTAAAAGACTATTCTATCATGAATTTCTCTAGAATATCTTAAAATTGGGCCTAAATATGCCCCCAAAATACAATTATGACGTCAAATATTCATTCAATCAAAAATCTGATTGCACCATTGAAATCACCAACCCCAAAAACCCTTATTTGCAAGGTTTCTAAAACTCACTATAGCTGTATCAAAGAAAAGCTAAAAAGACAATTCCCGCCAAAAGTAGTTGGAACACCCTTGAGTTTTTTTTCAAAATAACTAGATAACTAGTTGTTTACAAAAAGAACTTAATGAGACCACACCAAACACTAGCTGAATGTTATTTGGCTAATTTTTGTTATCAGAAACAACATTGTAAAGGGGGGAGGGGAGGGCGCCAAATGTAGAAAACTGTACAAATCATGCAAGTGTTCCAAGACTTTTGGCGGGGATTGTAGGTTATCAAGCTGTGATGGCCAAGTGGTTAAGGCGTATGACTTGAAATCAAATGGGATATTCCCTCGCAAGTTCAAATCCTGCTTGCAGCGTTCTCTCTATTGCTTTGATCATGTCTTGGGAAGCCTTGAAACCATTCTGCAGCTCAACTATACTTTTATTCTAGCTTATCAAGCTCTGATGGCCAAGTGGTTAAGGTGATTGTCTTGAAATCACATGGGAAGCCTTGAAACCATTCTTCAGCTCTTTGATACTTTTATAAAAGCTTCTCAAGCTATGATGGCCGAAAGGTTGAAATACATCCATAATACTAGCACGATTTTATTTGAAACTTCAGTACCCTGCTGTGTGCAGGGCATTCAAAAATTGCCTATAGGCTCATTCACTTGTCCTCCTCCACGGAAATCTTTAGTAAAAGGCGAAAGATTTTTTTTTTTTTTTTTTTTTTTTTTTTTTTTTGGTCAGGCACATGCCTGTACCCGTTTAATTCAAGAATACATCTATTTACAATATATACAAGTTATGATAATTTTTCTACGTGACAGTCACAATTATACAGATATGTTTAAGTCTACTGTTTTATCCTACGGCAGTCTAAATACAACTAGATATTTAGATAGCTAAAGGTTAATAACGAGCGACTGATTATTTATCACCGTTACCAGTGCATTGTTTTTGCACCAGACTTTCTTAAATAGTGCAAGACCGTCTTCATTATCCTTTGCAACATAATATTTTTGCTTAATTTCTTGCCTTAGTTTTGTCTTGAATAAAGCACAAAGGTTGATGTCTTCTTTTTCGAAAATAAGTTTGTTTCTTGTCATCCATATTGCTGTAAAGGCTATATCCCGCAAACTATTCTCGACTGTTAAATCAACATGTCGGGGGTAGTCGCTCGTTCCTATGATTGTGAAGCGGTAAAACTTTTCCTTATTGATATTTCCTAGTTTCAATATTATGTTGAGGATGTATTTCCAGAGATTTGAAACATTTTTACATTCTTTGAAGAGGTGGATGGTAGTCTCTTTTTTGAGATGGCAACGAGGACACGTTGGACTCCTTATGATATTATGCCGACAAAGCCTTTCACATGTTGGTAGACACAGTTGGATGAATTTCCACTGGATGTCAAATGATTTTGTGTCTCCTACTCTACGAAAAAGATCTTGGAAGTATTTCTCCCATGACACCGCCCCAATTTGCCTCTCCCAAAACGGAGCAAACCTCAGGCCATTGATACTGGTATCACAAAGTTCTCTATAAAAGTCGCTAATTTGGAGGGATGAAAAAAGGACTGCATCACTATGTTCACTTGTTTGGACCATAAAATCTGGGTTAGGTAACCGTTTATCAGGTAGCTCATCTCTTACAGTTTTTCGCCAATCCGCCGGAAGGTTGCTATTGATGTGAACGAAAGTTTTTTCTTTAAAACTTGTTCCCATCAACTCACCAAAGGCGGATGGGGGCATGAAGCCTGGCGTAGTTTCATAACAGAGATCTCTGACAAGCTTCAGGCCCGATGAAGTGAGATTTTCGTCATGAAACAACTTATCCTTCGATAAAAACCGATTGTCAGCTAGTGGTTCTTCAAAAATCATTTTAGATGTCATGTCTAACGGCCGTCTGTTGTTGAACAAAGCATAATATGAGCTCAAAAGTTGTTTATAAAAAGGACGTAATCTGTTGATGTGGTAACTAGAGAGGAAACATTTTAGAACTGCTGAACCATTCCCAAGATTTTTGTATGATCCTAGGAAGTATTGAAAGAGGGCCTTCCATTTTCCGTCGTACTCTTGTTTGAATAGTTTTACCAGCCAGGAGAGTTTTAGGGCTCTCGCTTTCTTTTCGATGTCGATAATATTTAAACCGCCTTTTTTGTGGGGGAGTTTTGCTTGTTTGCGTGAAATCAAGTCTTTTTTACCATCGTACAGAAAGTTCCAGATAGCCTCATTAATTCGTTTGATTACCCATCGGGGGAAATGTAAGATGGTCGCCGGGTACCAAAGGGCAGAGGCCACTAGTTGGTTGATAACCACAGCTTTCCCTCGAAAAGAGAGGTCACGCATTTTCCAGAGGTTTAGAGTTCGATTGAACTTCTGGATTCTTTGTTCCCAATTTTGTTTGTTGGTCATTTCTGTGCCAAAATAAAGGCCCAAAATTTTCAACGATTTCTTTTCCCAGTTGAAGCCGTAGGGTTTGTCTGTACGATTTTTGAAACAACCTAGCCAAAGGCCTTCACATTTGTCTATGTTTATTTTTGCACCGGAAGCCTTCTCAAACTCCTTAATGACAACAAAGCTTTCGTCAATTGATGTGCTGTTGCAAAGTGTTAGTGTGGTATCGTCTGCGTACTGTGTGACTTTTATTTCTATGCCTTCGATGTTTATTCCTTTAATTTTGTTGTTGCGCCTTATAGAGTTTGAAAAGGCTTCAGCAACAAGTACGTACAGCAAGGGTGAAAGAGGACATCCTTGCCGTACGCCCCTTTGTAACGTAAAAGAATCTGATAAAAATCCGTTAACTCTTACAATGCTGTTTATATTAGAATAAAGGACCTTAATCCAGCTTAGGATGTCTGGTCCAAAGTTGTAGGCATTAAGTGTTTTGAAGAGAAAGTCCCAATCAACCCGATCAAATGCTTTCATTTGATCTATTGAGAGTAGAGCTGCAGGAAGATTTTTTTCTTCGCAATAATCGACTATGTCGCGAATAGTGTGGCAGTTCGTTAAAATACTTCGCCCTGGTACCGAACATGTTTGGTCATCCGAAACTATGTGTTCCATTGTTTTAGAAATTCGATTCGCTAGCACTTTAGCAATCAATTTATAATCAGCGTTCAAGAGGCTAATTGGTCTCCAGTTTGCTAGGTTTTCACGGTCTCCCTTTTTAAACAAACAAGTGATCATACCTGTCTTTTGAGAGTCAGAGAGAGTATTATTTCTGAAACAGTAGTTGGTGACATCTGTGAATTCATCAGAGATTATATGCCAAAATTTTTTATAAAATTCTGCAGGTAACCCATCATTTCCTGGGGATTTATCTCTTTTGCTTTGTTTCAAAGCTATTAGTAGCTCTTCTTTTGTGATGAGGCCTTCGCACATTTCTTTTTGTTCGTCTGTTAGCTTTTTATCAATGTTTGCCAAAAACCTGTTTTGAGTTTCATTATCAACTGGTTCTTTTGTGTATAGATCTTGATAAAACTGTTTAACTATTGGGATAATTTTTTCGCTCTCTGAGATAACTGTACCGTTGTTATCTTTTATTGACCTCATGAGTTTGTCACCTTGTTTTTTCTTTTCAAGACTACAAAAATACTTTGTTACTTTTTCTCCTTGCTCTACCCATTGGGCGTTAGCTCTTATCTTAATTCCTTCTGCCTCAGAGTTTTCAATTGCAATTATTTCCTGACTTATGTTGTTTGCAAGGTCAACAAAATGTGACTGCCCAGAATTGGCAGCCTTTTTCTTTGCATTTCTCAATTGTTTGTAGAGGTGTGATTTCCGCTGGATTAATTTCCTTTTTCTTTTAATGCAAAATGATTTAGTAAGCTTGCTTATCTCAAACTTTAACCCATCCCACCAATGTAGTAAAGATGTAAAATCTTGCTTTTTTGTTTTCCATCGTTCTAAAAGGTCTTTTATCATTTTTTGATAGTTGTCATCTGTTAAAACTTTAGTGTTTAGTTTCCATGATCCTTTTCCTATCTTAACTTCATCGAAATTTAGTTTCAGGGTTATACAATCATGATCTGAATGAGGGAAGGGCTCAATCCCTGCGCTTTCAAAGGCAACTCTGGCTGCTCTTGAAGTGTAGATACGATCTAAACGGGTAAGGGTTCCTATTGTGCTTGTGTGTGTAAATTGTTTTTGTTTCGGATGAAATGTTCTCCAAATGTCTTCTAGGTCATTCTGGGATATGACATCTTTCAAGGATCTTGTCGATCCGTCAATATGGGTGGTAGGCCGGGATCGGTCTAGATCATTATCAATTGTGCAGTTGAAATCTCCTGCCAATATGATGAAGTCGCAATTGGGATATTGTTTGATTTTGTCATTAATTTTAGAAAAGAAACTTCTCCTTTCCTTCATATAAGCTCCCCCTCCAGATGGGGCGTATATATTTAAAAGCAAGATGCGTTTTTTGTTAATTGAAAGGTCTAATATGATGTGTCTGCCATCATCAGCAATGTCAACATTGTGCACTTCTGGCTTCAAACTATTTTTGAAAAAGATTGAAACCCCTGCACTTGTGCTTGAGAAACAGGAATGGTAAGATATTCCTTTCCACTGCGGTTTCGGGACAATTTCACTTTTCCAATTTTTTGTAAAGTGTGTTTCTTGAAGAAAAATAATGTCAAAATGGGTTTTCCTAAGTTTCAAAAATATTGCAGCGGCCTTTTTAGAGTCTTGAAGGCCGTTGACATTTATTGACGCCAGACACACCATATCTACATTAGTTGGAGAGTTTGTTCGAGATTAGCAAGCTTACTACTTAAATTAAAACGAATCATTACCATTTTGCTTCTTTTCCGTTTTTTTCCTGGCTGTTGCTTTTGGAGGGGTTAGGCTGTTGTCTCTTCGGCGTTTCAGGCTATCCAACACCTCCATCGGCTCATCAGGCTCACAGAGGTCTTCGAGGCATGTCGGCCATTTCGGACTTTTGGCGGTTTCTGGCTGGGCTTTTAAATCTGTCGGGTTTGTTGTCGGATTGGCAGGGGGCTCCCCATCCTCATCATCGGCTTCAGCACCACTAAGATTCTCTGCCTCCGATTGAGACTCAGAGTCCGAACTTGAGGCGGACAAGGTTGGCTTTGCTGATTCGGGTTGTTCCTTGGTCTCTTCTTCTTCTTCTTTTGTTCCCTTCGTCGAGTCGAAGTCATACCTCTTCGGACACTCTCGGAAGCTGTGATCCGGAGAGGCACATTGGAAGCAGAGGTGTTCTCCCTTTCTGGGGCATTCAGCCGATCTGTGCTCCCTGCTGTTGCAGTTCATACAGATCAGTTTCCTGCCCCGGAACGAGAGGAGGAGCCTCTGTCCGCGGACAATCAGGAATGGTGAGACGTTGGTTGGGTCCTCTGGTAAGAACATGAATATGCGCTTACCAGTGGATATCCACGGGAATTCTTCGTATGTTAGGGTACGGTGGCTGATCACGTGCCCTTCATATGCTAACTCGTGCGCGATGTCTTCATTCGAGATGTTGGGTGCTGCGAACGGGATTGTTATTGTTAGTGGTCTTTTCCGGACCGGTACAATTTTTATGACGTACTCTGTGTCCGGAAGTGGCGGAAGTTGTAAGGAGAGAAGGTCGTCCACGTATTTTTGCTTAGACAGGATGGCGTTCCAGTGTTGAAGATCTGGACCTGATGGCATTTGTTGTAGATGCTGCACCGAGTGGTCGTCTTTTAGTGCCTGCAATAACAGCTTGATTATACTTGTTGCAGGTGTGTTCTTCGGAGTGTTGAAACGGATTCCTCTGTAGGCAACGTCTGCTGTAAAAAATTCTTGTGCTTGTGAAGCGTAGCTCTTCATCGCTGTTGGTGCTGTAGATTTCTTCGTCTTCTTGGCGGCTTCTTCAGTGAGATCTGCCCAGCTTGCTGTTTTTCCGTTTGCCATTGTTTCTTGAGTCTTCTGTTGCGTACTTCCTTCTTCTTCCACGGTGCCTTCTTTCGAGTGCCTGATAATTCTCCCTCAGGCTGTAAAAGGCGAAAGATTTTTACGTTATGAAGGAAGACCAGAGCTTGATTGTTAGTTGTTTAAGAGTGAATATCATTTCCAATTTCTGTTTCTATTAATGATGGGTGGATGTATTGCGCATGCGGCTAAGAATCAAATTGGATATTCCCTTACAGGCTCAAATCCTGCTCACAATGTTCTTTCGATCGCTTTGATCATGTCTTGTGAAGCCTTGAAACCATTCTTTTGAAACCAAGCCATTATACATCGTATGATATATCAGGATTTATTAAAGGCTAACTTTAATATATCCTGAAAGATAAAAACCTGAAGAATGTTATTTGCCTCATAAAAAACCTCTGCGGTGAGATTCTATTTGCCTAAATAAACATCTATTCATATAGAACAATAGCGTATGCACCACAGAGCGAAAAGAATTGATAACTTGTCCTTCTCAAACGGGCGCTCTCACGAGCTACAGTGCAAAATTCAAACCTCAAACTTGTTTTTATGGTCTAATTTCAATTCAGATTGCCTTTAGAACTAGTTTTCCCGGTGTGCATAAACGACACAAACCATTTCATCAACTTTTAAAGGATAGTAAAGTAACATTGAAAGAAATATCCCAATTTTCCAACGTGCTACGGTCCTATTTTATTCTAAGTATATACTACTATAATTACTAATTTGAACTCAGTGTAGCACGTTGAGATTTTTGATTTTAAAGCTTGAAAGGTTAAACCATCGGCCTGCAAAGGCGTTGTTCCTATGTGTATGACTAGTGCACGGAAAATTATGCTATTATGAGATTGACAACTGTACACGGAAGGTGTAATAAATAAATTTTGGAAAATCGTAGCACGTCATATGGTCACTGGAGAAACAAAATTCCTTCCATATTGCATATATATGCGAGGGAATGATACTTAGACATTATTTTGGCATACTAAATATTATCTCTCTAATGCAATTCATTTAAAAGACTATTCTATCATGAATTTCTCTAGAATATCTTAAAATTGGGCCTAAATATGCCCCCAAAATACAATTATGACGTCAAATATTCATTCAATCAAAAATCTGATTGCACCATTGAAATCACCAACCCCGAAAACCCTTATTTGCAAGGTGTCTAAAACTCACTATAGCTGTATCAAAGAAAAGCTAAAAAGACAATTCCCGCCAAAAGTAGTTGGAACACCCTTGATTTTTTTACCAAATAACTAGATTTTTAGCTTTCCTAGCCTTTTATTTCCAATCCAACCCCCTTCCCCCCTCAAAACAATGTTGTTTACAAAAAGAACTTAATGAGACCACACCAAACACTAGCTGAATGTTATTTGGCTAGTTTTTGTTATCAGAAACAACATTGTAAAGGGGGAAGGGGAGGGCGCCAAATGTAGAAAACTGTACAAATCATGCAAGTGTTCCAAGACTTTTGGCGGGGATTGTAGGTTATCAAGCTGTGATGGCCAAGTGGTTAAGGCGTATGACTTGAAATCAAATGGGATATTCCCTCGCAAGTTCAAATCCTGCTTGCAGCGTTATCTCTATTGCTTTGATCATGTCTTGGGAAGCCTTTAAAACAATTCTGCAGCTCAACTATACTTTTATTCTAGCTTACCAAGCTGTGATGGCCAAGTGGTTAAGGTGTTTGTCTTGAAATCACATGGGAAGCCTTGAAACCATTCTTCAGCTCTTTGATACTTTTATAAAAGCTTCTCAAGCTATGATGGCCGAAAGGTTGAAATAAACCCATAATACTAGCACGATTTTATTTGAAACTTCAGTACCCTGCTGTGTGCAGGGCATTCAAAAATTGCCTATAGGCTCATTCACTTGTCCTCCTCCACGGAAATCTTTAGTAAAAGGCGAAAGATTTTTACGTTATGAAGGAAGACCAGAGCTTGATTGTTAGTTGTTTAAGAGTGAATATCATTTCCAATTTCTGTTTCTATTAATGATGGGTGGATGTATTGCGCATGCGGCTAAGAATCAAATTGGATATTCCCTTACAGGCTCAAATCCTGCTCACAATGTTCTTTCGATCGCTTTGATCATGTCTTGTGAAGCCTTGAAACCATTCTTTTGAAACCAAGCCATTATACATCGTATGATATATCAGGATTTATTAAAGGCTAACTTTAATATATCCTGAAAGATAAAAACCTGAAGAATGTTATTTGCCTCATAAAAAACCTCTGCGGTGAGATTCTATTTGCCTAAATAAACATCTATTCATATAGAACAATAGCGTATGCACCACAGAGCGAAAAGAATTGATAACTTGTCCTTCTCAAACGGGCGCTCTCACGAGCTACAGTGCAAAATTCAAACCTCAAACTTGTTTTTATGGTCTAATTTCAATTCAGATTGCCTTTAGAACTAGTTTTCCCGGTGTGCATAAACGACACAAACCATTTCATCAACTTTTAAAGGATAGTAAAGTAACATTGAAAGAAATATCCCAATTTTCCAACGTGCTACGGTCCTATTTTATTCTAAGTATATACTACTATAATTACTAATTTGAACTCAGTGTAGCACGTTGAGATTTTTGATTTTAAAGCTTGAAAGGTTAAACCATCGGCCTGCAAAGGCGTTGTTCCTATGTGTATGACTAGTGCACGGAAAATTATGCTATTATGAGATTGACAACTGTACACGGAAGGTGTAATAAATAAATTTTGGAAAATCGTAGCACGTCATATGGTCACTGGAGAAACAAAATTCCTTCCATATTGCATATATATGCGAGGGAATGATACTTAGACATTATTTTGGCATACTAAATATTATCTCTCTAATGCAATTCATTTAAAAGACTATTCTATCATGAATTTCTCTAGAATATCTTAAAATTGGGCCTAAATATGCCCCCAAAATACAATTATGACGTCAAATATTCATTCAATCAAAAATCTGATTGCACCATTGAAATCACCAACCCCGAAAACCCTTATTTGCAAGGTTTCTAAAACTCACTATAGCTGTATCAAAGAAAAGCTAAAAAGACAATTCCCGCCAAAAGTAGTTGGAACACCCTTGATTTTTTTACCAAATAACTAGATTTTTAGCTTTCCTAGCCTTTTATTTCCAATCCAACCCCCTTCCCCCCTCAAAACAATGTTGTTTACAAAAAGAACTTAATGAGACCACACCAAACACTAGCTGAATGTTATTTGGCTAGTTTTTGTTATCAGAAACAACATTGTAAAGGGGGAAGGGGAGGGCGCCAAATGTAGAAAACTGTACAAATCATGCAAGTGTTCCAAGACTTTTGGCGGGGATTGTAGGTTATCAAGCTGTGATGGCCAAGTGGTTAAGGCGTATGACTTGAAATCAAATGGGATATTCCCTCGCAAGTTCAAATCCTGCTTGCAGCGTTATCTCTATTGCTTTGATCATGTCTTGGGAAGCCTTTAAAACAATTCTGCAGCTCAACTATACTTTTATTCTAGCTTACCAAGCTGTGATGGCCAAGTGGTTAAGGTGTTTGTCTTGAAATCACATGGGAAGCCTTGAAACCATTCTTCAGCTCTTTGATACTTTTATAAAAGCTTCTCAAGCTATGATGGCCGAAAGGTTGAAATAAACCCATAATACTAGCACGATTTTATTTGAAACTTCAGTACCCTGCTGTGTGCAGGGCATTCAAAAATTGCCTATAGGCTCATTCACTTGTCCTCCTCCACGGAAATCTTTAGTAAAAGGCGAAAGATTTTTACGTTATGAAGGAAGACCAGAGCTTGATTGTTAGTTGTTTAAGAGTGAATATCATTTCCAATTTCTGTTTCTATTAATGATGGGTGGATGTATTGCGCATGCGGCTAAGAATCAAATTGGATATTCCCTTACAGGCTCAAATCCTGCTCACAATGTTCTTTCGATCGCTTTGATCATGTCTTGTGAAGCCTTGAAACCATTCTTTTGAAACCAAGCCATTATACATCGTATGATATATCAGGATTTATTAAAGGCTAACTTTAATATATCCTGAAAGATAAAAACCTGAAGAATGTTATTTGCCTCATAAAAAACCTCTGCGGTGAGATTCTATTTGCCTAAATAAACATCTATTCATATAGAACAATAGCGTATGCACCACAGAGCGAAAAGAATTGATAACTTGTCCTTCTCAAACGGGCGCTCTCACGAGCTACAGTGCAAAATTCAAACCTCAAACTTGTTTTTATGGTCTAATTTCAATTCAGATTGCCTTTAGAACTAGTTTTCCCGGTGTGCATAAACGACACAAACCATTTCATCAACTTTTAAAGGATAGTAAAGTAACATTGAAAGAAATATCCCAATTTTCCAACGTGCTACGGTCCTATTTTATTCTAAGTATATACTACTATAATTACTAATTTGAACTCAGTGTAGCACGTTGAGATTTTTGATTTTAAAGCTTGAAAGGTTAAACCATCGGCCTGCAAAGGCGTTGTTCCTATGTGTATGACTAGTGCACGGAAAATTATGCTATTATGAGATTGACAACTGTACACGGAAGGTGTAATAAATAAATTTTGGAAAATCGTAGCACGTCATATGGTCACTGGAGAAACAAAATTCCTTCCATATTGCATATATATGCGAGGGAATGATACTTAGACATTATTTTGGCATACTAAATATTATCTCTCTAATGCAATTCATTTAAAAGACTATTCTATCATGAATTTCTCTAGAATATCTTAAAATTGGGCCTAAATATGCCCCCAAAATACAATTATGACGTCAAATATTCATTCAATCAAAAATCTGATTGCACCATTGAAATCACCAACCCCGAAAACCCTTATTTGCAAGGTTTCTAAAACTCACTATAGCTGTATCAAAGAAAAGCTAAAAAGACAATTCCCGCCAAAAGTAGTTGGAACACCCTTGATTTTTTTACCAAATAACTAGATTTTTAGCTTTCCTAGCCTTTTATTTCCAATCCAACCCCCTTCCCCCCTCAAAACAATGTTGTTTACAAAAAGAACTTAATGAGACCACACCAAACACTAGCTGAATGTTATTTGGCTAGTTTTTGTTATCAGAAACAACATTGTAAAGGGGGAAGGGGAGGGCGCCAAATGTAGAAAACTGTACAAATCATGCAAGTGTTCCAAGACTTTTGGCGGGGATTGTAGGTTATCAAGCTGTGATGGCCAAGTGGTTAAGGCGTATGACTTGAAATCAAATGGGATATTCCCTCGCAAGTTCAAATCCTGCTTGCAGCGTTATCTCTATTGCTTTGATCATGTCTTGGGAAGCCTTTAAAACAATTCTGCAGCTCAACTATACTTTTATTCTAGCTTACCAAGCTGTGATGGCCAAGTGGTTAAGGTGTTTGTCTTGAAATCACATGGGAAGCCTTGAAACCATTCTTCAGCTCTTTGATACTTTTATAAAAGCTTCTCAAGCTATGATGGCCGAAAGGTTGAAATAAACCCATAATACTAGCACGATTTTATTTGAAACTTCAGTACCCTGCTGTGTGCAGGGCATTCAAAAATTGCCTATAGGCTCATTCACTTGTCCTCCTCCACGGAAATCTTTAGTAAAAGGCGAAAGATTTTTACGTTATGAAGGAAGACCAGAGCTTGATTGTTAGTTGTTTAAGAGTGAATATCATTTCCAATTTCTGTTTCTATTAATGATGGGTGGATGTATTGCGCATGCGGCTAAGAATCAAATTGGATATTCCCTTACAGGCTCAAATCCTGCTCACAATGTTCTTTCGATCGCTTTGATCATGTCTTGTGAAGCCTTGAAACCATTCTTTTGAAACCAAGCCATTATACATCGTATGATATATCAGGATTTATTAAAGGCTAACTTTAATATATCCTGAAAGATAAAAACCTGAAGAATGTTATTTGCCTCATAAAAAACCTCTGCGGTGAGATTCTATTTGCCTAAATAAACATCTATTCATATAGAACAATAGCGTATGCACCACAGAGCGAAAAGAATTGATAACTTGTCCTTCTCAAACGGGCGCTCTCACGAGCTACAGTGCAAAATTCAAACCTCAAACTTGTTTTTATGGTCTAATTTCAATTCAGATTGCCTTTAGAACTAGTTTTCCCGGTGTGCATAAACGACACAAACCATTTCATCAACTTTTAAAGGATAGTAAAGTAACATTGAAAGAAATATCCCAATTTTCCAACGTGCTACGGTCCTATTTTATTCTAAGTATATACTACTATAATTACTAATTTGAACTCAGTGTAGCACGTTGAGATTTTTGATTTTAAAGCTTGAAAGGTTAAACCATCGGCCTGCAAAGGCGTTGTTCCTATGTGTATGACTAGTGCACGGAAAATTATGCTATTATGAGATTGACAACTGTACACGGAAGGTGTAATAAATAAATTTTGGAAAATCGTAGCACGTCATATGGTCACTGGAGAAACAAAATTCCTTCCATATTGCATATATATGCGAGGGAATGATACTTAGACATTATTTTGGCATACTAAATATTATCTCTCTAATGCAATTCATTTAAAAGACTATTCTATCATGAATTTCTCTAGAATATCTTAAAATTGGGCCTAAATATGCCCCCAAAATACAATTATGACGTCAAATATTCATTCAATCAAAAATCTGATTGCACCATTGAAATCACCAACCCCGAAAACCCTTATTTGCAAGGTTTCTAAAACTCACTATAGCTGTATCAAAGAAAAGCTAAAAAGACAATTCCCGCCAAAAGTAGTTGGAACACCCTTGATTTTTTTACCAAATAACTAGATTTTTAGCTTTCCTAGCCTTTTATTTCCAATCCAACCCCCTTCCCCCCTCAAAACAATGTTGTTTACAAAAAGAACTTAATGAGACCACACCAAACACTAGCTGAATGTTATTTGGCTAGTTTTTGTTATCAGAAACAACATTGTAAAGGGGGAAGGGGAGGGCGCCAAATGTAGAAAACTGTACAAATCATGCAAGTGTTCCAAGACTTTTGGCGGGGATTGTAGGTTATCAAGCTGTGATGGCCAAGTGGTTAAGGCGTATGACTTGAAATCAAATGGGATATTCCCTCGCAAGTTCAAATCCTGCTTGCAGCGTTATCTCTATTGCTTTGATCATGTCTTGGGAAGCCTTTAAAACAATTCTGCAGCTCAACTATACTTTTATTCTAGCTTACCAAGCTGTGATGGCCAAGTGGTTAAGGTGTTTGTCTTGAAATCACATGGGAAGCCTTGAAACCATTCTTCAGCTCTTTGATACTTTTATAAAAGCTTCTCAAGCTATGATGGCCGAAAGGTTGAAATAAACCCATAATACTAGCACGATTTTATTTGAAACTTCAGTACCCTGCTGTGTGCAGGGCATTCAAAAATTGCCTATAGGCTCATTCACTTGTCCTCCTCCACGGAAATCTTTAGTAAAAGGCGAAAGATTTTTACGTTATGAAGGAAGACCAGAGCTTGATTGTTAGTTGTTTAAGAGTGAATATCATTTCCAATTTCTGTTTCTATTAATGATGGGTGGATGTATTGCGCATGCGGCTAAGAATCAAATTGGATATTCCCTTACAGGCTCAAATCCTGCTCACAATGTTCTTTCGATCGCTTTGATCATGTCTTGTGAAGCCTTGAAACCATTCTTTTGAAACCAAGCCATTATACATCGTATGATATATCAGGATTTATTAAAGGCTAACTTTAATATATCCTGAAAGATAAAAACCTGAAGAATGTTATTTGCCTCATAAAAAACCTCTGCGGTGAGATTCTATTTGCCTAAATAAACATCTATTCATATAGAACAATAGCGTATGCACCACAGAGCGAAAAGAATTGATAACTTGTCCTTCTCAAACGGGCGCTCTCACGAGCTACAGTGCAAAATTCAAACCTCAAACTTGTTTTTATGGTCTAATTTCAATTCAGATTGCCTTTAGAACTAGTTTTCCCGGTGTGCATAAACGACACAAACCATTTCATCAACTTTTAAAGGATAGTAAAGTAACATTGAAAGAAATATCCCAATTTTCCAACGTGCTACGGTCCTATTTTATTCTAAGTATATACTACTATAATTACTAATTTGAACTCAGTGTAGCACGTTGAGATTTTTGATTTTAAAGCTTGAAAGGTTAAACCATCGGCCTGCAAAGGCGTTGTTCCTATGTGTATGACTAGTGCACGGAAAATTATGCTATTATGAGATTGACAACTGTACACGGAAGGTGTAATAAATAAATTTTGGAAAATCGTAGCACGTCATATGGTCACTGGAGAAACAAAATTCCTTCCATATTGCATATATATGCGAGGGAATGATACTTAGACATTATTTTGGCATACTAAATATTATCTCTCTAATGCAATTCATTTAAAAGACTATTCTATCATGAATTTCTCTAGAATATCTTAAAATTGGGCCTAAATATGCCCCCAAAATACAATTATGACGTCAAATATTCATTCAATCAAAAATCTGATTGCACCATTGAAATCACCAACCCCGAAAACCCTTATTTGCAAGGTTTCTAAAACTCACTATAGCTGTATCAAAGAAAAGCTAAAAAGACAATTCCCGCCAAAAGTAGTTGGAACACCCTTGATTTTTTTACCAAATAACTAGATTTTTAGCTTTCCTAGCCTTTTATTTCCAATCCAACCCCCTTCCCCCCTCAAAACAATGTTGTTTACAAAAAGAACTTAATGAGACCACACCAAACACTAGCTGAATGTTATTTGGCTAGTTTTTGTTATCAGAAACAACATTGTAAAGGGGGAAGGGGAGGGCGCCAAATGTAGAAAACTGTACAAATCATGCAAGTGTTCCAAGACTTTTGGCGGGGATTGTAGGTTATCAAGCTGTGATGGCCAAGTGGTTAAGGCGTATGACTTGAAATCAAATGGGATATTCCCTCGCAAGTTCAAATCCTGCTTGCAGCGTTATCTCTATTGCTTTGATCATGTCTTGGGAAGCCTTTAAAACAATTCTGCAGCTCAACTATACTTTTATTCTAGCTTACCAAGCTGTGATGGCCAAGTGGTTAAGGTGTTTGTCTTGAAATCACATGGGAAGCCTTGAAACCATTCTTCAGCTCTTTGATACTTTTATAAAAGCTTCTCAAGCTATGATGGCCGAAAGGTTGAAATAAACCCATAATACTAGCACGATTTTATTTGAAACTTCAGTACCCTGCTGTGTGCAGGGCATTCAAAAATTGCCTATAGGCTCATTCACTTGTCCTCCTCCACGGAAATCTTTAGTAAAAGGCGAAAGATTTTTACGTTATGAAGGAAGACCAGAGCTTGATTGTTAGTTGTTTAAGAGTGAATATCATTTCCAATTTCTGTTTCTATTAATGATGGGTGGATGTATTGCGCATGCGGCTAAGAATCAAATTGGATATTCCCTTACAGGCTCAAATCCTGCTCACAATGTTCTTTCGATCGCTTTGATCATGTCTTGTGAAGCCTTGAAACCATTCTTTTGAAACCAAGCCATTATACATCGTATGATATATCAGGATTTATTAAAGGCTAACTTTAATATATCCTGAAAGATAAAAACCTGAAGAATGTTATTTGCCTCATAAAAAACCTCTGCGGTGAGATTCTATTTGCCTAAATAAACATCTATTCATATAGAACAATAGCGTATGCACCACAGAGCGAAAAGAATTGATAACTTGTCCTTCTCAAACGGGCGCTCTCACGAGCTACAGTGCAAAATTCAAACCTCAAACTTGTTTTTATGGTCTAATTTCAATTCAGATTGCCTTTAGAACTAGTTTTCCCGGTGTGCATAAACGACACAAACCATTTCATCAACTTTTAAAGGATAGTAAAGTAACATTGAAAGAAATATCCCAATTTTCCAACGTGCTACGGTCCTATTTTATTCTAAGTATATACTACTATAATTACTAATTTGAACTCAGTGTAGCACGTTGAGATTTTTGATTTTAAAGCTTGAAAGGTTAAACCATCGGCCTGCAAAGGCGTTGTTCCTATGTGTATGACTAGTGCACGGAAAATTATGCTATTATGAGATTGACAACTGTACACGGAAGGTGTAATAAATAAATTTTGGAAAATCGTAGCACGTCATATGGTCACTGGAGAAACAAAATTCCTTCCATATTGCATATATATGCGAGGGAATGATACTTAGACATTATTTTGGCATACTAAATATTATCTCTCTAATGCAATTCATTTAAAAGACTATTCTATCATGAATTTCTCTAGAATATCTTAAAATTGGGCCTAAATATGCCCCCAAAATACAATTATGACGTCAAATATTCATTCAATCAAAAATCTGATTGCACCATTGAAATCACCAACCCCGAAAACCCTTATTTGCAAGGTTTCTAAAACTCACTATAGCTGTATCAAAGAAAAGCTAAAAAGACAATTCCCGCCAAAAGTAGTTGGAACACCCTTGATTTTTTTACCAAATAACTAGATTTTTAGCTTTCCTAGCCTTTTATTTCCAATCCAACCCCCTTCCCCCCTCAAAACAATGTTGTTTACAAAAAGAACTTAATGAGACCACACCAAACACTAGCTGAATGTTATTTGGCTAGTTTTTGTTATCAGAAACAACATTGTAAAGGGGGAAGGGGAGGGCGCCAAATGTAGAAAACTGTACAAATCATGCAAGTGTTCCAAGACTTTTGGCGGGGATTGTAGGTTATCAAGCTGTGATGGCCAAGTGGTTAAGGCGTATGACTTGAAATCAAATGGGATATTCCCTCGCAAGTTCAAATCCTGCTTGCAGCGTTATCTCTATTGCTTTGATCATGTCTTGGGAAGCCTTTAAAACAATTCTGCAGCTCAACTATACTTTTATTCTAGCTTACCAAGCTGTGATGGCCAAGTGGTTAAGGTGTTTGTCTTGAAATCACATGGGAAGCCTTGAAACCATTCTTCAGCTCTTTGATACTTTTATAAAAGCTTCTCAAGCTATGATGGCCGAAAGGTTGAAATAAACCCATAATACTAGCACGATTTTATTTGAAACTTCAGTACCCTGCTGTGTGCAGGGCATTCAAAAATTGCCTATAGGCTCATTCACTTGTCCTCCTCCACGGAAATCTTTAGTAAAAGGCGAAAGATTTTTACGTTATGAAGGAAGACCAGAGCTTGATTGTTAGTTGTTTAAGAGTGAATATCATTTCCAATTTCTGTTTCTATTAATGATGGGTGGATGTATTGCGCATGCGGCTAAGAATCAAATTGGATATTCCCTTACAGGCTCAAATCCTGCTCACAATGTTCTTTCGATCGCTTTGATCATGTCTTGTGAAGCCTTGAAACCATTCTTTTGAAACCAAGCCATTATACATCGTATGATATATCAGGATTTATTAAAGGCTAACTTTAATATATCCTGAAAGATAAAAACCTGAAGAATGTTATTTGCCTCATAAAAAACCTCTGCGGTGAGATTCTATTTGCCTAAATAAACATCTATTCATATAGAACAATAGCGTATGCACCACAGAGCGAAAAGAATTGATAACTTGTCCTTCTCAAACGGGCGCTCTCACGAGCTACAGTGCAAAATTCAAACCTCAAACTTGTTTTTATGGTCTAATTTCAATTCAGATTGCCTTTAGAACTAGTTTTCCCGGTGTGCATAAACGACACAAACCATTTCATCAACTTTTAAAGGATAGTAAAGTAACATTGAAAGAAATATCCCAATTTTCCAACGTGCTACGGTCCTATTTTATTCTAAGTATATACTACTATAATTACTAATTTGAACTCAGTGTAGCACGTTGAGATTTTTGATTTTAAAGCTTGAAAGGTTAAACCATCGGCCTGCAAAGGCGTTGTTCCTATGTGTATGACTAGTGCACGGAAAATTATGCTATTATGAGATTGACAACTGTACACGGAAGGTGTAATAAATAAATTTTGGAAAATCGTAGCACGTCATATGGTCACTGGAGAAACAAAATTCCTTCCATATTGCATATATATGCGAGGGAATGATACTTAGACATTATTTTGGCATACTAAATATTATCTCTCTAATGCAATTCATTTAAAAGACTATTCTATCATGAATTTCTCTAGAATATCTTAAAATTGGGCCTAAATATGCCCCCAAAATACAATTATGACGTCAAATATTCATTCAATCAAAAATCTGATTGCACCATTGAAATCACCAACCCCGAAAACCCTTATTTGCAAGGTTTCTAAAACTCACTATAGCTGTATCAAAGAAAAGCTAAAAAGACAATTCCCGCCAAAAGTAGTTGGAACACCCTTGATTTTTTTACCAAATAACTAGATTTTTAGCTTTCCTAGCCTTTTATTTCCAATCCAACCCCCTTCCCCCCTCAAAACAATGTTGTTTACAAAAAGAACTTAATGAGACCACACCAAACACTAGCTGAATGTTATTTGGCTAGTTTTTGTTATCAGAAACAACATTGTAAAGGGGGAAGGGGAGGGCGCCAAATGTAGAAAACTGTACAAATCATGCAAGTGTTCCAAGACTTTTGGCGGGGATTGTAGGTTATCAAGCTGTGATGGCCAAGTGGTTAAGGCGTATGACTTGAAATCAAATGGGATATTCCCTCGCAAGTTCAAATCCTGCTTGCAGCGTTATCTCTATTGCTTTGATCATGTCTTGGGAAGCCTTTAAAACAATTCTGCAGCTCAACTATACTTTTATTCTAGCTTACCAAGCTGTGATGGCCAAGTGGTTAAGGTGTTTGTCTTGAAATCACATGGGAAGCCTTGAAACCATTCTTCAGCTCTTTGATACTTTTATAAAAGCTTCTCAAGCTATGATGGCCGAAAGGTTGAAATAAACCCATAATACTAGCACGATTTTATTTGAAACTTCAGTACCCTGCTGTGTGCAGGGCATTCAAAAATTGCCTATAGGCTCATTCACTTGTCCTCCTCCACGGAAATCTTTAGTAAAAGGCGAAAGATTTTTACGTTATGAAGGAAGACCAGAGCTTGATTGTTAGTTGTTTAAGAGTGAATATCATTTCCAATTTCTGTTTCTATTAATGATGGGTGGATGTATTGCGCATGCGGCTAAGAATCAAATTGGATATTCCCTTACAGGCTCAAATCCTGCTCACAATGTTCTTTCGATCGCTTTGATCATGTCTTGTGAAGCCTTGAAACCATTCTTTTGAAACCAAGCCATTATACATCGTATGATATATCAGGATTTATTAAAGGCTAACTTTAATATATCCTGAAAGATAAAAACCTGAAGAATGTTATTTGCCTCATAAAAAACCTCTGCGGTGAGATTCTATTTGCCTAAATAAACATCTATTCATATAGAACAATAGCGTATGCACCACAGAGCGAAAAGAATTGATAACTTGTCCTTCTCAAACGGGCGCTCTCACGAGCTACAGTGCAAAATTCAAACCTCAAACTTGTTTTTATGGTCTAATTTCAATTCAGATTGCCTTTAGAACTAGTTTTCCCGGTGTGCATAAACGACACAAACCATTTCATCAACTTTTAAAGGATAGTAAAGTAACATTGAAAGAAATATCCCAATTTTCCAACGTGCTACGGTCCTATTTTATTCTAAGTATATACTACTATAATTACTAATTTGAACTCAGTGTAGCACGTTGAGATTTTTGATTTTAAAGCTTGAAAGGTTAAACCATCGGCCTGCAAAGGCGTTGTTCCTATGTGTATGACTAGTGCACGGAAAATTATGCTATTATGAGATTGACAACTGTACACGGAAGGTGTAATAAATAAATTTTGGAAAATCGTAGCACGTCATATGGTCACTGGAGAAACAAAATTCCTTCCATATTGCATATATATGCGAGGGAATGATACTTAGACATTATTTTGGCATACTAAATATTATCTCTCTAATGCAATTCATTTAAAAGACTATTCTATCATGAATTTCTCTAGAATATCTTAAAATTGGGCCTAAATATGCCCCCAAAATACAATTATGACGTCAAATATTCATTCAATCAAAAATCTGATTGCACCATTGAAATCACCAACCCCGAAAACCCTTATTTGCAAGGTTTCTAAAACTCACTATAGCTGTATCAAAGAAAAGCTAAAAAGACAATTCCCGCCAAAAGTAGTTGGAACACCCTTGATTTTTTTACCAAATAACTAGATTTTTAGCTTTCCTAGCCTTTTATTTCCAATCCAACCCCCTTCCCCCCTCAAAACAATGTTGTTTACAAAAAGAACTTAATGAGACCACACCAAACACTAGCTGAATGTTATTTGGCTAGTTTTTGTTATCAGAAACAACATTGTAAAGGGGGAAGGGGAGGGCGCCAAATGTAGAAAACTGTACAAATCATGCAAGTGTTCCAAGACTTTTGGCGGGGATTGTAGGTTATCAAGCTGTGATGGCCAAGTGGTTAAGGCGTATGACTTGAAAT